>JAVSEF010000014.1:0-600000 GCA_032927745.1 Schwanniomyces capriottii | reverse complement strand
CCACTCATTGTATGATTACTACAGTTGCGGAATACAAGTTACATAAGGAATATGCCAAACCTCATACCACATTAATGTTCCACCAAGAATTATCCGAATCCAAAGATCTTGTTTTAATGAATGGTTATGTAGAAAAGGAAGCTGCCATTAAAGTCGACGAAGCTCAATTATTGGTCTTGAACATTCAGAGATTCTACGGAGAAATTGGTGATTCAGAAAAATCTAAGAAGAAATTACAAATATTAAATGATTTTACCAGTGGTAGTTCTGACTTCAAAATGGATGAGTTAATTGCTGAGGCAACATCATTTGAATAAATATAGAATTTGTATATAGAAGTGGGTATTTTAAGATCCCATAGACATTATATTATCGAATAAACTCCCATTACCAGACTCTTTACTTTTTGCTCCTTTTCTACTTCTTGCAGGAGGTTGTGTCTTTTTTATTGGCGCTTTAGTTCTACTAGAATTAGCCCTAGATCCTCGTTTAGGAGGTGGCGTCTTCTCTACTTTATCTTCTTGGTACTCGTCGTCATTACCACTGTCAGAATCAATTTCAACCACCGTAGGTTTATTTTTTGTACTCTTCCTCGTTCTGCGAGTTGTTGGTGGTACTTTATCAATTTCCATATCCGATAGGTCAAAATCATCTTTAACTTTAATGGCAGGTTCAGAGTCAGAATTAGAATCAGACACTATGTCGGCACTTATTTTCTTATTTGTCTTCCTTTCTCTTGTCGGTTTAGTGGAACGAGGGACACTTAGGGTTTCTTCAAAGTTTCTAGGCTCTGATTTAATTTGTTTTAATAAATTCTTCAATACCTTCTTTGCTTGTTGTTCACCTTCTTCATATAAATCGTCATCGTTTATATTGAGTTCTAATAACATTTTTGTTTCTTGCTCAATTTCATTATTGATGTATTGGTTTATAATATGCTTATCGTCGTTTTCTACGAACTTACTAACGGCATGCTCTAATCCTTGTTCTGGAAGAAGATTCATTTCTGCCTGTCGAAGGAATACCTTAATTAGATCTTGCAACTGAACTTCAGAGCTTTTCGAATTACTTATATCATCTTCTGGTAAGCCTGCTTCAGAAAATTTAGTCTTTTTTATCATTGGATCGCTGGTTCTAGTTTTCTTTTTATAGAATTGTATAACTTCGTTCACATTACCAATTCTTTCAACAAATTTGTTAGAGAACCTTCTTGCATTTTCAAGTTCATACCCTCCAGAATACTCGACCTTCAACCTGATCAATGGTAAAGGTATTTTATCTCTGTTAGAATCTGCATTTTCAGAATTATCGAAAAGATCCGGGTTGTTTTCTCTAAAATTATCATTTGCTCTTTGTATTAACCTTTCAACGTGCCCAACTAAGTAATTCATAACGTCGGTTTTGGAAGCTTCACCAGGTATTAATCTACTTTCCAGTAATAATACTTCATCCAATAAAAATGGTCTCACGGTCTTTAACCTTATTGGCTCCAATGAGTAGTTATTGCCTTTGATTTTCATAATAAACACATGCTTATCTCTTTGTTCCCCGTCGCTTAGCGAAGTTGCGATAGAAGAACCTGCTTGAAGAACATCGAAACCTGTATCAGGATTGAATACTGGATTTGGAATACATTCATGCTCATGACCCCAGAGAATAAAATTTAAGAACTTTGGAAGAAAGTTCTCGGGAATATGTGAAGTTCTGGAATGCTCAGCATGGTTCTGATGGAAGCATAGCAAATTGAACCACTCTTCAGTCTGTATATTGGGTCTTTGGAACTTTACCAATCCATCTCTAAAGGCTCTATGCAATCTTTCGTCTCGAATATTGGACATACCGTACAAAGCAAGCTTTGTTGATCCTTTTTGCAATAACACTGGCGACACCGTTATATCTTCGTTGTTGTCTATCTTACCGAAATGGTTCACAAGACCTGATATCGACAATACATCCAACGGCAGTAGCATTCCATCACCCGTAGCGTCGTCATGATTACCGCTGATAGCAAACACAGGTATGGATATGTTGATATTGGGGTCTTCGTAGTTCACGGTATTGAACCCATTTGCAAAATTAAGGCCAGGATCACTGAGCAACTCCATTTCACAGGGACGATCTCCCATACAGTTCATTCTCAATGACTTGATGACATGGAACATAGACTTCTTCGACGGCTTATTCACATGAAAGAGATCACCGCCTTGCAAAATCATATCCACGTCTCTTTCTTTAGCGACTTGCGTGATTTCATGAAACGTCTTCCACGAATCATTACCCATAATAGGATCTAGCTCCTTGTATCCCACATGATTATCTGTGGTTAGCAATATAGAAATGGTGTCTGGACCATCATCAATTTTACTTGTAGTAATCATACAATCTTTTGTTATATATAATATTATTGTTATCTGGTGCAAAAAAAATTTATTTGAACTAGAATTGATTATCTGGACCAGAGTTTCGTTTAGATTTATTCAATTCTTTTTTGCACATATCATACTTACGGCACGTTGATCTATACTAGTAAATGGATGGAATGGCGGGAAAGGACGTATCCATTTCCCTGCAAGTAGAGCATCGCCAGCAGGACGAGCTTAACAGTCTCAAATACATCTACGGGGACATCTTGAAAGATATCACACCCAAGGGATTGGTGTGGAACAAGAAGCCCAGTCCTCATTTCCAGGCATTTCTTGAGTCATCTGAGAACAAGGATAGACCTGTTATATCGTTGACGGTGGATATTGAGTTTACGTCAACGTATCCACTTTCACCACCATTGGTTAAAATATTGAACCCAAAGAATATCTTGAAGGCCACAATAAGCAAATTGGAGAAGAAGGTGAAGGAATTGGTAAAAGAGTACCCCGATGAAGAAGTATCGTTTACGATTATATCGGAATTGAAATACATGCTTGACGAATTTCAGCAAACAACAGAGAAAGTGCTATCGCTTGAAGCAGAAAGAGAATTGAGACTCCAGAAGGAGAGGCAGAAACTTGAGAATGATGAAGCTATTAAACAATCTGAAGAAGAAGAGGCACTAAGGATCCAGAATAAAGAACTCAATGAGCAGATATTAAAGATCCAAGATGAATATTACCATGATTTGTCCAATGGTTCTAATTCCACTGATGATCTAAGAGATAACAACGCTGAATCGTACTTAATTCCTCCAGAATCATCTCTTTACTTTACATTTGAAAACTCAATAGTAGGGGAATTGCCTGGTAGCAAATCTAAATTCAAATTTAAAGCAATTCTGGGGTTTATCAACTATGAAAAACAGGACATTCTTTCATCGATTAGTAAACAATATATTGTTAAGCCATATGTTTCTGAGGGATATAGAAAGAAGCTAAACCAAAGTGAATTCAACATAAGCTACCTATTAACTGTGATAGATCTAGATCATACTTACTGGCTTACTGATGAAGGTAAGAGAGAAATACAGGATCTCGAACGAGAATTAAATATAATAATGAACATCAGACATGTCAACATATTGAAGTTATTTGGATTTCAAATTGATAGAATTGAAAAATGTGGATGGAAAATTAGACTTCTTACTGAATACTCGTCCTCATCGGATTATTTACAAAATATTTTACCAACTGCAGAATTTATTAACTGGGCTATTGCAAGAAATTGGTTAATTCAGTTAATTCCAGGTTTAGAATATCTCCATAATAATGGGTTTTGTCACAAATTAATATGTGCTTACACTGTTCTTGTTTGCGAAACTGAAGATGATTACTATTATGGTTCTGATTCGTTAAGTAATAAATTTACTCCTCAATATCTGGAACAAGGTTCAATCAAACAGTTGAAATTATGTCATCCCTCATATGGATATAAATTAATTCGATTTAAAGAGGCACAATCTGGTAAATCAGAGGAACAAATAAGCAGACTTAATAAATGCCTTGATAAATTTATTCCTCGTAAATGGAGTGCACCTGAACTATTAAATTTGGGAACCCATCAAGCAAAAACTGATGTATGGGACTTAGGTGTTTTATTCATGAGGATCATGTTAAATTTCAACACTCTTACAACTAAATACCGCACACCTGAAGAATTTCATGAAAAGTTTTCGACAGATGGTTTTCAGGGAATGGAAGAATATGCAAGTCTTGTATATGATTTGTTTTCCAAAATGTTACAAACAAAAGTCTCTAGAAGACCAAGTCCTCTTGAATTGAATGCCGTAAAATTCTTGAGAGATGGTCCAGTGATTACCACTGGAACACCATTCAATCCAGATGATTCATCTGATCATTATTTGCTGTTTGATACTTCAAGTTCCACATCAGAAAGCTTACAGGCTGAAGGAGCTAGAAAGAATGTGATTGAAAGAGAACGTAGTAATGGAACTAGGGATCAAAGAAAGAGTCTTGTCCCTCCTTATGCAGTCTCCAAGAGAAGATATTCCAACCAGAACCAACAAAGTAATTGGTCCGGTGACCTTACTTCAAAGTTAGGAAACCAGAGTAATATGGGTAGATATGAAAGAGATTTTGAAGAAGTTGGAAAATTGGGAAAAGGTGGATTTGGAGAAGTAGTCAAAGTTAGAAATCGAATTGAAGGAACATACTATGCTATCAAGAAAATTAAACATCGAGCAAACAAATTAGACTCTTTATTAAGTGAAGTTTTATCATTGGCAAGATTGAATCACCAATATATCGTTAGGTATTATGGTACTTGGGTTGAGGAGATTCGGGGTGAAGATGAAAATGTTATAGAGTCAGACGAAGAATCAGTTTCAAGTGAATTTGAGAGTCCATTTAATATGAGATCCTCTTCCTTTATAGCTGGACACAATAGCTCCTTTCAGGTTGATTATATATCAAGCTCCTTTAATCCACAATTTGACAGTTTTGAAGATGACTTTGATATTGATGATCGAATAGTCTTTGCAAACTCTACAGATCCTTCCAATCATAGTGATACCTCAGAGGATGATTCTACATCCGATGATCAACTGTCTAGCTATTCTCGGATTGTACAGAATAAAAGGGTTCAAGATAGTAATAATACTAATAATAATACAAGATCAATTTTATATATTCAGATGGAATTTTGTGAGAACAATACTTTACTTAATTTGATACAGCAGGGTCTTCCTGGCAACCCAAGTGAATACTGGAGACTCTTTAGACAACTTTTAGAAGCAGTATCTCATATCCATAGAGAAGGATTTATACATAGAGATTTAAAACCAATGAATATTTTCATTGACAGATCCAACAATATTAAAGTTGGTGATTTTGGATTAGCAAAAAACTCACAGTTCTCTTCAATTGTTCTGAATAACAATCAAGTTTCTTCCGCAACAAATAAGGACCTTTCAACAATCGTAGGAACTGTTTTCTACACGGCAAACGAAGTAGCAACTGGTGATTACGATGAAAAAGTCGATATGTATTCTCTAGGAATTATTTTGTTTGAGATGTGCTTTCCGATGTCAACAGGAATGGAGAGAGCTCAAATTCTTAATAATTTGAGATTAGTATCAGTTGACTTTCCTTCTTCTTTTATTGGTATGAAATACAAAACCGAGAAAAAAATCATAAGATTATTATTAGATCATAAACCCGAAAAGCGTCCTGGCGCTTCAGAACTTTTACAAAGTGGATGGCTACCTGTGGAGCATCAAGATCAAGTTATCAAGGAGGCTCTTAAATCTCTTGCAGATCCAGCATCTCCTTGGCAGCAGCAAGTTCGAGAAACATTATTCAATCAACCATACCTGATGGTTAATGATATAATGTTTGATAATGTCAACAAGAGTTCACATATGCATCATTTTAATCAATCAATAAGTGACTATTTACTTTTCAGCAGTACGATAGCCGAACTCGTTAGAATATTTAGGAACCATGGTGCTATTGAGGACTTTAATTCAAGCGTTTTACTTCCAAAATCTCCAGCTCAAAAAAATGAATTAGTATATGAGGTTTTGGATAGAAGTGGATCAGTCCTAACTTTACCTTATGATTTGATGTTGCCTACGGCAAGATTTTTAGGCCGTACAAATGTTTCTGTTCCAAAATTATTCTGTCATAACTTTGTTTATAGGCCAAATATTAGAGGGGCTGGCTCTCCCAACAAATTTAGTGCTGTGAATTTTGATATTTTAAGTCATGAACAGTCTTCGAAACAGCTAAATGATGCGGAGTGTTTGAAGGTTATGGATGAGATTTTCCATGCATTTCCATGCTTTAAATCCAAAAACTCCCAAGGAGTTATTATAATAAATCATTCCGAAATCTTGAATGCAATAATTACCTTTTCTTTTGGTAACATTGGAATTGATGAAACGAAGAGAAATGAAGTTTTAGGCGTATTGTCACAGCTTGGAATTGATAAAAACCCAGAAGAAATCAAGCGCTATTTAAGAGAAGATTTCGGAGTGCCTCATACAGTCACCAATGATTTGATTGATGTTTTTAATTTTACAATGGAGCCTGAGAAGGCTAAATTGAAGTTGCAGAAATTATTTATTGATTCACCGCTTCTTGTAAAAGTAGAAAGAGCCTTAGTTTACATTATGGAAATGTTGTCATATTTGAAGAAGTTTGGGGTTACCACTCCAGTAGTTTTGAATCCTTTGAGTAACTATAATAATAAGTATTACTTAGGTGGAATTATGTTCCAAGCGATTTTTAGAGTTGATAAAAATCGTCGATACTCTAGAATAATTACTGGTGGTCGTTACGATTCATTAGCTGCATCTTTTGCAAATAAGGATATAACCAAATCATCTACACCATATGTAGTTGGGTTTTCACTCTCATCTACGTTTTTGTTTTTATTGATGAAAAATTTATCAAATCGTAGAATGAAATTGAGTCCAACCTCAAAATTAAATTGCCTGAGATGTGACGTATTAGTTACAAGTTTAAATGAATCTTATTTAAAATCATCAGGATATGAACTTCTCAGATACTTATGGGAACGCAATATAAGTTGTGATATTTTTACTTCTAGCTTCCAGGAAGATATCTTAAACAAGGCACATGAAGATGGAGCCAACTGGGTTGTTGTAATTAAGCAGCCTCATTCATCCCTGAAATCTCGATCGAGGAAGTCAGCTGGAAAATTCAAGCCTTTACGTGTGAAGAACATTAGCGCCAAGAAAGATATCGATTTAGATTATCATGAAATCATTGATTATTTGGCTAGTGAAATTAATATAGATGGTTCCCCGGATCAGGAAAACGAGGCAAATATTAATCCGATCAATGATGAAGTTTCAAAGAAAGTTTCAAATGATGGCACGGAGAGCTCTAGACTACTGGCTGCAGATGGCCCTATATTTAATGTTGATATAGAACAAAAGGTTACCTTCGTGGCTAACGAAGCTCCGAGAGGAAGGAAAAATATCAAAAAGTGGGAAGTAGAAAACGATTCAAGAATTGCTTCGGCTGTATTAATCAAGGAACTTGCGCGTGCTCCAGTAATAACCATCGATGCTAGGGATGAATTACTAGACATGGTTTCGGTTACTTCAATTCACCAACCTGAAGAATGGCTCAAGAAAGCTTTATTCTCAACAAATAATCTTCCTAAAAGTTTTGCCCTTAACATTCATAATGCTTTAATGAAAGAATACTCGAAGGGAAATAAGTGGGTAATCTTACACACATCACAGACAGATAAAACATGTATTATTGATTTACAAAGATGATATTCGTGGAATCCGAATTCTTTTAGACGATCAATCTTAATAGACTTCAACGTGAGCATACAAGTTTACCTAAATAAATATACACACAAATTAAAGATCCAAACTTTATCTAATATAATGAAACTTTAATATCAATGATTAAGCTGACTTAAGTAGTTTTTCTTCCAATCCCAGTATTCTTGAAGTCTTGATTTTCCATATTTCCCGTAGTCAAAATCTATATTGGATATCTCACTTTGGATCATGGCCCAAATACCCCAGTAAAATCCCGGGAGACCATAAAAAATCTTTATTTCTCTAATTAAATTATTAATTTCCTTCTTAGTGGCATCTTCTTTATTTAAATAACCTTTGACCCAGCGAATAAGGACAGGATTATCAAAATCGGGGTTAGGAATAGCAGATCTATCACAATCAAATCCCTGCCATTCTGCCAAATGATTAGCTATGTCAAAGGCCCTAGGAGCTGGAAGCATGTATTCATAATCAATAAATTTGATTGGGTTTAATGAGATGTTAGGCAAAGATGTTAAAGGTTCTGTTAAAGGGTAGTCATCTGGAATAATAATATTTCCCGAGAGTAAATCACAATGAGAAGAAACAACAGGGGAATTAGCAGTTGATAAGGTCTCAGTGAGCCATTTGAACTCATTTGTTATTATGTCTCTTAAATTATTCTCATCAACAGATTCATTCATATTTTCATCGAACGATTTATTTAGTTCAGGTAAGACTGGAACAATCTCAATCCAATTTTCTAGCAACTCCCAAATATTGGAAATAAAATTCTTCTTTAAAGGCTTTACTTTAATGCTATTAGTTTTCTTTGAAGCTACAGTGAAATTTCTTAAAACCTCTACTCCACTTTCAATCTTTTTAGAGTCTATCTTATAATGCCAATTCCCCAATTGTTGAGCAATCAAGGGATATAAATTATCATGTCTCAATTCTTCTGTAGTTAAAGATCTTCCTGGTAAAAAGCCGTATATCAAACCATTTTTGAATCGAGAATACAACGACGGCGCCAACTGCAATGAGTTAAGAAATAAATGCAGAATAAATTCTCTATGTCTATCAATTATTAAGCTGGTCCCCAACCCATACACCCTCATGAGTTTACTGTCACCTGAAGGAGAGTAAGTACAAGATAATAATACATTGGTTATTCCCCCAGTCAATTGTTTTATTTCAATACCATCAACATGGGCCCAGCTGGTGAAGACTTTGCTCAAAAAGAGCTTGATGCGGTCAAAATCCCCTGATAGAACGTCCTCCATGTCGATAACCAACTCAGGCATGTATAGCGCATGGGTAGAGTAGTTATTTATCGCAGACGTAATTTCCCTTTCCTCTAACGGAGTTGGTGAGCCCTCTCTTGAGCTTCCGTTTACAGGCGTCAGTATATCGGAATCCAAGTCCGATAGAGACGGGTTGTTTAGGCTGTACAATAAGTTTCTATTCCTGATCTTCAATTTATCATGGCTGGGGTATGGCGTGTGACGCTTGGAGCTTTCAATAGCGTTTTCAGAAAAGTTAATAACGGAATTTATAGAAATGCAATGAGTGGTGTTATCAGAAATAAAACAGTATGCAGATGTAGATTCTCCAGAGGACATGTTGTCTTCTGAACCTATAAATATTAATCAAAAAACTATAACATATAACCATAATCATAAACTCGTCTTGTTGGCTATTCAAATTTACTGCCGATAAGATTTGCACGTGACATTATCATCAAGAAACCGTTTTATTAGTTATATATCAAAGCTATTTAAACTGATTCGTCTATTCTCTGGTAGATGGTATCATGGGTGGACTCGTCAGACTCTTCTTCTATGGTAATCAACGTCTTGTAGCATTTTGGGTGCTTTAATTCAGGGAAAAGCCTGAAATAGGACCAGTACGCGATGACTAACCCAATGCAACTGCCGATAAAAACGTCGACAAAATGGTGCCTATAGTCCTCCGTTCTGCTGAGGGCAATGAGAACCGCTCCAATAGTTGGTAAGGCACTTATTATGACCCGTATGCTACCAGTGAAGTCATGCACAGCCACTGTCTGGCCAGCGAGCCACAAGCTCAAGTAGAAAAGACCAGCAAAACTCATGGAAGAGTGACCCGATGGGGTTGTTCTGAACCCGTCAAGCAAGACAAGGACGTTTTCGGCAGTACAAACGTCTTTAGCATACACAAGTACGTCTGTGGGTGTTCCTTCACGGGGGATACATCTGGCCAAAAAGTCAGGACGATGTCTTCCTATGAAGTTTTTCAAAATGTTGGTAAGATTTGTAGTGAGAAAAACCGACAACCCCAACCCCATCAATGATGAATATGTAAGATAGAGTTTATCACGGGGCTTGGTGATAAGTAACCCTACAGCAGCGATAACTATAGCAGGAATACCCAATGAGTACAAGAGCAACTCAGTTCCGTTTACTCTCTCCACCTCTGCAAACGGATGGGATATGGTAAGATCATTAATGTAGAACTGTCTCTGGAACGGCTCCAAATTATACAGGATAAAGTACAACAAAAACATGGCCATAATCACCAAGATGTCACTGCCTCTCCACTTAATTAGAATGGTGTTAGGATGTGGCTTCAGGAATCCAAGACCCACCCTATCGTAGTCGCCGTCATTAGAAATATAGGTAGAAAACCTTCTCCATATGTTAGACACCGACATGTTTTAATAAAGAAGAAACTGAAAAAGCTGATAGTAGAGAATTGAATAGATAAATGATTGGAGTAATACTAGAGTGTGTATAAACAAGTCGTGTCTATGATTAATGGTAATAATATATAGTGTTCTATGATTATTGGGATATTATTACCTTTATATATGGATAGTTAGGTGGCCCTGACTTCCTCAGCAAGTATGTTAAGTAATAGTGAAAGTAAGCATTTTGAAGTCACCCTAAAGGAAATAAGCATTATATACATAATAATTAATAACTGTTCATGAAACGAAGATTTCAGTCCATGTCTAACAGCGAAATCAAAAAATAATTTGAGGTAAACCATTAGACACATTTCTATTAAGGACAGCCTTCTTCTGAATTCATACTCTATACTTATATACATTTCAACGTCGTCTTTGCCTGTTTTCCTTGAATGCTCCTTTCTGATAATATTACGACTTGGAATGAGGCATAGTAAAAAATGAATATAGAAATAAAGAATCAATTGTTTTTCCCTGCCAACTTCATGATACACAAAGAAGTACAATTCGCCAAATCTAACGCAAAACTCAAATATCTCTGACAGATTGAGTCTTTTAGATATTGAAGGAATAAATTCATTCGCTAGTTTGGTATTAGTGAGGAGTTTTTTTTTACACAAGAAACAAGAGTCAAATATAAAAAAAAACCAATAAGAAGGTTTTTAAAATCGCGTTCATAATTGAGATGTTATGTTGCAATGTTATCTTTAAAAGTATAAGATCTTTTAGGATACCTAATATTATACAACCGATAACAAATTTCTTCTTATCATATTTAAGTACAATTCCCTTATAAAATACTTGAAGTACCGTGACCAAAAGTAACAAGGATAAAGGGAAAATAATATAATAAGTTCCATTATATGGCCCCAACCTAGAGGCAAATAGCAATAGATTTAGAATTCATAGCTAAGGAACAAGGAAATTAAAATTTTTAGTCTCGTAAATTCTCCTGACATATTTGACCCGACTGGATTCCCTTGGTTTTGTGATACAAAACGAATGTATAGGTTGCAAAATTTATCATGAAGATACTTTGTTAATTAACGAGACCAGAGATGGAGATCACAGTGACCAAAATATAGCACATCACAAGATAGTATATAAAGGAAACGGTAATTGTGCAGAATTAAAGTTTCCCGATATTTTAATTATTAATTAGGTACCAAGAATGGCTCAAAAACCGGGATATTTTAATGTATAGTATCAAAAGAAGAACTACAGTAAAACACTCACAAACTCCTGTATTGATACCAATAGAGAGCAAGGAATGAATGAGATTAGCTAATTTGCTTTCTTTTAAGATAATCGTTTATAGAAAGTAAATCTTTAATTACGAGGAGACGACGATGGGGGCTATGGAATGTCAACTGTTGATTATACAATCGTGAAGTATTCTGTTGTTTTTGTAACAAGATAACATAGGTGATGTTCCACTTTATTATATGAAAAATTCCCTATTTGATCGAGATATAATTAGTGTCTAAATTGCGTCAGGGAAATTGTGCTTCAAGCGTTGAAGCGATATAATTGGCAAACTTAGACTATCTATACTCGAAATCAAATATATTCCTACCAGTTGTTTCATTAACAGAATGTTAACTCTTTATTTAGTGAGGAATAGAACAATATTTTATCCTAAAAACTGACCATTGGTGAAATACACAAATTCTAAATAGTCAAGAGACGTATCTATAGTTGAAAATATATTTCACGTCACTATATATCCAGAATCACACGATTATATTGTATATACTAGTTGCAAAATTTTTTATTCTCGATTGATACCTAATGAGTAGAAATTACGAGAAGAAGCATCAAAGCGACGGCGCTTTGACATCAATCGGTGTGTGGTTGACGATCTCACGATTGTGAATAATGTCTTGAGGGATAAAGCACTGGAAGAGGCAAATAATGAAACTCCCCAGTGGTTTGTAACCTGGTCAAGAACCATGGATGAATGAATGGGCAACATTGAAACAAAATTAGGCAACATTGAGACAAAGGTAAACACTATGACTACCCTTCTAAATAAAACAAATTACAAATCTATTCAAAATGAAAACTGAAACGCAAAAGAAAACGGATGGCCCTTGGAACCAATACCATTTTAAACGGTAATCTCCCACCGAAAGAATTACCTAAACTTTCGAAAATTGAAGATATTGATAATTTAACAATTGAGCAGTGCAGAGCATATTTGGAAGGATATGAAGTTGAATTCAACAACCATGAAACGGTTAACTTGAAAAACAAATTGAGGATTGCTGTTGGTTTTGATTCCAAACTGGATTCAAATTGAGTTCCATCGGTTTACGGCTGACTGAAATTCGCTATTCCTATTGTTCAAATGATCTTTAATACTGCTTGCTGTCTTCTGTGAACTTTTGAATTCTTACTAAGGAGGCGGGAAACTGTTCTCCACATTAAAATTTCGACTTTGCATTGTATTCATAATATGATTTTATAGGGAGGCTAGCTTGTTTGATTCTTGGTATTTTAAATACAATCCATGAATGAAAATTACCGATAAATCTAAAAGTTTCTGCTACTGTGTATATGCTATTGAATATCTTTACTCTGGAAGTATAAGGTATCCATCATCAACAAAACCTTCTATGTGCTTTGCTAAAGGTTAAGTCTAATAATAATAACTTATTATGCTTCATTTCTTACTATTATATATATAAGAAATGTGTTAATCCATTCATATGCTAATTTAATAAAAGTACCGTATTTTCGAGTAATCATTTAGTATATAGAATTGTAACAGATATCACGTTCTTAGACTTACATTCCATAAATGAAAGATTTATGTCTAGCCATATTTTGTGTAGCAATTATTATGTCATTATTATATTATAATCAGCTTCATAGACTATATTACATTCCTCCAATGATTGATTTGTAAATACACATTTGTAGGATGAAAATGTTAAAATCCATTCAACATACAATTCATAATGAAAGAGAAACTACTATGAACGAATTGTCCTAGCTGTGAATATTTTATATATAATGCACTGTAGGGAATAGAAACCAAGACTTTGAAAAACAATATTCCGTAACTGTGCTAAAGAAAATATATAAAATACCAGTATAGGTAGATAGGTAGTTGTAGTTATAGATGAGGGAATATATATCGAAGTTATAGTATATTCAGATGTAAACACTAGAATAGTTTATCGTATAAACATCATTTAGATCAAAGTGAAGACAAAATATCAAATTGCGGCAATACCTGCTGTTGATAAATGGTTCTTGAATACTCTCCATTAAATGTATTTAAAATCACAAACGTAGGATAACGTAGAACGTAGGGTTTTGAGAAATTAGTAGAAAATATGCTAGAATCATAATTACTCGCTATTCACTCTCATTAAAATTGTATGGATCATGGAGAATATCAAATATCTACCAATATATAATATGGAAATGAATATTATAATGGAAAGTTAGAATATAAAAGTGAATAATGAAAGAAAAAAAAAATATAATCGATAATAGCATTTATGAAAAATGGTTTCTCTATATAGTAAGATCAGAATAATATAATAAATTAATAGTATTGTTCACAAATAATATATCAATTGATGAAAGATTCATAAAGAGCAATTATAAAATATTTAAAACAAATATAGTTAGCTCAATTACTAAAGTTCTTACCAAAAAGTCCACATAAAGAGACTACACACACAATATATACATAATACACTTGGAGTACATATAGAATAGTCATTGAAAATAGAAAATACATAGAATACATAGAATACATAGAACAAATAGAACAAATAGAACACATAGAACACATAGAACACATAGAACACATAGAACACATAGAACACATACAACGCATACAACGCATATAAATATAAAACATATATGGAATACACAACGTAGAACGATGGAACACTCATAAAAAATAGAAATAAGTTATCCTGAAAATGCCTAAACTACTCTTTAACATTTTTGGCCTATTATCAACATTAAACATTTTTAAAATGTAACTACCTAAGATTTCTATAGTCTAAACATCTCCTAAGATTTCATAGCCTAAATAATCCCTAAATAATTGTCTAAACGATTCTTTTAAACAATTCCTACCACTTCACAATAGCCGTGCGTCTAGATGCAAAAAGACCAGAAAGCAACGATTGTCCCAGCACTCCGTTACGAGAAATTTCCAGCTATAAACTTAGGGCTTAGTAACACTGGTTTAAAGGGCGACTAGTCCCTACTCCTAGTCCACATGGCCAATGATCCACAGTGCTGGGAACGTCGTATGACTCAGTTATCTCCCATGGTGACTGCTTGTATAAAGCGCTAGTGCGAATTTCGAGATGCCAGATTCTCCTTTCCAGTTGTTATCCCACTTTAAGGCAGCAAACTTTTTACACCTAAATTACAATTTGCCACACAATTTATTCCACATTACCCACATGAAATGGAAATAGACTTGAAGGAAATACACGATTTTGCCGTGGAAGTAGCTGAAAAGGCAGGCGCTATATTAATTGAGGCTTCGAAGACTAGAAGTACCAATATTAGATTAAAGAAAAACACAGTAGACATAGTGACAGAAACAGACGAAATAGTAGAAGAGTTCATCAGGGACCAGATCCAGAATAAGTACCCCCACCACAAGTTCATTGGCGAAGAGACATATTCCGCAGGACAAACAAAGAGGTATCTTATGGACAATGAGCCTACATGGGTGATCGATCCCTTAGACGGTACCGTCAATTATGTGCATTTGTTTCCAATGATCTGCGTGTCAATCGGCTTCACGTTGAAGGGAAAGCCTGTGGCCGGAGTTGTACATGCTCCATTGTTGAACCAGACGTATTCTGCTTATCAGGGAGGAGGCTCATGGCTTAACGGAGATACCAGACTCCCATTGCAAAAGACCCCGATCCCAGAAAACGCCCCTAGAGGATGCATATTTCTGTGTGAATGGGGCAAGGACAGAAAGGACGCTCCAGAACTGAATTTGCATAAAAAGGTCAACTCGTTTGTCAACATGGCTGCCGAAGAGTCGGGCAGAAACGGCTTGGGAGGCATGGTCCATGGGATGAGAAGCTTGGGCAGTGCCAGTATGGACATGTGTTTTGTTGCTACTGGAGCCTTTGACATCTTCTGGGAGGGTGGATGCTGGGAATGGGACGTCTGTGCCGGGATCATCATCGTGGAAGAAGCTGGTGGAAAGGTCACCACTGCCAATCCTCCAGCCTCCACCGACGTTATTCCACCTGTCGAGCTTGGCTCCAGGTTGTATTTAGCTGTGAGAGGCAGTGAGTCTACAGAGACCGAGACATCATCTGAGCAGCAGGACAGATTGATCCGCGAGGTGTGGAAGCGTGTGGCCACAGTTAACTATCCTAGACCCGTCTAGCCCTTGACAAAGACACCCACCAAGCCAATTGGCAATACAGTTACCCTATAGTAGTTACATGTAGCACTAAAACAATAAAAATAAATGCCCAATACACCGCCTATCTTTATCTTGTGTAAATCTGGTTATTTCCGCACAGTCAAAGATAATGTATTAAATCAAAATAATAGTATCTTAGTTCTTAGTAAACAACATCATAATGAGCGGTACATTTGGCTCTGACGATCAATGGGACAACGGATGGACATTTGAAGATAATAGCAATAAGAAGAGCACAAATGTTTCGTCGTTTGGCGTCAATAGCAGCTACTTGACATCATCACAATTATTGGCTAACGCTGTCCCCTCTGGTAGTGACACTGGCGTATCCAGCCCTACCCGAACCACGTTGGATGAAGACAGTCTTCCAGAGTCGTACAAGACGGTGGAGTCGGCATTGCTCTCCAGTCTAGGCACATTGAACGATTTGGAGTTGTTGGTATTAGACAAGTTGGTCAGCTCGGGATACTTCACCAGCTACCAAAAGACAAAGGTCATCGACACGTTGTACGATAACAATCTTCTTCCCCCATCGGACAAGGACAACCTCTACCATATTTTGGGGTTGATAGCATTAGAATTGGATACACCCGATACGGGGGATTATGTGACGTTGCAGTTCAAGAGGGAAAGTCTCCCACCGTTACCGTTGAAATTGGTTGATGAGCTAGTCAAGGGGAACGAACCCAAGTTTATAGATCCCTTGAGCGAAAACTTGGGGAACACCAACTTGGACGACGATAACTGGAAACAGAAGGAAACGATCCTAGCTGATCCAATACTAGAAGACCATTCTGCGATCTCAAATAAAGATAAAGAAACAGGGAGATTAAATCCCCAACCGTTGGATAACGAGTCTATCAATAAGTATATTAATGACATCAGGGATAGATTTAAGCCGTATGTGGGCTTTACAGACTCGATAAAGATTAAAGAAGTCCCCGAAAAGGAGGGTTTACTATTCAAGCATATTAATTACATCATTACTCACAATTTGAAGCTTGGTGCAAATATACCACTTGAGCAGAAGAAAGTTATTAGAAGATATTCTGATTTTGTTTGGTATGTGATTTTTGTTTGCTACTTTTGATTATGGGATCGATTACTAACTATTCACTTTAGGTTATTGGAGTATTTACTTAAAAAGTATCCTTTTAGAGTGATTCCTGGATTACCTCCAAAGAAATTTTCTGGTATGTATATTCTTTTGCTTGATAATTTTTAACAAGTACTAATCTAACAATAGTAGGAGCTTCTCCAGATTCTCAATTTTTGCAGAAACGTCGTCGTGGCTTACAAAGGTTTCTATGCCAACTAGTAAAGCACCCAGTCTTGAAAAAGGACTCCACCGTGGTTACATTTTTAAGTTTACCTTCTGATATCGCTACCTGGAAGAAGCAAGCAAATATCGATTTTTCATTGGATTTCAAGGGCCAGAAAATTCTGAGTGAATTCATTAATTATATTTGGCCCACGATTGGTGACGAATTTTTACAGAACTGGTCTAATGCCGAAGCAAATATAAGTAACATAATCGAAGTGTGGACCAAGATCATTTTATTGGTTGAGAGATACGAAAAGAGACAACAGCAAATTGCCTACGAAAATGGCAAATTTGTTGAAATGATAGGTCATTTTAAAACAATGGATTTGAACATATATCCTAATTCCGATAAGCAAGTTCTTGGAGGCAATAATAAAGATGACATCAATTCCATTAATGATTCTATGGGTCTCATTTCTGATTTTTTCAACAAGTCTAGCCAAGCACTAATCGACGAAAGCTACACTGTGAATACGATTATTTCAGAAAAATTCAAAAATTATCTTGATTATTTATATTCATTGCAAGAACTATTCGAGAGAACCAAGAGACTATCTATGAATAACATTAGCCAGTTGCAGAGCAGGATAAAGGAAAACGAGGCAAAATACACCAAGTTGAGCCACGAAGATGCCGATGCAAGGGCCTCCGATATAGCTAAGTTACGCCAACAGATAATCAACGACAAGCATGAAATCTTCCAGCAATTGAATAAAGATTGGCTTATTAAAAACTGCTGTTTCGAAGAATTCACCATGTTCCAAGAAACTCAATACTTGGTCAGCGAGTTATGGATCGACTGGTCAAGCGGAAGACTCAATTTCCTGGAGACCATGCATAAGAATTTCATCAATTTGAATAACGACACCGTCAACAACATGCCGTTGAACAATTAAGTTCGTCATCTTTTCAACTCTGAATTCAGCAAAGCTCAGATGCAATAATTTCCCATTCATTTAATACACTATGTATGCCCTTTAATTGTAATTCATCATCAAAATGTTTCTTATTCAAGATATTTGTAATCTTCAACTCTTCGCTTGCCCGCAGAAACAACTCATCGCTTCCATGGCTCTTCACTTTGGCCAATATTCTGCCCACGGCTATGCCCAATCTTGCTCCCTCCGGGAACGAGTCGTCAAAGCCCTGTTGTAAGCTGTTTTCCTTAGCATGAGACAACCCATCCAAGTATCCCTGCTTCTCGTGGGATCTTGTGACATCGTTG
This sequence comes from Schwanniomyces capriottii, assembly GCA_032927745.1. NCBI lineage: Eukaryota > Fungi > Ascomycota > Pichiomycetes > Serinales > Debaryomycetaceae > Schwanniomyces > Schwanniomyces capriottii. Next base: position 581,599 of record JAVSEF010000014.1, on the reverse strand, counting down.
TGTGCCATAGATACCTCATCAACGTCGTCGTTTCCCCAGATATCGTCATTATTTTTGTCTTCAACAACCTCATTGACCACCAATGACCCCTTAGAACAAGAACAGTCACCTTTACAGCCCATTATACCAATATAAATAGCCTCTATCGACAGTAGTATCAGTGTCGTGTGTTTGTGACTTTTTCAGATACTCTCAGTCTCAAATTCATCAAAAAAATTGGCGTATAGTACTATCGATAAGAAAACTATCGGTTATTATAAGTTAATACATACACGGGTGCTGGAAACCTTATCTACAATTGAAATAATAAAACGGTTAAACATTATACAACAAAAAAAAAAGGCAATTAAACCGCAGAATGTCAGATATTATCACTCAGGTAACGCAAGAGACGTATAGCGGTGTCAAGCCGGACGACTCAGTGTCAAACATCGATTACAACTCGAAGATTCACTTGAATATCAGGGGAACCAGATTCACTATCACAAGAGACGAATTGATGAGCTTGCCGGAAAGCATTTTGTTGTGTTTGTTCCCCAACGGGGTGTTTTTGGACGAACGTGGACATGTCATTTCCAACCTCACGGAGGAAGACATTGTGTATGTGAACTTTGAGCCTGGATGCTTCCAGTACATTATGAAGACTTTCAGCGACGCCGAAAGAGATTTGTCGGAAATGCCTCTCTCGCCCCAGCTCAGCGCAGTGTACGGTAGGGGTCCTGAAAATGTGTTACACAACAAGCCAGCAATTATTGTATTGAGAGAAGATTTGGACTTTTATGTGGTTCCTCAATCTCCTGGATTGAATGCAGACCAAATGAGGTACTTGAAGTTGCAAGTGGGCGACAAGCTTCTAGGCAGTAAACAAGTGTTCAGAGGGTTGGGATACAATCCAGAAAACCCAGAATCAGAACTGAGTTTAGGGCCAGCTGAGCACCATTTATTTGATATGCTTTGTACATCTGGGTTTGACCACGATGGCTCGTGGGGCAGCAGATCGATGGAACCTTCTAAATGCGTGATTTTATCGTTGCTGTTAGTAAGACTCAAGACCGAGGAGGCCAGCGCCCCAGAATCCCCTTCGTTGGATCCGGTAACTTCCAACTCCTCCATTGCTTCTAGATCAAGGTCCCGTATCGCCTCTTTGGCAAACAGCGCCTCGAGAGTATCAAGATCGCTCTCAAGACAAAGGAAGACCGACTCCAACCAAACGAAGCTTCTCTTATTCTGGAGAAAACCTGCCAGAAAGTGCTGGTGGTCCAACCAGGATATGGACATCGAAGTCGATGAGTCTGTCATAAAGATTCCTGATAACGTCATGAAGACAAAGGTGCACATCAGAAGAGTGTGGACATTGGAATTATCAGTTGTTGGAGCACAATAAGTCCCAAAAAAAAAGACAAACTGCAACACCCACCGTTGTAGTCCTGATCGATACTTTACCATAGATTTCCGATCACTATTTGCATCCTTCTGTCCTCTCTTCAGAGCTACATCGTCTCGACAGTCTACATCCTTTCTACAGGCTACAGGCTTTCTACAGAGCTACATTGCTATCATTCTGCAAACAACAACTTCAATTATATAATTTTACAGCTTTTCAGTCAGTTACTTGGCTAGTAATTTAGTTCTATTAATTTTAATATATATATATATATTCATATCGTATACTCTATTATACTCAGAGGTTTAAACGCGTGAATCTATTTTTTTCGTATTTAATCTGGCTCTGAATCCATTTTTCATTTAGCAATTCGGTAAATAACACAACAATGACATCTTTATTAATGGAAAAGAGTAGTAGAATCGATCAGTATGAACATGAAAGACTAGAGCATACCCCTTGGGTTGAAAAATACCGTCCAAAAAACTTAGATGATGTCGCTTCTCAGGACCACGCAGTGAAGGTTTTGAAGAAAACAATCCAGTCGGCCAACTTGCCACATTTGTTGTTCTACGGCCCACCAGGTACAGGTAAGACATCCACCATATTGGCGTTGGCGAAACAATTGTATGGGCCTAGCTTGTACAAGTCGAGAGTGTTGGAATTGAACGCATCCGATGAGAGAGGGATCTCCATCGTAAGACAAAAGATCAAGAACTTTGCCAGATTGACCATTTCTAACCCTACAAGCGATGACTTGAAAAACTACCCATGTCCACCTTTTAAGATAATTATATTGGATGAAGCAGATTCCATGACCAACGACGCTCAATCTGCATTGAGAAGAACTATGGAAACATATTCTGGTGTCACTAGATTCTGTCTTATTTGTAACTACATAACAAGAATTATCGATCCATTGGCGTCTAGATGCTCTAAATTCAGATTCAAGTCCTTAAATAGCGAAAATGCCTTGAGACGTCTTGAGTATATTGCGAAACAAGAGAGAATCAAATATAAACCAGGAGAGAAAGTGTTGGAAGAAGTGATAAAGATCTCAGGTGGTGATTTAAGAAAAGCGATTACTTATTTGCAAAGTGCCACCAAATTACATAAATCATTGAGTTCAATCGAAGATGATATTGAAATGACAGATGGGAATGGTGAGTCTCAGGACGGGATCTCTGTAGCATCAATAAGAGAAATAGCAGGAATAGTTTCACCAGGTTTGATAAAGACCATAATAGATGCAATTAATTCCAAGAATTCCACCACTATAATTAAGATTGTTAATAATATTATCTTAGAAGGTTGGAGTGCACAGCAATTATTAGATCAGCTACATGACGAGTTTATCCTTAATGATCAAATACTGTCCCTGACAAAGAATAATATATCTAAAATACTTTTTGAAGTAGACAAGAGATTAAATAATGGAACTGATGAACATATTCAAGTCTTAAATTTGTGCTTACAACTTTCAAAAGCGTTATAACCGCATAAAATGCTAATATATATAATAAGTACTTAAATACATACAATAATACGTATATCAACATTATAACTTCTCTAGAATAATCAACTAAACATTACCTTTAGTATTAAGATAAAATCTTCGTTAAATTTGATCAGAAATCAACAAATCTATGAAATTATTAGGGTCTAATTAAGCACCTACGATTTTGGTTGCGGTTGAGCTTGTGGCGGTTGGTTTTGAGGGCGATTTTGGGGATGGTTCTGAGGAATATTATGGAGTTGTTGATAATGTTGTTGTTGCTGTTGTTGTTGTTGTTGCTGCTGTTGTTGTTGTTGTTGCTGCTGAAGAATATGTGGAGGAGGAGGGATTCCTGGAGGGAAACCCATGAAATGAGATGGTGGGAAACGGTTATCATTCGAAAAATGAGGTGCCATACGAGGAGGTGGCATAAAGCCAGGAGGTGGCATACCTTGATTACCCCCAGGAATATTAGGATTATATTGCATTTGAGGAGGAAAAGGAGGTGGCATACCATTTTGCATTTGTTTCATCCATGGTGGGATTTGAGATCTTTGTTGGTCAGATAAATCTTGTGGACCTCTAGGCATGAGATGTGGAGGACCCTGGGATTGGGAGGAAGGTGGACCTTGTGTGTTTTGAGGTTGATGTTGCTGAGAATTCTGAGGTGGTGGTCCTTGCATTTGCTCTTGGGAATTCATACGAGGCAAAGCAGAATGGCCAATTGGTGGACCGCTCGACGGTAAATTCTTACCATTATTCTTCTTTTCCTCCGAGAGGTTTGGTAAATCTCTAACAGAAGCTTTTTCAGTAGAGCTTTGCAAATTCTTATTACCTTGCAATGGTGTACTGCTACTGGAATTTGCCTCGCTTTTACTTAATAAAGACATAAAGAACAGATCGTTCGTTGAAGGGGGATTTGTTCTTAAAGGAGCACTATGATCCTGCAGAGCTCTTTGAGGAAGAGGAACATGGATCGGCATTGCATTCGGAATGTTAGTGAGTCCTGGTGGTGTAATTTCTTGTTGTGGAGAAGGAACATTACCACCGAAAAATCTCGAGAAACCAGCTTGCAGGGGTGGTTGCTGGGGTGTTTGCAAAGTCTCTGCAGCTGCTTGAGTGTCGGGCACAGAATTAGATTTAAATTCTGAAGCTGGAGTAGTAGCATTGAAGAAAGATGAAAATCTTGAGCTTTTAGCGGATTCTGGTTTTTGTTGAGCATCTTGTTTAGCATCTAATGAAGAATTTCCAGAATTCGTTTCAATCGTCTTAGACTTAACAAACGAAAAAAAGTTATCAACTTCATTCCCGCTTTGAATACTTGTAGAAATACTATTTGTTAATTCTTCTTCTTGTACTACTTCACCCTTTTTACGGCGTTCTTCTAACTTCATTTGTGACTTCCATTTTTCAAAATCTTTAACCGTTTGACCCATATTAACCATCGATTGATTTACGCCTGCTGAACCCCAATCAGGCTCTTCTTCTCCTTCTTCATCCAAATTCTTAGAGGCAATTCCACTTGTGCCTGAATTTTGCTCATTCACTCTATTGTCTTGGTGTTTTTTGTCAAAGTCATTTTGGTTTTTTTTACTATACGATCCACCCTTTCTCTGTCTGTACTCCTTAGATGAATTTGAATTGCCACTTTGGGGCTTGATTTTGGATCTCCAGAATGTTTTATCTGGTAACTTATCTGAATGTTTAAAATTAACAATATGTGGTGAATCTTTCAATTTTAACAATTTATCAATCAGGTAAACAAACTCTTTCTTACTGCACTTGCTTGATATACTGTTGTTTGAGCTAGAAGAACTAGTAAGTGGTTCTAAGTCTGGGGTACTTTCTTTGGCTGCCTTTGCCATTGCTGAATCTAACAATTGTGATAATGCATTTCCTGCCTCTACATTGACTGAATCTCCATGGTTTAAATTCACATCTGGAAGACTTCCACCTGAAACCTGAATGATCGACGGATCTGCAAGAAGGGGATTTGAAACTTGTTCTGAAGACATATTATCCACCTTCTCGTTTATTTTATCTTACTACTGCTTTGCAAAAAGAGTTGACTGTCTAAATGATATTTTTACTTTAAATCGTTAGCCCTGTTGAACTAACAAATTCCAATTTCACTTGATTAATATACCAAAAACTTAGTAAAGATTAGCGTTCTACAATATCTATATAAGGAAAATCACTGTTCATTACGAAAATTTGGCGTGGCCAAAATCTATTACCCGCACTGTTGTATCGTTAGGAGATAACTCGATAGCTAAGATATGGTAGACGAACAAGAGCTAATGATCAGAGAATAGCGGTCACAATCACAGCCAGAATACGCTATTTCATGTTTGGTCGTCTCTAGTAATTCTACATGTTGGTGAAATCGTCGCAAACTATAATATTAAGCCTCTAGTATACAAATCTAATTAGTTAAATATGGAATGTTCAACTTCATTATTTCTCGAGCCATGACAAACCAGTCTATTTCTCTCAAAGTGGAGTCAGATCTCATGGTCTCTAGCCTCTTCTGCTCCTCCCATTTGAAGAGCTCGTACATAAAACGTAAGTTTGGCTGTATTATAATGTTTAATCTTCTCACCCTCACATACAAGTATGCCTTAGCCAAAGATACTTGCAATCTTCTCATCACCTCCGCAATCACTACTGTGGCAGACCTCGATACTCCGACCCTGCAGTGTATCAAAATCTTGGATTCCCCATTGGATTCTTTAAATATGTCATCAATAAACTTTAAAATAAACGGTAACGAATTGGACAATTCGTCAATACCATCATCTTGTAGATTGTTTACCTTCAAAACTGACTTTATAGAGCAGCCATTTACCGAGCTGTTGATTGGTGTGATATTGAAAATCTCGAATTTACTCTTCTCAATTACTTCCGCCGTGACTTTATGATTTCTCTCGAATTTATATCCCAGTAACCAATGTAACGGTTCCCCTACAGATATAACGTAATCTATACCAAGTTTAGATAAAAGTGTCAAATTATTGGCATGCTTCAACGACCCCAAATAGAGGTATGGCAAAATCTTAGAAGGCAACGAACCCTCAACTTCTTTAACCCAATCAACTTGGTCTTTCAAGTATTCTTCATCTTCTGAACTACTCGATTCTTCATCCGAGTCAGTGTTAATATACCCCAATTTTAGCTTTCTAAAGATGGTTTTAGGCTTGATGCTAACATCAGAAGAGAGTAACACTTCATTCAATTCATCACTTGTTATTGTCTCTAAGTCTGACCAAATAATATTTTTTCCTAAACTGGATGGCGAAAATTTTCTTAATAAAATCTCTAATTTCTTTAGAATGGTCACATCGCTTCCGAAAATATAGAATGGTCGTCCGTAAGTTACATGCAACTGTAACATTGCTTCATCTAATGCTATGTTTTTGGAATACATTAAATAGCATAGAACCAATAACGACAGTTCTGTGTAACCATCAGAACAATAAATTAAGGAACTGAGCACATCATCAGCATCTGACGTGGAGGAGGAACACAAATACAAGAGTTTACATGTATTGACAATCGACATTAAATTCTCCTGCTTGCAATTTCCAATTCCTATCGACCCGGAAGGTGGGAATTCAAGATGATGATGCTCTGTCCCTATAGCTCTATGACTGGTAATTGTGAATTTAAATAACAAGGAACCTAATACAGACAAACTAGGGAAATCTGCGTCATCATGACAATAAATAAATAATCTCCAATTAGCCTTAGGAAACGATAGATAATCAAAAATATTATCTGATTTATTCTCTTGAGTGGTAATCGAATTTATAGGATCACAGAATAAATTAATCTTACTACTTCTTGAGATGTGGACGTTTGAATCATCAAAATAGCTAAGCATAATTTGATGATCCCAGATATTACCAACCCATACATTCTTATTCAATTTTGAAGCAGATGACATTTTTGTAGTTTCTATCTTTTCCTTTATGGGATAATCCGCATCCCACACTGAAAGTGTGTTTGAACTGAAGTATTTTAATGGCAATTGCGTCTTTTTAAATTCAAACAAAGGATGACTTGACTTTACTGTATAGAGACTTTTGTCATAATAAGATATTTCTGGAAGCACGTACACATCGTATACCTGTCCGGAATCTTCATTGTGTGCTTCTATTCTTTGTGCTAGCCAAATAATTCTAGCAATTCTCTGATAGTTTTCACCATATATTACAAAGTCAGAACAAGTTGCCAGTTTGGCTACTTGAATATGGAAGTTTCTCAATGACACACCACGATCAGGATCCATATTCAAGAAAATAGGTAAATGGTTTAAAGCAATACAATCTTCAACCATCTGGTTCTTGAGCTGATCTGTAGCAGCAGGGAAAACATCATTTACAATGTCATGAACTCTATTTTTAACTTCGACTTTGGAGATATCTATTGGCTGCAATATTTCATGTAGGTGAACTGTATTCTTCAATGCTAATCCATTATCTGCAGAACCTATGCACATGATAAACCGGACATTCTTCGGTTTATGGATATTATACTTCATAGACGTCTTTTGCTCCTGGTAGAGGAAGTATTGCTTCTGGGCATAGTTGTCCTTGTTCAATCCGTGAAGCCAGGGGAACACTTCAGTAGTTGGAGGTAACGGGGTATTGAAGTAAATATTAAATATGTGCCTCAACTCTTCCACATTAACCTGTCTGATCTTCATATCGGGATGGAAATCAGGAGCAATTGAAAAATCTCCATATACCAATGAATTCCTATCGCTTTCAGAGACCAAGTTCAATTTCGTGGTTTTGGCCCCAATACCGTCACAGACTTCACATTCTTTTTCTTCTGTTTCATTAAAGTCCTTTTTCGGCTTATTCAATGCCAGTAAACGTGCTCTGAATCTATCCCTCTCATATAACAAGTCGTTTGAAGAAGAAGAAGACCGTTTACTCGCTTTTTGAATTAATACCAGAGCAATCTCACCTCCAGTCATCTTGTCTTCATTCTTAGTATTAGAAAATGTCCTTAAATTCGCCGTAGGGCCATGTGTTTGCTTATCAAGAGTTTCTACGCTTTGATGCACATGCTGGCTCTTCTCATCGTTTCCGTCTGCAAGAAACTCGTCATTCTCCACGTTCTCCTTATCCAAGTCTGTGCTTGTCTCAAAAACCTCGTTCAAAACATCATCCTTCAACGTATTCCGTACCATCGTGTTGATGCTTCCAATGTCTCTAACTAGCTCGCCTGGAGTATCAATATTTACTGATGTCATATCATGCAATCCCCTAGGCTCTCCAATCGTAGTACTCGGATGGCCACTTGATTGCATCCGATTTACAAATAATTAACCCAGATAATCACAGATTCACGAGTATGTTTGATATATCCCGCTAATAATCCTATAAATATCGTTGTTATGACACTTTATGACTTATCAACAGATCTTCACGACTTTTTTTAAAGATAAAGAATTGAGGTGTATGTGCGGGTAATCTTAAAATTTAGTCAAATTTATTCAGAATATCTAGAATTAACCTAATACAATAATACGTGAGTTATTGGGTAATTTTATTAACAAGTATTGTTTATATTACGATTGTTAAAGTGCCAGCGGTACATTGCTACAATAAATAAGTGAGATTTTTCATTGACACATACAGAATAGTGGTAGTTGAGTGGGATTATTCGCTGGAAATACTTGAAGAAGCACATACATAAATTGGAGAAATGGCCACACTTTCATCAGAGGCAATTATCCAGCAGCTAGACCAGGCGCGAGAGCTTGTATTCAGCAACAGCGACACGTTTCCCCAGGTACTCAGACAGATCTTGAATTTTACGGGAAATAACGACGTCAAGATCCAGCGATGGTGTGCAAAGTTCTTGCGAGACTCGTTCAGTAGTGACGAGAGTGTTTTGAAAGAGAACACGAAAGTGGAGTTGGCGATGGATTCCATAAGCAGCTTGGTTACGTTGATCAACGTTGCTGATTTGGAGATTGTCAAGTTGTGTATCGACACATCAGTCATCGTGTTTAAGCTCGTATACCAGTTTGTGGCAAGTAATGATGGAAGCGGACAAATATGGGCAAATTTGTGTGAGTTAAAGAATACGATTATCAGCAAGTTTAGTACTACTTTCCCGTTACCAGAGTCTGACAATGAAGAGCACGACTTAATGAGAAATATAGACACGAGGTTGGAGATAATCAAATTTATAGTCGTGCTTATAGACTACCAGTCTAGGTCGAGTAATAATATTCCGAACTTTTCACTCAGCAAGGTGAATCCTGGACACACATTGATTAAGGCCAATGTTATTGAATCGGAAGCATCTAAGCTCTTAGATTTGATTTTGAAAAACTTAACGCAAGATACCATAATACCTCAGTTAGTAACTGCTATAATAAACCATCTTATAATAATTGCAAAGAGAAAGCCCCAATTCATAAACAAGATACTTGTTGTTATTGAGAACTATGAATCCAATAACAAGTTACAATCCAATTATCAATCGGTGGAACAATTTAAATTAGCAAAGAAGTACGTCGACAGGTTGTTAAAAATTTTCATAAACCACTTGTTGCGTAATAATCTTGTTCCTACAAACATGCAACTGGTATTAAACAAGAAGCTTAGCTTATTGATCGACAGAGGTAATGATATTAGAAAGAAAAACATATTTGCAATTGACGATAGAAATATTAGAAAGAGAAAATTTGATGGCTTCCTTAACTCCTCGAAAAAGATTAAAACTCTCGATTACAAGAACTTGTACTGCTTGACAGACCCAGATAATGAATTAAATAACTTCGACTTGAGTACTCTTCCACAGAACATTTTAGTTTCGATGGCATTAGCAGCATTGAACAAAGTATCGTCTAAAAAATTGACAAAAGCATTAGAAATCATCAGTGAGAGATATACGAACGCAATAGCCAGCAACCCTGTTAAACAAGAAGTCAAGTCAGAGTTTGGTGAACCTGATGAAGATGAAGATGAAGCAGAGGAGAATTTTAATCCTAAGACTGTGTATACGTTACCTCCACCTAAAGACTTATCTTTCCAGCAAAAAAAGGATCATATAAATATTATCATTAAAAACTTCTTCAAATTAGCTGCAAAGCCAGTTTCTGTATCTGAAGAAAAGGAAGAAGATACACCATATCAAAAGCTCACCAAGGTTGCGATCAATTCGTGGAAAAAGGAAAGTTGGTTCATATTATTGACCAGACTTGCCACAAGAGGTATGAGAACTGTTACTGTTGAGACGTCTGCTGATTTTGAGAACAACGAAGAAATGAGTGACATGGTTAGAAATGCTATTTTTGATTACTTTTTGGAAAATATCCACAGTCGTATTGACTTGATCATAGAATGGTTGAACGAAGAATGGTATAGTGAGAAAGTTTTCAATGAAGAGAAGTTGATTAAACAGTTAACTGATAAATATGCCCAAGAAGACTTCAAGAACATAAAGTCGCAAGCAGACATATTGGCCGAGGTGGAGAATCTGCACATCGCCACTCCTACCTACGATAAATGGAGCAGTAAAGTACTTGACTCGATGATTCCTTTCCTCGAACCTAACGACAGGAAAATCTTTATCAGACTCTTATCAGACTTGCCCTACTTGAACGATGAGTTGGTGTCGAGAATCAAATCGTTGTGTTTTGATCCTGTCAGATCCAAGATCGGGTTCTTGTCGTTACAGTTCTTGATCATGTTCAGACCTCCTGTCAAGACCTCCTGTATCAAGGTTTTGCAAGAGTTGAGCACCAGTGATCAGGAAGACTTGAAGGAAGAAGCCTCAAAGCTTTTACAAAAGTATACTTAGATAACGAATTTTTTCACTTTATTTTCAGTTTTTTAATAAAGTGGATACACATATATAGACCGCTTATAGTTTCTCATCTGGATACTTCTACGAACACTTACGATAGGCACATTCTAATCAAAAACTTCCATGAAAATAAATTTTCAAATTTCGCCGTCTCGCTACGCGATATTTATTTTTAGTGTAATTCTACTTCTAAATAAAAGTATCTGAAACAAGCGCTTGTTTTATGAACCTTTTTTTGAATTGATCATCCTGTTTCATAGTATTGTATGCATCTTTTCTAAATATGGCTAACTAAGTACTGGAGTGTGAAGAAATAGAGGAAATAATTATAGAATATACCACCTTTTCAAGCATAGGCTTACAAATAGAAAAAAACGATACTACACGTTCATTTGATACTACCAAACTAGTCCAAAGTTTGACGATCACATATACTCCATTATGTCTAGCACAAGTGCTCACTACGGGCATTTTGACCCAAATAAGCAGATCCACAAGTATAGCTTAGATGATTCTACATTTGACTTGATAGATGTCGATCGATTTAAGAACACGAAGTTCAGCACGGTTTTCTTGTATTTATTTGCATGGTTCATGATGATTTTATCATGTGTGTTATTGGGGACAGATATATATACGTGTTTGAACATTTTAGTATTCCACCATTGGTCTACTGCTACATACAAGCCATACGCATATTCCATAGCCAAATGGATATTTACCGGGTGCATTATCTTTGAATTCGTTTTAATGGCGTACAAACTCGTCAAGGGTCTTTACACATATAGAACTAGAAATATAGCACTTGCCTATGTTAATAATGTCGCTCGTCTTCTTTATTCTGTGAGATCCTATAACTATTTTTGTCTATTCAATGCCATCGAACATGATAACTTCTTTGATTGGGCCAGTTTCTTGTGTCATACTGAGTTATCGGGAGCCTTTCAATTACTAATCGCTGATACACCAAGACAAGTGATTAACGTCTTAACATTAAGATATTATGCTACTGATAGCGGGACATCGAACGATATTATTCAGAATATTAAAACGATTGCTGATACAAATCTTTCATTGTCGATTATCTTGTCATTTATAGTGCTTTCAGTGGTAATTTGGTCTATTTTTTTCTTCAAGTTTTGTTTTGCCATGATCTTGTACTTACCAGTCATGTACAAGTTGAGAGAAAAGGGTTTCAAATCATTTAAGAAGTATTGTTGTTCAATTGTAAACGAAAGGGTTAGACTGTTAGTGTTTAAAAACCATAGACCTAAGAATGAACTTTTGGAACTTGGCATAGTAGATCTTAATGGTATCGCAAATAATCCTTTATTGCATTCATCAACCACCAGCTTTAACTTAAACAAAAGTGCTAGTGATTTGCAACATAAAATGAACGACCCAGTCCGTCCAACACCTGCCCATACATTTTCTAATAACTTAATTAACGAGAAGGTTAATTATTCTGACCAATTTGAAATGACCGCCTTGCCTAACATGTCGAGCTCTAATGTTTATAATAATCGAAACCAATCCAGTTCGTCACTTACTAATCCATTCATTGACTCCAATAGATTTACTTCGAAGGAAGCATTACTCAAGCCATACACAAATGGCAATGAATCGTTTATGCGTGATAATTTGAAAAATCCATTTTTATCAAAATCAGAAGCATCACTTAACCTGGCATCTGGTTCAAGTAGACTTAATTCAAACAAGCCTAACAGAAAAGCACCTTCATACCTACCATATGAAGCAACCCCTCTTGTTGATGAAACGTCAAGTATTGATTTATCACTTGAAAGTCTCCAAGAAAAAGAGAAGGCTGTCAATTTCGCTGACGAAATGAATAATTCCACTGTTAGCTATAAGGGTAATTCTGAAGAAATTGAAATTGAAAGTGAATTTGATTTTCTTGATCCAGAGGAGAGATCATTATCAGTAGGATCACACGATGGCCTGATAGAACCTGAGACTGAGCCTATAATTCGGAATAACAATCCAAATAAAACCCTAGTAACCCCATATCCCGTTAGAGGTGTTTCCCTTTATAAAGAAAATGATGATGAATTTAATGAATATTAGTTTTTTTATAGTATTAATAATTAATAATTTACAAGCAAATTTCTCAACGTAATTATAAATATATTGTAGGTAATTAAGAGATCATATCCAAGCATTTGGTAATTATATACAAGTAGTGAATCAAAAGCAGAAGTTTAATATTTACTTCTTACCGTATTCTTTTTTCAACTTGGCCAATTCTTCATCAGAAATAGGAGGAATTGGAATATCGCTAAAGTCGTCGTCACTTAATTGTTTCCAAGTGTATGCATAAACACCTAATGGTACACCTGTAAATACAAATAATCCTATCATGTTTCTCCAAAAGAAAGGGGCCCTTACTCTGTAAAGAGCTGGAGTCATTTGAAAAGTCTTAGGATCACGATAACGGTCATGTCCCTTTCTATACCTCAGGTTAGTAAATACTCAAAACTAAAACTTATGTCCTCAAAAAAGTATGCAATACATACGGTCTACCTATAACAGCCATGATTTATAGTCTAAATATATGTATATATTAACTCTTTATAGTACTAAGGACTTTTAAATAAAATCTCAATGAGACCTTCTGAGATCTCGTGATTATTCAAAACTGTATACAAGCAAGAAGTACTAATGCAATAATTATATTCTACAGCTACTATATAAGCTAATAATGATTTAATCTCCACAATGTAACCTTTCCTGCTTCATTACCAATGGCAAGCATCTCACTGTCTGGTGAAAAGGCAACTGCAGTCACTCTTCCTAATGGAGTACCAGAAGTTGGCCAGTTTGAGTATACCAAACCAGATGGTAAGTGAACCATTCTTAATGCGTCTCTCTTAGCTCTAGATGCTATACACAAGATCTGTCCATCAGGGTTGAATACTAAGGAAGAAATTGAAGTGACCAAATTCTCTACCGTCTTGAAAGGTTTTGGACTTTCAGTAAGAATGCTGTTTCTATCATAAATATTTACAAGACCATTATTGGTACCAATAGCCAACCAACGGTCGTTAGGGCCACCGAGCTTTATTTTAGTGATACCAATACCTCCATAATCAGTCCATCTTCTAATAATTTTGTGGAATGTCTTTGGCTTGTTGTTTTTAGTTTTAGAGCCTGCTTGTGCGTTTAATTCATACTCCCAGACTTCCCCAGCAGAGTTTATTATTATAATAAAAGATTCATCCTTTGAGAACTCAAAGTCAGTTATGGCTCCTTCGATCTTGAATCCGCTGATCCATTGACCAGTCAAACCATTCAAAATATTACACCAACCACTATTACCGGTCAAACCTATGTAAGTACCTTTAGCTGAAATCTTGAAATATTCGAAAGACTTTTGGGTTTGTTCATGTCCATACATTCTTGAGATCTTCTCAACCTCACCAGTATTGATATCCCACTTATTCATGTAACGCCTTCTACCAGCAGCAAATATTAAATTCTCATTGTCTTTAAGTCCAAGTGGAGAAAAGGAAGCAGCTGAAATAGGGGAGTTACGCAAGTGCAATGAAGTAACCAAGTTATTAACTTTTCCATCTATATTATAAATTCTTAATGTTCTATCAAAACCACCAGTCATTAAAAGCGGGTGACTTGGATGGAAAGATAAGCATTGGATAGCAGATTTGGAAATTTTTTGATGGTTAGCATCTTTTAATCTAGTAATAGAAATCTTGTTTGCAGATATTAATTTTAATTGTTTTGTTATGACAAATTTATTTGTTGAAGATAAAATGGACAATAATGCATTGGTGTTGTTTGAAGAATTGTTTTCATCATCATCCTCATCAATTTCGATATCAGAGTCGTCATTTTCGACATTATCATTGGATAATTCATCAACCCAAGTTGGCTTTGGATAAATCTTTTCAAAGTGGGATCTTAATCTTTTTATGTATGCCTTTCCGTTTATGTTTGAGTCAGTCAATTTCTTTCTTAATTTCTTCAATTTGTCAGACGAAGTCAACGATATATCCAATCTCTCATCACTACTGTCTTCCCATGCATTATCACTGGATTTGTATTCTTCTTCATCATCTTCTTCTTCTTCTTCTTCTACTTCACTTTCGTCTCCGTCCACTTCCATCCTATCTTCGTCATCTTGGTTCTTTCCGTCATCAATGAAGAACAATTCATCATCCTGGACGTTCTCTAAGTCTTCATCGTCGTCTTCGTCACTTGATTCTTCAAAAAACTTTTCACTATCGCCATCTTGTTCGTCTGAAGAATAGTCGTACAAGTTATCTAATTTTTTTAAGTTGGCTTCAAATCCACCTAAATCTCCGAACACTAGCTTTTCCAAATTTATTTCCTCTTCATCTTTAGGAGGAATATCAACTTCTTCTATTACCTTGCTCTTAGACATAATGTATTACGAAGAATGTTATTTAATATATATTTTGATAATATTCTCTTCTCATCTCAAAAAAAATTTCTAGACTTCTCACGAGAATTTTAGCACTACACATAACTAAGGGCCATGAATTTATTCTTTTCAAAAATTATCTTCTAGAAATATGAAGTTAAAGTTATATACACTATTTTTTACTTAGGTATTCCAAAAGCTGGTAATTTACTTAATATTATACTATTCTGTAAAACAATACGAGTAGAAGCAAATTACTGGCTGAACGTTTTTCTAATGTGTAATATGCAAATGAATCACTAAGTGATTTAAAGATAATTATTGATAAGTTTGTAATTCTTACTTACCCTTTAATTGGGTAACAAATGTAATAAAATATTTTTTAAATGCTTTTTGATCTGACTCAACAAGATTTCTTCCAAAATCGTTCATAAGATCAGGAGAAAGTCCCATGTTAGTCAAATAATTAGATAAATAGTTTAAGTAGTCTTCACCTTTTATTTGTTGGTATGTTTTCAATAAGACTGAGATTTCCTGAGCAATTAATCTAAATTGGGCATCCTTCATGTCGAATTCAGCCTTTTGGAAAGGTAATTCAAAGCAAAGTTGAATAGTCTTGTTCATCAAGAATTCATCAATACCTTCAATTGGAGGCAAGTTATCAGCAAACTTGTCTAACTTGTCCAGAATTTTTCCACCATTTCCAAAAGTATTTACGATATTAATCAACTGAGTGATAGCCATACGAGCAACACTGGTATCTTCTAAATCGTAAGCATACTTAATAAAGCTGTTTAATACTTCAGGAAACTTTTGCTTATTTGACTCAGTAATTAACAAACTTGAGGAATTGTTGATTACTAAAGAAGTTATTAAATTCATATATGACTTCTTCAACGAGTATTTGTCTCTGATTAGATCAGGGATAAGCTCCTCTTCAGAAGAAGAAGAATTCAAAGTCTGAAAGACCTTGTCTATAAGAGGAGTTAAAAGATTGTTAAGTAATTGGTAGATCGTGCTATTATCTTTGAATTCATGAACAATCTGTCCCACAAAACTTAAGAAATCACCTAACTCGCTTATCTTAAGATTATTTGATGCTAAAATCAATGAAATCAACTTACTTAAATGAAGATGAATCTCAAACTTGACAATAGGCAAAAATCTAGCAAAGGCAAATCTTGCAGCTTCTCTAATAATCTCAGACTTTGAAAAGTTTTCTAAGGTAATTAATACTACCTGAGCTGCGTTATTAACTTTCTCGATGACTTCAGATGAATATTTGCCTTGATAATCATGATCGTATCCTCTTGCAAATGTACCAATAGCCATCAATAAATGATGAGCCTGTAATGCTATTAAAAGTTGGTTTTCATTAACGTTACTTGAATTTTTTATACAAGCTTCCAACTCATTAAATAATGGTAAGTAAATCAAATCAATCATTTTAACTTTAATAGAAATATCTATATTAAGTATTGAAATCAATAAACCAATTGCCTCAAACAAGGATAATTGGTTATTGAAAATACCATGTTCAACCAAATCATCGTCTTCATCTTTTGTTGGCAATTCTGCTTTGATTATCAACAATGGTTGAATTTTAACCAATAAGTTCTCAATAAAGGATTCATTGCCTAAAGATGGTTTGGTTAATTTTATAAACCTAAAGAAAAGGTACCAGCATCTTAATCTAACTTTTTCAGTGGTGTTAAAAAGACCTAATGGACTAGTAAAAATTTCCAATATTCTATAAGTTAATTGTTCGTTATGAATATTTAAAAAATTATAGTGTTTGACAATAATTTCAAAGAAATTAGATTGAATTTGTGGATGATTCACACTAATGATTAAGTCTGAATTGATTAATTTGACAATAAACTCTTGTAAAATCATGTAAGGTTTAGATTGACTGATTTCATTCTTTGGCAAGTTTATCAAATTATTTCTTAAACTATCACTGTAATTATTCAATTCAAATAAACCTAATTCTAATTTTCTCCAATCAATTTTATCCTTCTCAGTTTCTTGGAGTTTGAAGATAGATTCATTGATAACAATAGGAATTGCTTCTACGTATAATTCAGGCTTAAGGACGGCAATAGTGTCTTGGAAATGTTTCAACTTCAGTCTGATTTCACTGAACTGTTCAATAGAATCAACATCAAGCCCATCATCGTCGTCATCATATTTCATCTTCAAAATAGCCTTATTCAAGAGTGTGGACAATAATTCAAAGGAATTTAAAGGAGCATGCTTCTTGCAAAGTAATAAATATTGCAGCACAAAAGGGAAAACCTGTTGTGAAATATCATCATATTCATGATCTAAGCTAGTAAAGACCAATGGCCACAAATTTAAAAATTGTTGTTCTAGTTGAACAATAAGATCTGGCTGGTTTTCTAAAATAATTATAAGTTCTATACCAATTTGATTGACTAACTTTATAACATTCTCTAAAAATTCTAAATCTTCGTTATTCATACTAACTGATGAAGTAATAACTGATGTTAAGTTTAAGAGAGAAATCAATTCCAATTTATTAATAGGTTTCATTTTCTTGCTAATAATTTCTATTAATGTCAAACAGGTTTCATTTTTCTGGTTCTCTTTATTCAAGTATTGAAAAATTAAATTAATAAAAGATTCTGACATAAACAAATTAATTTCCATCCAGTTGATATAATGACCAACAATCTTCAAGGTGTTATTTAACACATCATCAGAATTCATTGGATTACTCAAGATTTTAGCCCAAGTCTCTACTAAGGTGTTCATATCATTCATTCTAATATGATCCTTTAAGATATTATTTCTATCCTGAACGTCTCTTGATCTTGAGATAAACTTATCACCTATTTCAGAATGGATGGAAATTAGGATTCTTGTATAATAGTCATATGCTAATTGGTTGTCATTCGATATTAAGTTTATCAAGTCCTTAAGGAAATTAGGGTATATGTTGGTATAAACGAGACAAAACAATTTACCAAAAAGTGTGGCAAATTTATTCTTTAAGTAGGCGGCATCGTTTCTGTTGTTGACGATGTAAACACCCAAGGTCTTGAATAAATTCGAATTTAACTCATAATATTGTTCTTGACTCAACTTCTCGATGTTCTCGTCTATAACTTGATAAATAAAAAACGTCAATCCTTCGTTAATTGTGCTACTTGTGGAGTTTTTCAATAAAATGTCTATGCATGATTTATAACCTTCTTCGGATGATTTAATTTGGTTAATGAAGTCGAAAGCTTGATTCTTCAAATTTGGATCAGCTGTTCCACTGAGTGCAATATCTACAGCTTGACTGATTTGTTGATCCATTTATCTACAATCAAGTTGTTTCTATTTTGCTAAATTTACTCTGATCTATAATGAGAAGCTTTGACGGAAAGATTGAAAAAGTTTAAACAAAAAAACCAAATTAATTTTACTTCAAGGAGTAGTAGTATTATTATTATGTTCTTTTGCTTTAGTTACTTCTTCTATTTATGAATAATCTTCTTAATAGATGATTATGACTAATTTGTGCTTAAATTGGTTATGTGGTTTGTAGCTGTTCAATAGAAAATTTTTTGTAGTTTGTTTACCATCACACGACCTCATATTTCTACTAAATCTCAAAACGGTTTATATATGACAGGATCAACTACAACCATATATATCTTTATTAACAGTAACTTTTGTATTCTAAATAGTATTCAATTGACTTCAATTGATTATAGACAAGTTACTATATTATTCTAAATTAGCATATTTTTTCAAGTGATCAGGAATAGCATCGTACAAACCCTTGGATTCAAGCCATGACTTGGAGAATATTCTATCGCTGTACTTGTGAGCAGAATCGGCCAAGACAGTGACAACATTGGAGCCCTTTGGTAAAGTTTCTGCAACCTTGATTGCTGCAACAACATTCAAAGCTGAGGTACCTCCAACGTATATTCCTTCTTCATCCAAAAGTCTATAAAGCATGGCCATTGAATCTTCATCTGGGATCTTCACGGCATCATCGATTAATTCAATGTCAGCATTCAAGTTGTCAGTGATTCTACCTTGACCAATACCTTCAGTGAAGGATGAGCCACCTCTTACTATATTTTGACCCTTAGATTTGATATAAGAGTACACAATAGATCCTGGAGGATCGGCCAAAACTGCTTTGGTTTTTCCATTAGAGATGTCCTTCAAGTATCTGGTTACACCAGCAAAAGTACCACCGGTACCAGTCGAACAGGTGAAGGCATCGACTTTTCCATCCAATTGAGCCCAAATTTCAGGGCCAGTAGTGTTAATATGTGCTTGTCTATTGGCAAGGTTATCGAATTGATTTGTCCAGACAGCATTCTCTAATGATTCAGCATGTCTTCTGGCCTTATGGTTGAAGTTTTCTGGGTTATCGTATGGAACAACAGGAACAGGGTTTACTTCTGCTCCTAAAAGTCTCAATGTGTCCATTTTGCTCTTTGCTTGGGTATTAGGCATGTAAATAACACACTGGTAGCCCTTAGCCCTGCACACATGAGCCAATCCGATACCAGTATTACCAGCAGTACCTTCAACGACAGTACCACCCGGTCTAATTAATCCCTTCTTTTCAGCATCTTCAATGACATAGATAGCAGCTCTATCCTTAATTGATCCACCAGGGTTCATAAATTCGGCCTTTGCATAGATATTTCTACCTATCTCGCTAGATATCTTTGGTAATCTCAATAAGGGCGTATTTCCAACGGCATTTGGAAATCCGTTTTCAGAAACTAACGGAACAAAAGGTGCAGTAAAGCCAGAATTCTTGGTGATACTAATACATCTGACAAAATTGCGTTGTAGTAACATCTCAGTCAGTCTATCACAACTTTAATCTCTACTACATTTAAAACAATTTCTTGATATTGAATATGGCATTTCTTCGAATATTGAAATTTCACGTGACTTATCAAATACTTATTGCCAAAAAAATCAATCTTCTTCTTTTTCAGATGGGTATTTAGCCGATAAAAAAAGAGAAGAAAGGGGTCTTTGATAACCTAATAAATTCTCAATTTTGGTTTTGGATTTGGATTTCTCGGCTAATACCCTTTTCCACAAGCCTATTCTGTGTTCGGTAGAAGTAAATACCACATTCCAACGTCAACAACCATAATAATGAATTGTTTTCAGGTACACTTATTTAGTGCCGCATTGCTTCAAGTTTTGCCGCTCAAAATATACAATTTGAAAAACAGGGCCTGTTCATATCTTATGAAGTAACCTTTTGTGGCTTCAAAAATTGAACCACACTTTTCCTAACGATCCTCACGATTGTCTTGAACTTGCACAAAAAATAATTATATGGGATATGAGTCTATAGGGTGGTAATCATGCATATCTATGGTTCCTAACTATAGTCCTGGAAAATATTTGTCTAGTTAAAATAACTATTGTGAAAACCTTAACAATATAGTCGTCTAAATAAATACCGGCATTTGTATCGGTAGGTAAATCACCCAGTGTTAAAAAAACACCTTACTGCATGGAAGAGATTCTATAAACGCATTCTCATTACCTATTGGTCTCCAATATGTGCAGTGAATCTATACATGTTCGCCTTAATAGGGTAATTTTTAGGGGAAGTTTTCCTCTTTACTTGTCATGTTCTGCTTCTTTAGGATTGTGTGCTTTGTGGGTATTATAGCTGCATAATGTTCAAGCACTTTCGGTTTCGCACTGAACACACAACTCATACAACATACTGTAAATCCTTTTGTTCACCCCTTCCTAATTAGAACTCTCGTCCTATCCCGTTGACGGGAGCTGTTATAACATGCAGGCATGCTGAAATTTACCCTGATCTCGCAAAAATTCTTGCTAAATTATAACACTGTTTCGTTGAACGGTCAAAGTGATCCGCAGGATACAATGGACAATTCTAGATTTTTCTTAAAAAAAAACATTTACGGTGCTACCTAGCTGGTATACACTTTCGCTTAGGCAGTGGGTGTGCATGTAGTGTGCATGATAGCTACAATTGATTGGTGAAGTGTAGGAGAAATGTAGCGCAATCTTCAAGGGTGCTTATGTACACCATACATAACCATTATCTAAATCAGGATCGATAGGCATCCTGACCCATAAGCAGCATGTACATTGAGCGTTTCTCGTTAATCTAAGGAGATAGCCAATTGCGGTTGATTAGCAGGTGAATTTGTTTGAGTACTTCGTTTTCAGAAATTATATAATTACTGGCCTTCGTAGGAATGATGAAATGTAATGTTACTTTTCCTTGAGTTATAGGTATACAAAAAGGTAGAGCAGAAGGTGATATTTCAACACAAATACTTACTGGATTTCTTACCACTAATATTTCACTATTAAATTAGATTTCCAAGAGCTAACTGAGTAAAGAATATGTTTTATCCTCCAGAAACTAATTATATATATCGTATGGAACCATATAATATAAAGAACCCAGATCGCTTAATCAAGCTGGAGCCATATATCAGACCTTCACAACCTAGCACCAAACTACCATCGTTCAGAGAACTACTTACATCTATTCCATTGCCTGGAAATGACAAGCAGAATAATAACATAAGGCCAATGTCATCTGTGCCGGTGAAGCCATATATTCATAGACCCAATGTTCAAAGGCCCATGTCAACCCCTTTGTCCATACCAAACACCCCTGATCGTCTTTCACCATATCCCCAATCTATATCTCAGAGCGCAATCCTTCCAATGGCACCAAATGCATCAATTACACCCAACCCGGTGATTAATTCAGGTACAGCTTTGACACCAACTTCGGTCACTAGTTCTACAATCTCCCCGCTCTCTACGGGTACGCCCAATACTCCAGATCAGGCAGTAGTCTCACCAAGAAACAAAAGAAGACACATCTGTAAGACATGTTCAAAGTCTTTCACTACATCAGGGCATTTAGCTAGACATAACAGAATCCATACGGGTGAAAGAAAACATGTCTGTCCTTGGACTACTTGTGGTGCCAGGTTTGCCAGACAAGACAACTGTATGCAACATTACAAAATCCATGTAAATGGAAAAAATAGGAAGAGTAAGAACACTAATAAATCGTGATCTACCATATAACTCCTATTCACTAATTCTGGACCTTACAATTCTTGTTCTTTACAAATTTGTCATCTCACGACCCGTCAAAACTACCCTTCATACATCAATCTAAATCCGAGTTCATCTCCTTGCATTAGACCTTTGACTACCCTACACCTACTTATCAGTAAAATGGGGGTTTCCATAGGGTACACACTTACGAAATCATGCCACCACCAAGAACTCACAACCACTGCTCAACTGTGTATAGTTTGTATCGAATTAATATAATACTTAAATATTAACGATGCAGTATCTTAAATATTTTTAAGTTTGTTCATTCCAATATACTCTTTATGTGATAGAAATAGCTCATGCTCGAGCCGTTATGTTAGAGGGTATGTGCCGTCGCATTGTCCTATAAAAATACCCTGGCAACCGTAATTTATGTCCGCAAGTGCCCTCTGTTGGGTTCTGCAGATGTATGCAAATTAAAGCAGGAGAAATTTGTCTTATATCTTTCACCCCGCTTGAGCCCGTATCCTATTCCAAGTCGGAAGTGCCGAAAACGGTATCAACAAAAAAAATTTAACTATTCTCATTGCAAAAACTTCATCATACCACGATTCGGCACAGACATACTTCTATCAGAAGTCGCCAGTCGCCCCATTTTTCATCCCTGCAAGAGTTGTATTACCATAGGGGACATGTTGGGAGCTTATGAAATAATAGTGGGCGACGTAACTCTTGGCCATGTTATCAAGCAATAGCGTATGTATTAATACAATATGTACTATGTAATATGTAATATTGCAATTCACTAGCTCAAGATCTACACAGCGTCTGACGATGGTATTCTGGTCTTTGTTCTTCCCTGGAAGCTTGAAACTTTTGGCACCAATTGTTAGCAAGAATTTTCCATAGCCTTCGCTAGTGAAAAAAACAATACCTCCTCACGCTTTCTTTAAACTACAGGAATGTACAATTGTTCATGTATGTACAAAATATGTTACGCACAGGATTCGAACAGAAATATCGAAGCCCCTTGCCGAGACTGGGTAAACTTTTCGGCTTCTTATTGTTGATTTCCCGAACAAATTCTATTGGAATAAATCGCCCAGACGAGAAGTCGGGCAGGTACTTTGACAACGCAATTGTAAAATGTAAACACTATGGCAAAATCAGCTGAGAATACGTATGGAGAGGAATAGAAACGTTTAGATACAGAATTAGCTTTATTTATGTGAATTTGGATCCTAAAATGTAGAGGGGTTGAACTGCATTTGCATAAAAGTAGATAGCTACATAATTTGAACTGCAAAATCTGTAATGCATTGAAGAAAGCCAAGTATAAAGAGTGGGCATAAGCCTACTAGAGTTTAATTGTCATACACATTAGTGAAATAGTTTGTTCCATTCAATTCCTTGTCGACGTTGTAGTTGATTCCGTTGACGACCAACTTGTCGAAAAAGACTGGAGCCATTCCGTCGTTCATGTCCGTGCCAATTCTAGTATCTTCGGCATCTCCTCTATTCAACAGGGACATTTTCAAGAGAAGATCGTTCAAGTAGTGACAGACAACCTTTCCCAATTTTCCAAGACCTATCGATGAGTTGTATTGGCATATGTGAAATTGTTCCGCGGCATCAAAGAAGAGCTCGGAGTCTCCATCAAACTCACTTTCTTCGATCACCTGTATGTCTAGACACTTGAATGGAATGCTGAACGGGTTCTCGTGGAAATCCCAGTTAACCTTTTTCATAGGGAAGGTTAATGTGAATATATTTGTCAATAAATCATCCTCTACTAATCGTTGGCTCAAATAATAGCTTGGAACAAAAGATATCTGGTTGATAACTATGTCTCTGAAAGATTCAAGCTTATAACTGTAGTATTTGTGGGTAAACATGATTTTGTCTAGGATCTTCAAGTATTTGTCACAATGTTCACATTGACATCCATTGTACAAGAAATGGTTCATTTGCTGCTCGTAGCATGCAAAAGACATCATCAAGTTAGGAAGGACGATACATCTTATCTTATTTTGTCTAACAAACAATTCTGAAAATAATCTGAATCTCCTGTTATAATTACCCTCATACCCATCAAAAAATTCACCAGTAATTGGTACCAGATGCTTCAATGACAAGTAGTTCAAATTTTCAAACCCATCGATGAAATTGATAATATTCAAATCAAAAACTTCATTCGCTGCATGGGTAAAGTAGACTACATTTTGCATTATAGAAAGCTTCTTCAATCCTGTAAATGTACTAATAGAATTCAAGAATTCTATTAAACAATCCTGATTACAATCTTGATTAACACAACCAAGTAAAATTTCTAAATTCTTAAGAGCGTTTGGATCTAACATTGAAATCAAGTGGTAAATCCTATCACTATTATCCCCATGATTATACATTATTCTGAACGTAGTTAACTTCAATTTTTCTATCCCCAACTTTAAAATGATTTCCATGAAATTCCAATACACTGAAGCTTTACTATTTACAATTAATGAAGTAAGTGTCGGCAATATGAGGCGTAATTTATCTAATATCACCTCATTGTGATGAAAAGCGTTCTTCCCTTCTAAAGACATTATTAATTCTTCGGGGATGTAGGATAATTTTTGCAATTGACTTAAATTATCGATGATTATGGAATCTGATTTTATCTCAGATAGCTCTGGCTCTAAATAAGCTCTTAATTTCATGTTAGCTACAAATATTTTCTTTAAGGCCCTTCCTTCAAGTACCTTTAATAAACGTTTCAATGAGCTTCCTATAGTCTTATCAAATGCATCCATTATGTGTAATTCCTCCACCATATCTATTAGGTCGTTGTTTATCGTTAGTGCCTCAATGAGAGTGTTGATTCTTGCATCAATTAACTTGAATTGATTCTCCATATTTATGAAATCCTTGAACCCATAAATAGTTGTACGACTCGTATCTATATAATCATTACATCTGTTCTTTGTGTTCCCCTCCAAATAAGCTTCTTTCTGAATCATAATTTTGGAATATATCTTCTTTAGACAAGGTTTGTAGAAGTGATAATTTGTCAACATCAAGCTTATCAAATCATTTTGGCCAACATAAGATATTATTCTATTAAGAATATCTTCGGGGAATTCACATAAAGATTTCATTTGAGTATTATATCTCGATTCAAGATTTTAATAGTGATATTCATACACATAGATAAAAAACCAAAAAAATTAGATGTAAGTCGAACATATCAGCCCAACATTTTATTTATGATATTTTTGAAAAGTCTACAACAACTCTTTAGAGATAAATACTGTTCTACATATCTATAATTATTATAAGATATATGTAGTTTTTATTAATTGGCCATTAAATGTTAAATATTGCATATCTTATCAGAATATTGAGAGTTTTATATACCACGTATTACCTTACAGATAAGTTCCAAATCTTAACCTAAATAATTGACATTGCAGTGCAATTGTGGATTAACACTTTCTTTAGTAAAAAGTGTTAATTTATGAAGCAATAGTTTATGAAGCGCTAATTTTTAGAAACTTACACCTGAACTGTGCCACTTATTCATTAGAAAATGTGGTATCACCACATGTTATTTCGAATGTTTAAATACTCAAGCATCCAATTAGGGTAATGCCTACAACGGTTTCATTGATACGAATTAAACACACAATAGCAACCTAGTGTATGTTTTGTACCTACAAAGTCGTAAGACTTTCACATCAAAAAACTACATTCACTGAAACAAAAATTCTTCAAGTTTCCAAGATCGTTCCACTTCACAGCCAAATATGCTATTCTTGGAATTATGAAGGAGATTTTGTTTCGAATATAGTTAAAATCCATTGCTATTATCTTCAATAAATTTATTCACTAAATATTCTACTTCGAAAAGACCAATAATCATATCAACATAAACAATAATAGACAAAATCAATCTAATATAGTCAACATGTAACGTTTATACTATCCGTAGCCTGTCAGAATCAAAATACTTTTGTATGTATAGTTTTGTCAAATTTAAGCTAATGCAATTATATCCACAATTTGAGAGTTCAATCCACTCAATTCTTATCCTTTATACCAAGGATAGCTCTACCGGTGTAGAACAATGGAATGGCAGTGGAGACGGTGAATAAAGCGTAGAATGGGAAAACTAAGAACTTAGACTTGCTTCCTCTCAACCACAACTTTTGGTTGGAATTTTGGTATTGCTTTTGTAATTCAATAATTCTTTGTGGGTTCATCTTCACTATGACTCAGTTAGTACTGCTCAGCTATTCCTAGGGTGCACAGTAGTACTTACAAGTTTTCTGAATGTAGGAGTAGACCTTAGACTATGATTAAACAATCAGTTGATTTTTTAAGTCTCAATGAGACTACAGTAGCCAATAGAAACTGTGAAATTTCATAGTGAAAAATGGTTTTGTGTTCTGCACAAGTCAACTCAAACGTTTAATATTTGCGAGGTGTTGTACTGCACATAGGTATGGTTCATTATCTTCAGTTATACCAATTTAGATAACTATATTGAAATTCCTTAGTCATTCAGGGTTCTTAGGACTGCTTAAGTTATCTTATTGCCTTTATAGTTAATTTGAATATTCTATAGTTAATGAGCAATTTTTTTTTTCTAATCAGATTTTGGATGTAGAAAATCAGATGTATCTCTGGAGACTTGGCTTTTTTGCAATGTGGAACAGGAAAACGAATTCTTTCTTTAATTGATATACATAATGTATAAGACTAACATACTATATATATTATCCTATTAATATAAGACTATTCGAATCTGTAATCACAAAAAATGTAACCTTCAAAGTCGCTATTCCCCACACTATGCTTGTCATAGTGAATTATGATACTGCGATAAGTAAAGATATTCAATATATACCAGTTGTTCACTAGGAGAAAGTTACTCTTTTTAAGTACGTAGAAAATATAATACTGAGAAAATTGATTATACAAATGAAAGGAGAAGTATTTTTAAACCAAATGTATTATTATGACATTTTCCCTAATGTAAATGCTAATTCAACAAAACCAGAATATGATTTGATATGTATCTTGTCTTCATTATTTGTAGTCTAGTTTGCAATTGACATATGAAATCTAACAGAAATCCTCATAGAAACCCATATTTACTAACACTTTTAATCGTCATTCACTATCACTATCGCTTATATTTATAACCCTGGTTCTTCGCCTACGACTTGTATCTTCATTTCTGGACATATCACTATCAGATTCATCTGAATGCACTGAATTCAGGTGATTAAACTCGTCTATAGCTCTCTGTAAATTTTCAGAATCGGATCCATTCACCGCGATGGTCACTGGGTCATCAAATCCATTCCACTCATCTTGTAATAATTGTGACGATCCCGATGATAATATATTACCGGGATCATCAGCATCCATATTAATTACCTCAATATCTCTTGAATCAATAAAACTGTCCTCACTATCGTATTGGTTATCGTCATCCCTACCGTAGAGCATGACCTCCTCATCGTCCTCATTGTAAGCTTCACCACCATCCGAATCGTAATAGTCATCATCTCGAGGAATTCGTATTCTAGTACCACAATGCAAACATACAGATCCATGAGCCTCCCAGTGGCAATTCCCGCATCTTGGTACACCGTCTGATCTGTCTACTAACGTAACCGAACTATTAAAAGAATCACCAAAAAGTCTTTTGTGTCTATTATCATATTCATATGTCTTGTAAGCACTATCACGGTGTTTTAATAATCTTTCCTTCTCTTGTGGGTTCTCTGTCGATTCAATGACGATTTCGCTCAAATTCTTGCTAATGTCTTTAAGATGTATGTTAACCACAGGTACTTGTTCTAGGTCAAGTCTACATGTTGGACAGTTTACCTTGTTTTCAAACCATGCATTGAGACATTCATAGCAAAATGAATGCCCACAAGCCAAAGCAAACGGAATATGCATGATTTCAGAGCAAACTGTACATTCTAACGATGTGTGTACTTTAGCAAGCAAATCGGATTTTAAATCATTATTCTGTATTAGTTAGTATGTATTTTTAGGTTTCATAATAAAATATCACTATTATATTTACAATTTGACTCCAGGTCTCATAATTATCCTCGAGGGACCCCATGATTCATTAACTTCATCTAATAAGAAGTTCAAAATCTTCAATCAAATTTTAATATATATTATATACAGGTTATGATGGCCTAAGATAAGGCTATATATTTCTATCGTCATTATGTTTCTTAGAGACCCACTTATCGAGGAATTGGAACATTTCCTTAATAATCTTTTCTAAGTCTACTTTATCTTGGTCTAATCTCACATTTATATCCCCAATTAAACCTCTTAATTTGGATAAAGTCTTAGAAATAGCATTCATGGGTGCTACAAAAGTGTCTTTATCTTCAGCTTGTGCTGTCTTTAGCTCCAAGATCCTCATTTTTCTTCTTAATAACCGTTCAATGTAGCAACACTGCTTATAAATATAAGGACTTAATATTATTGAGTTGATTGGAAATTCGTCAATAATTCGAGTCATCTCATCAAATCTACTGAATGATAAATAGTTTCTCAACTGAAAGTTCAATTTAACCATTACACTTCTATCAATCATGTCTGACGCATTTATACTATTCAATATATCTTCTGCTTCGAGGAAAAGGCCCTTATTCGTGAGTAAACGACCTAACATAAGCTTGTTATTCAAATTCAAGTTTTTCATTTGATCGCTCTTTGTATATGCTAAAATATCCTGCTTTGATGATTCCATTTGCAAATTGTAAATATTCATTTTATGCACTTCCTTATCTAACAACCTAGTGTATTTTAGTATCTCCATTATTTTCTCTCTGTCATTTAAATTCAGTCTTCTGTATGTACTTTCGATTATATGAGTATCCGGTTTTATACCTTTCCTTAAGATGTCTCTGAAACCTTTATTAATTCTGAAATTTATCTGGTCAGGACAACGGACAGATTTTCTAGATCTGTCATGTCTCCAAATTATTTCTTCCCAGTTATCAGAATCGTACTTCTTGGAATTTAATCCATTTCTTTTGAAATTATATGGAGTCAATTGGGATTCAACTTTTCTGATATTTAAGCAATTCAAATATTTGTCCTTTTGACTATCTAAAAACTTGCTATTTGATTTTACCCATACCTTAAATTCATCATTAAAAACTGCACTGTAGTATGGATAAGTCTTCACAAAACTTTCATATAAGTTTCTTAAATATATGTCATTAAACGAAATTTTTTTGGATGAATCTTTCAAAAACATGAATAGTTGTAAAAATTTATTACTCTTGACATAATACTTTGACACCACCTTGAAAAACTCTTCATTTAATGGTATACCATCTTCTTTCATTTTTATAACGATGGAATGCACTGTTTCAATGCTCGAGTATTTAGCGAAAAAATCAATAAATGAATAATAGAAGCTTGATAATTCCTTTAAATTACCAGATCTTTTTAATTCGCAAGCTATATCATTTAATTCTTCGAAATCTTTTTCCTGAATAGACTTCTTAAAATTTCCTGGCTGTCTGCTAACGATACTTTCTTGTAAATTAATTGCCTTTATTAAATAATTGTCGGATAAATTGTATGATTCGATTAAACTTTTGAATAACTTCCTTTCGTCTTTAGTACCATACTTATGATATTCTTTTAATAATATAGCCATAGCAGTAGCAGATGGAATTGGACAATTTTTATTTTTAACCCACAATTGTAAAATAAAAACCAAGTTTTCAAATATAGAATCAACTCTAACAAATTGGTGTAGAACATTTTCTAACAAGTTAGATTGCACTCCTCCTCCTAAAACCAACAAATTTTGAAAAAGGTTTTTTGAGAATTCAACTTCGTAATTTAAAATAAAGCTGCTCATTATGTAACTGAGTACCTTAGAATCACAATTAGAGTTTTTCAAATATGCATAAATAAGACGCTGCAAAGTATCAACATCGTCCATATGATAACATAACCAGATGTACTGTTCCTGGAATCTTTTATCATTTGGGATTATTTTCTCGTATGATCGGCAAATCAGATATAAATGCGGTATATGCTTATAAATATAATTGTAATATGGGGAGTCTATACTCATATTTTCCGTATTTCGGTGTCTTGCAAGTTCTATCTCACATTGTAATGGTAGAACCTCCCTATGTGGTGCATTCAGTATCACATCATCTAGAATCTTTATTATGGTTTCCGGTGGTATCATGATATCTTCCAGCTTGAATTCTTCTAATTTCTTACTTAGTAAGCTTGTTTCTCCCATCTTAGTCAAGTTTCTTATTTGCAGAAGTATCTCTGGATTAGTGCATATGCTTTTGTTAGAATTCAATTCTTCATTAGGCGTATCATTTAAAATACTTGAACCTCTAAAATCGTGGTTTAAACAAGTAGTCAAAGATCCATGGTGAGGTATTCTTCCCTCTGTACCCTCCTTGCCTCCTTCTGATGCATGTTCATTGAGATGATTAAATATTTTCGTAGGTATTTCCTTAGACGTTTGTCTGATCCAATTGGTATACGATGATTCTAGTAATTGGGTATTTGTGCAGAATGGGTGGTTGATCGCTCTAAATGAAGGTCTTTTGTATGAAGGTTTATAATGCAATACGTTGAAATAGAGATTTCGGCATGTCTTTGTAAAAGGAGATAGCCTTAACAGCATGGCAATTGCTAGTGGAATATATAGCTAATCTTCCGGGTTTATTAGTGTGAAAAAAAAAATTATGCAAAAACGTAAACAACTTAGATAAAATAAAATACTCAGAAACTCTATAGCCTTCTTAACTGTTATATCTAACTCTTAATTCAACAATTTAACTCTGTATACATATTTTTCAGAGCTTTCTATACAGATAAATTATTACCATTAACGCTGAACCAACCATACAAATTTTTTTAGATATATTATGTGCAGGAAATAAATCAGGCAATTGGATGTTTTTTCTATTTAAGTTATATATGTTGGGTTTAGGTTGTTATCTAAGTGATTAAAATGGTATTGTGTAGAGCTTGAAAGAACGGGAACAACAAACAGGACTATTTCTTTTTTCGTTTTAATGATTTTGGGCTTTAGTCATTCTCTCTGAAAAATGTAAATTTTTCCCTGAAAAGTAAGTTAGGAGATGTATACATAAGAGAAGCTGATAACAGTTGAGAGGAGATTTTTAGACCAAATGGTATATAGAGAGGGTGTAGTATTCTGCTGTAGAAGTTGTAGCTTTGAATATCGATTTTTGGTGATATTTGTCTTTTCTCAATTATCTCAAATATAATTTTTCACGTACTCCGACATCTATTCTGATTTTAAGCCTTATACATACTACATAACAAAATGTCTCAGGGACAACCTAGAAGGGTAGACTTGACCCAACTTCAGCCTCAACAAATCATTGAGTTTCGCAAGTCCACAGAGGAAGAAATCAACCATTTCACACAATCTTTACAGGCATTACAAACAGCACAATCAAGATTAAAGGAATGCATAGCTAGCGTTGAAAATATGGAAAAATCAGAAGGGGATGACTTGTTAGTACCATTGACAAGCTCCTTGTACTTGCCAGGTAAGATTACCAAGAAAGACGAATTTTTGGTTGATATTGGAACTGGCTACTTCGTTAGCAAGCTGGCATCCGAAGCCAAAAAGGTATACGAAATGAAGATCGTTAAATTAGATGGTGATTCCAAGAAATTGAAGGAAATTTTAGTACAAAAGAATGAAATATTGAACAGCATTAACTTAGTATTAAGAAATAAAATGATCGAGTACGAAAAGCAACAAGAAGAACAGCAATAATTAAATAGATTTTTTTAATCCATGATTGTATATTAATAAATAAGAGCTCTATAAACCCTCAAGTCGTTTTGTCGTCGTAATTTTTGTTGTAAATGAATGGTTCCAGGAATATAGACTTTAGATTTCGTAGCTTCGTCGCACCCAACCCATTTATATTCTCCAACATGCTAGTACCATCTGGCTTACAGCTTTCGGTTACAATGTTACATACTGACTTGCAATTAGCCAACAAGTTCGATACGTCTGTTTTGTTGATCAGTTTGATTCCAGTCAATGCATCCACAACACAAGAGTTGAAATCTGTACCTTTAAAACCTGAAATTGCTTCTCTCGATTTACTAGGAGCATTAGTTAATTGCTTCGAAAATGCAACGTAATTCCCAGCTTCTTCAAAGGACCAAGCCAATACCAACGATAGATCATGTTTTAAACAAATGTCCAGCAAAGTGCATAGCAGATCTTGATGAGAATCTATATCTATCACAACCAAAAGAATTCTCAACGCTTCACTATTGATATTTGAGCCTATAACTGACCCCTTATTAAGCTTTTTGATTCTTTGCCAGATGTATTCAGGATGTAGCTTAAAATATTTCAACGATAGGAATAATATTTGAAATGTGGGACTAATGTAATAGTCTGTGAGGATAGAATCGTCAAACAGCCACGATAAGGTCTTCATTACTGAATTCTCAAGTAGTGGGTTTCCCTTCTGTGACTTGTGAACTAATATTTCAGATGGTCCTGTCACTCTAGTAGGAGTTCTGCTTCTCTGTATTGGGGCTGATCTTGCACTATCTGCACTTTTTAAACTCTCTGATACAGGTACCTTTGATCTATTTTGTGCCACAGATGTTGATCTTACGGAAGATCCTCTTGGATTGCTGCTCAAGATTCTATTGTTATTATCATTTCTGGGGATCACTTTATCTATTGACTGTGGTGCAAAAGTCGATGAGCCATTCAAAGGCGTTGAAGAAGATTGTGTTCCAGAAGCACTTTCTCGCATTCGCTGTACACCAGCTAAAATACTAGCAAAAGAAGCTGAATTCACGGCATTATCATTGCTATTGTTTGCTTGATCTGACATATTTGTCCTAAGGCTAATCAGAATAGTTTGTGAAGATTCGTTTTGTGGAGTATTTTTCATATCGAACTTCCACCTCGGCTAGCTTAAGCTTAAATGTTTCAGTTATTACACTTTGACATGCAAATTGTTAGTAATGTCGCTAAATACTAGTTATATGGCGAGTAAAGGAAGCTTCCCAGGTGATACAAGGACTTTCACTAGTACAGCTATGCAAATAATGCCTCAGGAACTTGATTACGTGATTCACGAGCTTCGTAATCCTCTGGACAAATCAACTATACCCAAAGTTCTAGGAACTCTTTTACATTATGTACCGTATGTAAAGCATGAACATAACTTAAGATTGATAATTGCTAGTTTTCTTAATAATCCCTTGTGTTTTGGTCACAATAACGTCCCATATAAATCCAATTACTTGATTATTGAAGTGTTTAGATTACTTACTGATAAGAAATTAAAGATTTCAGAACCAACGTTGCCCATAAAGACATGGTATTCTGTGATATTAACGGAATTAAAGAATTTTGTATTGTTTAATCCGATTGCAAATAGCTGGAAGGTTTTGCCCATTATTGCTGGAATATTGAGTTCGAATGGGTTGAGAGATGAATTGTACACTAATATGAACAAGTTGGAATATAAGTTATTTACAAAAAAATGGGATAAAGATATTAAGGTTTTGTTTAAGAAGAGTTTAAGCTATTCGATGTCTGCATTACAATCTGATGATATATTAAATCTTACTTTAGTAAGTCTTGTTGTGGTATTCGAGAAACATGAAAATATTGTTGATTACTTAGATAACATATCGCCATACTTTTTGATAGAGATAATGATTGACTTAATATTTAATGTTGGATCTAGTCCATATGAACATTTCTTTAATATCAGTCCCAACGATAAAGAAGTGCAGCAAATTATACAAGAACAAGTGTATCAAAACCCAATTCTTATTCATCAAAATAGATTTTCTTTTCTATTGGAAGATGCTTTTAAATCGCTTCCTGCTAACGACAGAGCCTTTAATTTAATTCTTTCAAGTTTAGCTAAGATTACCAATTTCAACGCTAATCTTTGCCATAGAAGTCAAGTTTCTCTATTTAATGTTGATCCTGTAAGTATTAAACAAACATATTTGGTACAACAATATTGGATATTCATGAAGCAATTTTTATTTTCTGAAGTATTAATATTTCAGGGAATTCTTACAAGATTTATGCACGCAAATGCTAGTTATGGATATTCGTTGATATCTTTCAAGAGGAATGAAAGAAATTTAAAAGTAGAATACTTGGAAATCTCATTAAAGTTATTGTCATCATTGTATTATTTGAATTTTATATTGATATCGATAGGTCAAGGCGGTTTTGACTCATATAATTTTATTTATTATTTATGCCTTGAATTATCATTAAAAAACGGCAAGGATAAGTCAGATTTTGAACATTTAACTAAGATACTAATTGGAAATTACAATGAAGTTAACTTGCATCCAGATGTTCTTAATCATAGTTACATTGTAAAATCAAAAGTAATATTCGTTTTGGGGCTATGGGAAAACTACTTACAATTGGATCCTGGTAGTAACTTCAGCTTTCTTCAAACTGAAATATTTGAAATCTCTATGAATTTAGCTGACCATACGAAATACATGGATCATGACATGATTGAGGCCGCTCATTCTGTTTTGTTGATCTACTTTTCGAAATTACAAAATCAAAATTTTTCTAAATCATTGGATTATATCAAATTAATATTGAACCAGTTCCCTGCAATTCTTTCACTGACCCAATTAAGTATTGCAATTGAAACCATCGGAAAACAAGTTCTATCAAATCTCGTCAACGTACCACTTGTATTACATCAGAATTCTATCGAAGAATTCTTACAATTCTTATATTTTTGTTGCAGCAATATGAGATCGGGAATAAGACTACAAACAGCAAAAAACGATATCGTCTTCAGCTCGGCTCAACCAATACTTGAAGTTGAAGCCAACTCTAGCTTGACTGTCTTTGATCAAAAAGATAGCAACCTAATCAATGTTGTGGATGCAAATAAGGTAACTAAACCAAAAGATTCGATTAGTGGATTTCCAAGTGAAAAGAATACCCAAGCTATGTATCAATTCCAAGATAGGACTGTTCCGGAAACTTCGAAGGAAGCATTAATACTATCATTCATGAATTTAATTCCGTATCTCCCGCTATCTATATTTATAAAATGGCTAGAGAAAATCCGCTTACTCATTGAGAGTAGTAATCTCCTGGAGAGAACCTTCTTAGTAAAAATGCTATGGACAGTATTAAGTGAAAACCTCGATATCAACAGATCTGAGTTAGGTATCCGTTGGTGGTATGAGAGCCAGAAAGCGGTTGAGAGAGAAATTTATAATGGTATTATCAAATTATAAGGCATTGTTTA
Organism: Schwanniomyces capriottii; assembly: GCA_032927745.1. Lineage (NCBI taxonomy): Eukaryota > Fungi > Ascomycota > Pichiomycetes > Serinales > Debaryomycetaceae > Schwanniomyces > Schwanniomyces capriottii. The sequence goes on along the minus strand of JAVSEF010000014.1, from coordinate 546,053 downwards.
ATATTCCAATAATTATAGTTTATCTAAGATATTTGTGTTTTTAGAATCAATCTATTTCAGTTTATTTCTATTTTGCATATTGTAGAAATGTCTTATCGACTCAAAAATTTATTTTCCTCATCGCATAGATTTTAAATTTCAATACTATTCATATATTTTCTTTAGAGAGTATTAGACATGGCCAGAAAGAAGTCTGCTGCTAAGAAGGCTAGAGAACAAACTGCTAAGGAAGTTGGCGTTACTGATATTGTCAGCAAACCTGAAACCTCAGCTGTTGAAAAGAAAGAACCAATTTCGAAAGTTGATGAGGTGAGTGAAAGTGAAGAATCTTCAGAAGAAGAAGAGGACGAATATGGTGAATTAATAACTAAAGAAGTGGACGTAGGAATTGAAAAGGTGCTTGATGCTATTAAAAATGATCCTAAAAAATTATTGGATCCTAATGTGAAATTTTTCAATGAGGAAGATATAACTAAACCTACAACTTCTAGCAAAGAGAAGCCAATGTACTTAAAGGACTACCATAGAATGAATTTACTTTCGGGATCTTACAAAGATGATGAGGAAATAGAAGGAAATGAGTATGGGACTGTAGATGGTGAAAAACCATTTGCCATGGCTCAAAGAGAAGAAAGGATGCAGATTTTGTCTGATATCAAGAACGCCTTTGAAGGTGAAGAAGATGATGGAGAAGATGATTTCTTGAAAAAAAAGGAAAATGTAGAATCAAAAGATGAAGAAGGAGAAACAGTATTACCAAATCCCTCTAATGAGGGTGGTTTCTTAAATGCTTTCCTCAATCAACAAGCATGGATCCCTAAGAAAAATGACAAAGTTATAGACTTAGACCGTATAGATCAACAAGATGAAGAAGAATTTGACAATGCTGTTGAAAATTTTGAACATGCATATAACTTCAGATATGAAGATCCAAATTCAGCTGAGATTGTTTCTTATGCACGTAATCAAGCTACTTTAAGAAGATCTGCAACCAATTCCCGTAAAAGACAAAGAGAAAAGAAGTTAGAATTGAAAGAAGAAGAAGAGAAGGAAAAAGAAGAATTATTAAAGAAGAAAAAGACTTTGAAATTGAATAAGGTTATGGATAGATTAGCCAAAATAAAAGAAGCAGTCGGTGAAGACATCAGCGATGAGTTGATTGAGAGGGTTTTCGGAGATTCATTATTAAATGATGACTTCGATGATGCTGACTGGGATAGTAAAATGTCTGAAATTTTCAATGAACAGTATTATGGTGCTGAAATTGAAAAACCTGAATGGGATGAAGATGATGAAATAATGGCAGATTTCCATGAAGAGAAGAGATCTGAAAGTAACGAAGTTGATACTGAAGAGCAACCATCCGAGTTAAAGCCTAAGAAGCAAAAACTTAAAGAAAAGAAATCTTCAAAGAAAGAAAAGGAAACAATACGAGAGAAAGCTAAGAATATCGTTGATTCAAATGCTTCAAAGATTTTGGAAGAAGTAGATGAAGAGAGAGGGCGTTCTAAGGATAAGGAAATAAAGTTCAAATACAGGGAAGTCTCCCCAGAATCATTTGGGTTAAGTAATAGGGATATTTTCTTAGCAGATGACAAAGATTTAAATAATTTTATTGGTATTAAAAAATTTGCCCCATACAGAGCTAAAGAATTAAGAATGAAAGATAAAAGAAAGTATACCAAGAAGAGAAACTTGGAACAATGGAGAAAAGAAACATTTAAAGGCAAGAAGTACGGACCTGATAATGGAAATGGCGACGAAGTGTGGATTCCTTTCGAAGAAGAGTCTGAGAAACCACAAAAGAAGAAATCTAAGCGTTAATATACTACTCTAGGGACACATTATTACTAGAATTATTATATACTATATTAATCTTCAAAAAAAATAGTCTATAAAGTAAAAGTTAAAAATTAATTAATAAAATTAGAATAGGTTTTTAAAATTAATCGTATTTATTAGGATAACTGAGAATAGATTTAGCAGCATCTTTCGTTCTGCTTCTTAAGCCTAAGCTCCTTATTGATTTACCTGAACTTGAGGTGGTAGAAGGGTTATTGCTTACACTATTTAACCAAATTCTAGCTAAGCAAAAAAAGCAAATAACAAAGAAAACCATTACTCCAATAATTCCAAAAAACCAGCGAAGATCCCCACCAGCTTCACCCGGAATTGTAACATTCATACCGAAAAGACCAGTGACTAAGTTCAATGGAACCAATAAGGTACCAATCATTGTTACTTTGGATAATATCTCAGTAACTTTATTATTAGAATTAAACGATTCAACCTGTAACTGTGCTAAATAATTAGCATGAGATCTACTAAAGATTTTTTCATAAGCAAGTAAATTCTGATACATAGTGACAACGTGATCTTGAATATCACCCAAGTAAAGCGCAATATCTGCTCTAGGTTGTGCGATGCCAGATTGAGTCTGAAATTGCATCTGAGATGCATTAATCATATGACTTGGTGCACCTGGAGGTGGGCCAAATCCTAGGGTAGAGGTACCATGGGATAAATTATTGAAACCAGATAAATTTGTATGGGATGCTACGTTATTAACTGCGTGTGTAGCAGCTTCATCCTGGCATCTTTTAGCGAACATTTTAATGACATCTGCTTTGCCAGACAATAATCTCATTAATGTCATTACTTTTCTTCTTGCCTCACCAATTCTTTGTAACATATTACTAAAATCCAATTCCCTGGCGACAAAGACTGAATCTTCGATTGAATCAGCCTCGTACTCAATAGCAGTAATAACTGGTGCAAATCCATCAGTAATATCATCAATTAAAGCATAGCATAGCCAATCAGCACTAACATCTACGTAATCTCTCAATTGACGAACTCTTCTTCTGACATTAGCTGGATGACCTATTGGTGAAAAATGGAAAGATAAAATACCATCCCTAAAAACAACAATATAGACATTTATCGGCTCCAAGAAATCTTCAGATTCTTTATCTGGCTCAAAAGTATGGAAACATACGAAATAGTAGCTTCTGAAAAGTTCCACCTTTTCACGTGTTTCTTGCATTCTAATATCTTCAGCCGTCAAAGGGTGAATACCAAATGCTTTGGCTAACATTTTCATTTCAGCATCAGTGGGACAGACGCAATCAAGCCACCATGTTCCCTCGCCGTTTCTAAAAAGTTCACTAACACTTTGGCCAGGTGAAACCAATGATGGAATATCCGACGCATGTATCGTCTCTTCTGATTCAGAACTAAAGAAAGAAAATCTATCAGGTAATACCGAAGCACCATCATTTATTTTCGTTCCTCCAAACCTAACATTGTTTGAGGATGAATCGCAATTATAATCAGGAGATTGGTTTTCTAATTTTGTTTCAAAATCTTCATTAGAAGTAGATGAATCATATTGAATTTTTTCTTGCGATGGAGACTGAACATTTTCAAGCTTTATTTCAACATCATTCCTAGACTTTAATTTAGCTAAAGCTGAGGTTGTCTTTCTTAAAACATTTTTCGGAGTGTATCTCTTAGCAGCAGAGCTGGTTTGTCCAGACTTGGCGTATATAGAAGAGTTAGATATTCTATCAGATATCAGAACCCTCATAGCGGCTCTCTCTGCAATAAGTCTTTGTTGTTCCTTCATAGCCATATCTTCTTCTCTTTCTTCTTTGATAAATTCTTCAATCTCATCAAAATCAATTCCTTTGACCCTGACATGTTCCCTTAACATTGGGAAGCAAACATCTTCTTCTGTCTCTTGTGACGATCTAGAGGCATGAGAATCTGCATCGCTATCTATCGAGGAGCGTGAAGCTCTTCTCTCCCTCTTATTAAACATATAATCTGAGTTAGCTGTTTCATTGGTTTTAATTTTCATTATAGGGACTTGGGCAGTATCATGAGATTCTCCAAGGTTGCTCTTAATATATTTAGATCTCTTCATACTTGAGGAATTTTTAAGAATTCCAGTTTGACCTGGTGGTTGTAAAGTGCCATCATCCTCAACTTCTTTGGGATTTACCAAGCACTTCAATTGCTCAGAAAACGAACGAGATCTTGACCTAGTCCTGCCTCTTCTTGCTGCTGCTGCTAAAGAGCCGCCAGATCCTCTTACGATGGGCATAGTCATACCAGGATCAAAAGAATCTGTGTCGTCATCGTCTTGTTCCATATAGAAATTCGTACGCAAGCTTCTAGAATATAAAGGATTGTTTCTGTGGACACTGTCAACTTCTTCTAATCCAGCACTTGAACCATGCTTTGCTCTAGAACCGCTTGATTCTGGTTTAGATACATGACTGTCACTTGGTTCCTTATCTGGCTCTTTGTCCTCTTCTAAGGGTGTCTGCTGAGAAGCAGAAACACTACCCATCCCACGAATAGGTAATGAACACTGATTTCTGTGATCGTTCAACACTTCATCTGTATTGGATTCAGTATCGAGCATCTCCCTCATTGGAGAAGCAGAACGGTAACTTTCAGTATCTGACATGGCATTTAATGGATGAATTTAGCGCAAAATGCTGAAATCATATTATTTCGATAACACACCAATTAGTATCAACAGGGGATTACCAGAAATACTTTTATTAATTAAAAAGATGACTTTAAATTTACTATTATTAAAATAATATAATACATTATTTGAAAAAAAAATCTGCTCGCGGTTGGAGTGACTTTGTGTTACTTTTTAATTAGGCAATATATGATAAACGTTTTATTATTAGTTAACAAAATAATTAAATTTCATAGATAATCTAACTATACCCAGTCAAGTGGGTTCTTTAACACTTGAACCAACTTGTCTTCCTCTGAGTTTTCTTCTGGATGGTGGTCATAGGCCCAACTAGCAGTAGCAGGAAGTGACATTAAAATACTCTCGACTCTTGAGCCTGGTGTCTGCAAACCGAATTGAGTTCCTCTGTCCAACACCAAATTGAATTCCACGTATCTTCCTCTTCTGATCTGTTGCCAGTTCTTCTGCTCGTCGGTAAAAGGTGTGTCCTTTCTCCTCTCAACGATAGGAATATAAGCAGGCAAGAAAGCATCCAAACATGACTCGACTATGTGCAAAATATCATCAGCTGGCTTGGTGTCGAAGTCATCGAAGAAAATACCTCCAACACCTCTTGTTTCTTGTCTGTGTTTGATGTAGAAATATTCGTCACACCATTTTTTGTATTTTGGATACAATTCGGTATCGTATTTGTCCAAAGCATCCTTGTGCTTCTGGTGGAAAAGCTTGACATCTTCTTCATAGAGATAAGATGGGGTTAAATCGGCTCCACCACCAAACCACCATGCCTGTGTTTCCTTTGTCTCTGAGTGCATGGTTTCGAAGTATCTATAGTTGAGATGAGTTGTTGGCGCATGTGGATTGTGAGGATGTATAACCAAAGATAAACCGCAAGCAAAAAAGTCCACACTACCATCTTCACTGCTGGATTTCAAATTCTTGTGATCTGCCTTCATTCTAGCTACTGCTTGTGGTGGAAGCTTTCCGTGAACTACTGAAATATTCACACCACCCTTCTCAAATGTAGTACCATTTTGCAATACCATTGAGCTTCCACCACCACCATTGTCCCCTCTAACCCAAGTATCCGTTTGAAATTGTACGGTGTCCAACGCACTAATAGCATCTGTGATTTCCCTTTGTTTTAACCTTACGAGGGCTTCCATACGTTCCCTCACTGGCAAACTTTTATCGTGAATTTGATTCTCTTGTAAGACCATTCTATATTTAATTTCTATAAGTATTTATTACAACCAACTTAAAACTTAAAACCGAAAGGAGTAGGACTTGCTTGAACAATTTATATAGCTATTCAAAGTAGATCAAATGTTTTAAATAATACGAATAATCGGATGCTAATTAGCGCGGCTCGATATCATACCACTCTCCGTCGTACCTGCTGATTCTTTAATACAAATACAAACCAGCTGTCTTATATTAGATATACATAAAGTCATTATACATTAGTTAAAGTCATTATACGTTAGTTCGAAGTCTCTAAACATTAGAGAAACTCGATTTTTATTTTATTTGGCTTGAATCTTTTACTCAAAAAAAATTTTCAGCTTTTGGTCTTCTTCTTTTCTCTGTTACCTTTTGGAACTCTAGCTACCCAGTATAAGACGACAGTTAATATCATATTGAATGCAATGAATGCAATGAAAATACCCCAGTTTCTCCATCTCTCTGAAAAAAAACTGTTGACACTAGCCAAAAACGTGTTAGTAGAGTCCATAGTACAGAATTGGCAATTGGATGTAGCATTTGAATCTAATACATATCCCCCAAAACCCTTTATATAGTCTGCAAAAAATTCTCCACAGGTTTCACCAGAAGGTGGGTTGACAGTAAGATATTCAGTTGAACTACATCTCACATAAGTGTTGGCCAAACCAGTGGACAAAAGGGCTTGAATCAAGTATGTGAAAGGATTGAATCTGTACATGAAGATCCAGAACCCTGGCATAAAGTCTGGTCCTGCTAGAACACCACAGAAATTCAAACACATTGAGAATAATAATACAGCTAAGTTTGCCGCATTATCAACTAACTCCATGAAGGAAACACAAAGTTGACCCATTGAAGACGTGTAAACATAGAAGCTGGTAAGAAGCAACCACATCAAAACTCCACGAGAATGTACACTGTCTGTTGGCTCTGCATTAGCATAAAGACCAACTGGGTAGTAATAACAGAAAAATGCAATGGTACCAACCCCAACTTGAAATGGTATTTCAGACGTAATCTGGGCAGTGATAAATGCAAACCAACTGAATGTTCTAGAAGGTGCTTCTCTTACTTCGTAAATATCCCTTTGACAAGCATAATAAGGTAGCATTTGTTCAACTAAGGTATTAAACGGAATCATATACATGAAAAGGGAGAACATTTGATTTTGTAAACCATGTAGGGTATTGTTAGCTTTGAAGAATGAAAATCCATTAAATAGAGCAGATGAAATACAAAGGAAGAGTTTTGAGTAAATATAACCGGGGGACCTTAAATCCTGCTCGATAACTCTCTTTGTTACAATAAGATATTGTTTCCAAATTGGACAAGCATATTTCTTATGATCGTCTGGGGAATCACTCTTAGGCAATTTAACTAATTCATGTTCCATAGTATCTAAATCCTTTTGAACTTGGATGAACTCAGATGAGTTTCTCCAAACTTGAAAATAATCTTGATTAGCATGAGAACCTGGTGCTGCTCCAACAACTTCCAACATCCATTCAGCTGGATTGGCTTCAGGAGGACACTTATGTGCTCCATACTTTTCAAAATATTGAATCAATGTAGTGCAATTTTCTCCTAATTCACCAAAGTAGACAGTTTGCCCGCCCAGTTGCAAAAACAACAACCGGTCGAAGGCATGTAATAAAATAGCTGATGGTTGATGGATAGTACATAAGATAGCTTGACCGTGGTCAGCTAATTTTCTCATAAGCTTACAAATAGACCATGCTGTCTGAGAATCTAAACCAGAAGTAGGTTCATCTAAGAATAACAATAACTTTGGCTTGGCAACTAATTCGACACCAATAGTCAATCTCTTTCTTTGTTCAACATTTAATCCTTCTCCAAGAACACCAACTAACGCATCTGCATATTCAGTCATACTTAACAAATCAATAATATATTCAACATACTCTTCTTTTTCCTTCCTAGAAACTGAATCAGGTTGTCTCAAGTACGCTGAAAATCTTAATGCTTCACGAACAGTAGAGGTTGGTAAATGTAAATCTTGTTGTTGGACATATCCAATAGATCTTTGGAAAGAACTATCTAAAGAGTGTCCGTTAACCATCCTAATACCATCGCTGATAACACCAGTAGTCACTCTTTCTGATAAACAATTCAACAATGTCGTTTTACCAGCTCCAGATGCACCCATCAATGCAGTTACTTGTCCTGGTTTGACCCATCCATCAACATGATTCAAAATAACTCTATCTTCAGATTTAATCTTAACTTGATAAGTCAAATCTCTCCAATGGAAAATATTCTTTGAAGATGTTAACGCATTATCGTCGCTTGGAGTTTTACTTTCTTCAGCCAAAATCACATCCTTCATTTCAACTTTCTCGGACCCACCTACATTTTCAATATCAGCTCTGGCTTGTTGCTTTTTAGATTTCTTCTTAAGATCTTTCAATGATGATCTCAAAAATAATGCAATTTCTCCCTTTTGCATTGACCCCTTATTGAATTCTGTCAAAGAAATATAAACCGCTAAGAAGAAAACAACGAAAGCAACAGTAATCCCAAAATTTCTCCACTTATTCTTATTATAATACTGAAAAGAAAGTGCTAAATAGTCAGTACCTTGAACAAAACTCTGGCCAGCAACTGCTCCAACTGCTGAACAAACTCGTTCAGCATCTGTAATATCTTCATATCCTGGCCCAGTAGGAACAAATGTAGTACATTCAAATCTTCTGTCGTGGAATTCATTGACCATTAATGCTTCAAAAACATATCCAACCGGATTAATGTAGTTGATCCATCTAGACCATCCTAGCATATTAGGTGTTGGAATAACGAAACCGGTGTAAATAACCATAGCCAAAAGTAAAACAGTAGCTGGTGTCATGGCACCTGCAAGAGATGTGGAAACAGCCCCAATCGATCTGAATAAATGTGACATTACTAAGGTACACATAATACACATCAACCAATAGAAGAAGAATCTGCCTGGGGTTCTTCTAAAGTTCACCATAAAATAAAATACGAAGTTGAAACCAACAGACATTAATAGCTTGATCGGTAACTGTGTGATAATACCAGATAGAGCTTCAGCAGATGGACGATAAAGTGCGTACTTCTTATGTTTTTCAACAATATCTCTAGCTTCAAACAATGCCATAATTTCTAAAAGCGATGCAAAAGCATTGAATAAAACTGCAAAAAACATAGATGCACCTCTATAATAAAACGATGTAGTATCTTGTTGCAAATTATAGAAAACTGACGACAAAACAAGACCTAAAACTACTTGGCCAAAAATAGAAAATATTGGAATAGATGGATCTCCCTTCATTCTTAATATATCTCTACTCATAAGATATCTAACTTGCATAAAGAATGAAACAGTATAAGGTGAACTTGGTGCAATGTGATTCGATTGTCTTGCCCTATGGGATTCCTTATAAACAGCATGAAGATCATTATTCTCACATGCATTCAAGTGGTTATCAATCTCTCTTGTTAACTCAACATAGTCTGGGGATTGTTTCCAATATTGTTCAAATTCGACTGCCGTTCTTGGAACCTTGCTTTCATATCCTGGAACGACAACTCTTTCTTCAGGGTTAGTCAATGACGTCAAATAATCAGCAGTGGTTTGTCTTTGTGGAAATTCGTATCCCATCTTAATAAAAAATTCTTTGGCTCTGTCTGCCTTACCAAAGAAGATTTGACGACCTTCGTACAAAACAGATACATTATCGAATAAGTCATAAGCATCTTGAGAACATTGATAAATAGCAATTAATGGAGTGGCATCTAAAACAGTAGCGGAAGTCTTTAAAGCTCTAATAAATTCTAATGCTGTCGCAGAATCTAAACCTCTGGTAGCATTATCCCAACATTGAATGTTGGCACCACTCAATGAGACTTCAGCAATAGAAACTCTCTTTCTTTCACCTCCAGAAACACCTCTAACGAATTCGTTACCAACGTTAGTATTTCTGGTGTGAGATAATCCGTAGACGGCCATATAGACACTAGACAAGTGCTTGGCGTAGGTCTCTCTATCTACATTACCACGGTTTTGTGGAGTTCTTAATCTAGCAGCAAAGTCTAAGGTATCACCAACAGATAAATGTGGGAAATGGGCATCTGTCTCTGCTGAATAGATGACATCACCTCTAAAATTGGAAGTAATTATCTTCTGGGTCAACCCATCATACGAGATCCTGGATTCTTCTCCAATGTGAAAACCGTAAGTATTACAAGCAATTGTCTTCAATAAAGTAGAACAACCAGATCCTGGTCTACCTAAAACAACTGTGACTTCACCTGGTTTCATGATGGCATCCATTGGCTTCAAAATGTCGAAGAAACGGGATTCATCCTGTTTACGTAACTTTCTTGCAAATTCAGTAGTATATTTCCACCATGCATTTGCAACAGTGGGCTGATAGTCAGAATCAGCTGCAACACCATAGGCTCTCAAATCTCTGTAAGCAACACTTAGTTTGGAAGGTTTGTAGTAATCTGGGTCACTATCACGCAATTTTCTCAAGTTCTTAACCCAAAATTTGGCATTGAAACTATCGCTGTCGGGGTTTAAAATATCAGGGACGCCATCATTGTACGGTTCAATACCAGGAACTCCACTCATGTGGGATAAATACCTTATTAAGTTCTGAGAACTATCCCGTTCAGATTCTACTCTGCTGATTCGGGACAACGACTTTGCTAATTCTTGGATATCCTTTCCTGTAGTTTCATCAAATCCATGGTATTCATCTAAAGATTGGGATCCAGATTGCAACTCATTTGTTGATGTGGAATCCGTTTTGGAGCTTTTGCCCTCATAATCCGACGACACCATGGTCAATACTAATTCAGTAAAACTAATATATAAAGAATAGTAATTTAATAAGGAAAAATGAAGTGATCTGAATGACAAGGTTATAGCCGATATATAAGTTTTGATTTCTCGGGATTACCATAATGCCGTCTCCGCAAAACACCCAACAGCTGATCCTAAAATAAGATTTCAGAATTCGCTTAATCAAGAATATGAATCAAAGGGCATTGTCGGCGTAAATTGAAGAATATTGTATAGAATGCGGTATTTATAAATAGAAGACTGCTTGTTTCTTGCAAAATAAGTCGTCTCTGTATATATGTGTTACAACAACAATGTTGATAATGATTTCAAGAACCAGCTTTTACAAAACTACAAGGGAACTCAGGAAAAGAAACAAGTTCCCTCCTGATTTTCTACTTCCTTAACTCAAAAGCTTGGTATGCGGGAAACAATTGACTCTAATTTTAGAACTATAAACTGAGAATAGTCAAGCCTACTACTACAAGCACGATGATATTAATATGTGTGGCCCCCTAAAATATAGCTGCAACGACCGGATTTCGCTGAATTCGGCTTTACTTCCTCTCCTTCATATATGCTAACCAATTATGGTCATATTAAGCTGGGGGGAGAGAATTGCTTTGATGCAACACTGGGACTTAAATGCGGAGATTTAGATCCTGCATGTACCTACGAAATTATCTCGCATGCATAGATGATTTCCGTTTGCACCCAAAGAAAAGCTAGCCTATATAACTCGCATGAAGCCATCCACAAAGAATTGCTCCATGGTCTGTTGATACCTGGTCTATCATGGCTGCCAAAAACCATATTTTTACGTAGGGGGCATTATTCGTTGTGACAGTGCAACTTCTTTTAGATTCTTTTACGAAAAGAGGTTCGCTATTAATTATAATTGTTATAATACACTTTGCAATTCGCCATTTTACGGCGAAAAGGCTTACTCTTTTAGTGTGTCCTTGGTCGGTTATTGAAGATACAGGAAATGCAGGAATTCTATCTTTTGATGAAATATTAAAGACAAAAATCATAAAACTCAACACGAACATATCAAAGAAAGGATAATTCTGTTTAGGAAAAGCTTCAAAAAAAGATTATATAAATGTGGTACGATTAGATTATACGGAATTCTATTCGTGTACAATTGTTTATTGTAATTCGCTCGGAGTAAAAGTACCCCTAAAATACATACTAAAAACTAGCCTATTTATAGAAAAACTCGGTGACAATATTATAGAAAAATTTTACCTTGATGCCGTGCAATTAGCGATAAGCTACCAAGGTCTTTCCATGCTATTGGATGCTATTCCAATATCATACTTTATCATTCAATTCGCCTTATGTCAATGCCGAATAGTTGTAAAGTGGCTCTATTCACTTTAGAGTGAATTTGCATCAATCCAATTTTGTTGCACAAAATTTAAGCTTTGGACTTCTTCTTTTCTCTGTTACCCTTTGGAACTCTAGCTAACCAATAGAAAAAAACAGTCATTATCATATTGAATGCAATGAAACCAATGAAAACACCCCAGTTTCTCCATCTCTCTGAGTAATAACTGTTGAAACTAGACAAAAACGCGTTAGTAGAATCCATGGTACAGAATTGGCAATTGGACGTAGCATTTGAATCCAATACATAACCTCCAGAACCCATTATATAGTCTGCAAAATATTCTCCACAGGTTTCACCAGAAGGTGGGCTGACAGTAAGATATTCAGCTGAACTACATCTCACATTAGTGTTAGCCAAACCAGTGGACAAAAGGCCCTGAATCAAGTATGTGAAAGGATTGAATCTGTACATGAAGATCCAAAATCGTGGCATAAAGTCTGGTCCTGCTAGAACACCACAGAAGTTCAATAGCATAGTAAATAACAAGGTTGCCAAGTTTGCAGCATTATCAATTAATTCAAGGAATGAAACACAAAGTTGACCCATAGAAGACGTGAAAACATAGAAACTAATAAGAAACAACCACATCAAAACTCCACGAGAATGTACACTGTCTGTTGGCTCCGCATTAGCATAAAGACCAACTGGGTAGTAATAACAGAAAAATGCAATGGTACCAACCCCAACTTGAAATGGTATTTCAGAAGTAATCTGACCAGTAATGAAAGCAAACCAACTGAATGTTCTAGAAGGTGCTTCTCTCACTTCATAGACAGCTCTTTGACGAGCATAAAAAGGAAGCATTTGTTGAATCAAAGTAACGAAAGGAATCAAAAACATGAAAATAGAGAACATTTGGTTTTGCAAACCTTGTTGGGTATTGTTAGCTTTGAAGAATGAAAAACCATTGAATAATGCAGAAAAAACACAAAGGAGAAGTTTTGAATAAATATATCCAGGAGACCTTAAATTCTGTTGAATAGCTCTGCCTGAAACAATAAAATATTGCTTCCAGAGAGGAGAAGCATAAGTCTTGTGGTCATCCTTAGATTCACTCTTTGGTAATTTAACTAATTCACGTTCCATAGTATCTAATTCAGTCTGAATGTCGTTATATTCTGAAGAATGTCTCCAGACTTCGTGATAATCTTGGTTAGCATGAGAACCTGGTGCTGCTCCAATAACTTCCAACATCCATTCAGCTGGATTGGCTTCAGGAGGACACTTATGTGCTCCATACTTTTCAAAATATTGAGTCAACGTACTACAATTTTCACCTAAATCACCAAAGTAGACTGTCTTACCACCTTTTTGTAAGAATAATAATCTATCAAACTCTTTCAATAAAATAGCTGATGGTTGATGGATAGTACATAAGATAGCTTGACCATGGTCAGCTAATTTTCTCATAAGCTTACAAATAGACCATGCTGTCTGAGAATCTAAACCAGAAGTAGGTTCATCTAAGAATAACAATAACTTTGGCTTGGCAACTAATTCGACACCAATAGTCAATCTCTTTCTTTGTTCAACATTTAATCCTTCTCCAAGAACACCAACTAATGCATCCGCATATTCAGTCATACTTAACAAATCAATAATATATTCAACATACTCTTCTTTTTCCTTCCTAGAAACTGAATCAGGTTGTCTCAAGTACGCTGAAAATCTTAATGCTTCACGAACAGTAGAGGTTGGTAAATGTATATCTTGTTGTTGGACATATCCAATAGATCTTTGAAAAGAACTATCTAAAGAGTGTCCGTTAACCATTCTAATACCATCGCTGATAACACCAGTAGTCACTCTTTCTGATAAACAATTCAACAATGTCGTTTTACCAGCTCCAGATGCACCCATCAATGCAGTTACTTGTCCTGGTTTGACCCATCCATCAACATGATTCAAAATAACTCTATCTTCAGATTTAATCTTAACTTGATAAGTCAAATCTCTCCAATGGAAAATATTCTTTGAAGATGTTAACGCATTATCGTCGCTTGGAGTTTTACTTTCTTCAGCCAAAAGCACATCCTTCATTTCAACTTTCTCAGATCCACCTGCAGTTTCAATATCAGCTCTGGCTTGTTGCTTTTTAGATTTCTTCTTAAGATCTTTCAATGATGATCTCAAAAATAATGCAATTTCTCCCTTTTGCATTGACCCCTTATTGAATTCTGTCAAAGAAATATAAACCGCTAAGAAGACAACAGCGAAAGCAACAGTAATTCCAAAATTTCTCCACTTATTCTCATTATAATACTGATAAGAAAGTGCTAAATAGTCAGTACCTTGAACAAAACTCTGGCCAGCAACTGCTCCAACTGCTGAACAAACTTGTTCAGCATCTGTAATATCTTCATATCCTGGCCCAGTAGGAACAAATGTAGTACATGCAAATCTTCTGTCGTGGAATTCATTTACCATTAATGCTTCAAAAATATATCCAAGCGGATTAATGTAGTTGATCCATCTAGCCCATCCTAACATATAAGTTGTTGGAATAACGAAACCGGTGTAGATAACCGTAGACAAAAGTAAAATAGCAGCTGGTGTCATGGCACCTGCAAGAGATGTGGAAATAGCACCAATCGATCTGTATAAATGTGACATTACTAAGGTACACATAATACACATCAACCAATAGAAGAAGAAACTGCCTGGTGTTCTTCTAAAGTTAACCATAAAATAAAGTATGAAGTTGAAACCAACAGACATTAATAGCTTGACCGGCAACTGTGTGATAATACCAGATAGAGCTTCAGCAGATGGACGATAAAGTGCGTACTTCTTATGTTTTTCAACAATATCTCTAGCTTCAAACAATGCGATAATTTCTAAAAGCGATGCAAAAGCATTGAACAAAACTGCAAAAAACATAGCTGTACCTCTATAATAAAACGATGTAGTATCTTGAGACAAATTATAGAAAACTGACGATAAAAGTAAAGCCATAACAACTTGTGAAACGATAGAGGAAATTGGAATAGATGGATCTCCCTTCATTCTTAATATATCTCTACTCATAAGATATCTAACTTGCATAAAGAATGAAACAGTATAAGGTGAACTTGGTGCAATGTGATTCGATTGTCTTGCCTTATGGGATTCCTTATAAATAGCATGAAGATCATTATTCTCACATGCATTCAAGTGGTTATCAATCTCTCTTGTTAACTCAACATAGTCTGGGGATTGTTTCCAATATTGTTCAAATTCAACTGCCGTTCTTGGAACCTTGTTTTCATATCCTGGAACGACAACTCTTTCTTCAGGGTTAGTCAATGACGTCAAATAATCAGCAGTGGTTTGTCTTTGTGGACATTCGTATCCCATCTTAATAAAAAATTCTTTGGCTCTGTCTGCCTTACCAAAGAAGATTTGACGACCTTCGTACAAAACAGATACATTATCGAATAAGTCATAAGCATCTTGAGAACATTGATAAATAGCAATTAATGGAGTGGCATCTAAAACAGTAGCGGAAGTCTTTAAAGCTCTAATAAATTCTAATGCTGTCGCAGAATCTAAACCTCTGGTAGCATTATCCCAACATTGAATGTTGGCACCACTCAATGAGACTTCAGCAATAGAAACTCTCTTTCTTTCACCTCCAGAAACACCTCTAACGAATTCGTTACCAACGTTAGTATTTCTGGTGTGAGATAATCCGTAGACGGCCATATAGACACTAGACAAGTGCTTGGCGTAGGTCTCTCTATCTACATTACCACGGTTTTGTGGAGTTCTTAATCTAGCAGCAAAGTCTAAGGTATCACCAACAGATAAATGTGGGAAATGGGCATCTATTTCTGCAGAATAAACAACATCACCTCTAAAATTGGAGGAGATATCTTTTGGAGTTAATCCATCATATGAAATCTTGGATTCTTCTCCAATGTGAAAACCGTAAGTATTACAAGCAATTGTCTTCAATAAAGTAGAACAACCAGATCCTGGTCTACCTAAAACAACGGTGACTTCACCTGGTTTCATGATGGCATCCATTGGCTTCAAAATGTCGAAGAAACGGGATTCATCCTGTTTACGTAACTTTCTTGCAAATTCAGTAGTATATTTCCACCATGCATTTGCAACAGTGGGCTGATAGTCAGAATCAGCTGCAACACCATAGGCTCTCAAATCTCTGTAAGCAACACTTAGTTTGGAAGGTTTGTAGTAATCTGGGTCACTATCATATAATTTTCTCATGTTTTTGACCCAAAACTTAGCATTGAAATTTTCACTATCTGGGTTTAAGCTTTCAGCGAGATCATTGTCATATGGCTCCACACCTGGGACACCACTCATGTGGCTCAAATACTTAACTAGATCTTGCGAGCTGCTCTTTTCAGATTCTACTTTACTGAAGTTTGATAAAGTCCTAGCAAGTTGTTGAATTTGGCCAGCAGCATCATCGAATCCATGATACTCATTAATTGACGGTGAATCTGATTTAGACTCTTGCACAGATGCAGAGTCTAAATTAGAATCCTTACCGGAATAGTCTGAAGATACCATTGGTGTATAGAAATCTTCTTAGTAGAATAGTAAAAATCAGATTTAAACTTGAACTGAATAATCATTGTAATTATATAGGAAGCAACCAAGCATTCGGCCTTGCCTTTCTGGTCAATCCGAAATTGTTGTAAATCTTATCTGGTGGCAAAAAATGTAGGTATAGGGACTCAAACGTAAAATACGGGCTAAGGTTGAACTCTTCCAGATCCGCAAAGAACCATTGGATTTGACAACGCCTATTTTTGTTCCTACATCAATGGGTGGCTGCTGTAACTCGGGAAAAAAATCCGACACGTAACAGCCGTTTGAGAGCCTACATGGAAACTAATGTTTCGTCCGAACCGACTAAAAAAGAAAGAAAAAAACTCTAAATATTAATCCGCTCCCGAAACAAGGCATATGTGCAGAAATCTCGGAATCAAAATCATTATACTCTTCTTCCGAAATCCGAAATAGCGAGTAAACTTATATGCTAAACGAAACACTGCTATTAATAAGCGTAATATGATCTGGGTGTCAGATACGCGATGTAGGGGTGAATGGAGCATTCCTATTTTCGTACATTTCATGAACGTTAGGATTCTGGAGAATGTAGATTTTTCAAAAAAAAAACTAATTGTCTGAAAATTAACATTCTATACTATTTAACTTCAAAATACATTATATTTCTTATTTTTGTAAACATTAAAATTTTAGTTGATTCGCCTATGCCAAGCATGATAGGAAGAATCGTAGTAACACTAGTAACAGTCAAATGGCTACAAATAAAGATATTTTATTTGATTGTAAACGATGAATATATATTAAGTTGTCTGGTTTACCCAAAGAACTAAGTAAGTAAGCTGTATGATTTGTATTCCAGCAATTGAGAGCTGTGAATCTGATATTTGCACCCAGCGGCTAGAGAAAAGTAAATATAAATAAATAAATACATCCTAGACACCATTTACGCGACATCTGGATCAAAAATAAATACAGTCTTCTTCTAATACAGAGTTAGAAGTAAATACACCAATGGATGATTTCACGGCAGATACAGAATCATTATTGGCATTCATAAATAGTATCTTTCAGGTACCACATCAAGTACCAGTACCTGAAAATATTGAAAAACTTTTGCATGGATTTATTACAAACTACAACCCAGAAACATTATTTGTTGTAAAGAGACTGCAAGCCATTGATGTATATAATAATAGTAGTGAGATACAGGCATTGAACGAAGTTGCATCTATATCTATTATAATCAAGTTAAAAGGTCAATTGAAGAGTACAGTTTCGTGGGAGGAGCAGATCAACATAATTAATATACCAACACCACAATTATCCAATACAGACAAAAATCACAATGAATCGTTTGAAAAGCTTAGAACTTTGATAAATATGGGTATTTATCCCTTTTTTGAGCTATTGACATCCACATCAAGTTCCGAAGATCGATTAAAAACAGTGAATATAACTAGAAAAAAGTTCACCGAATTATCTCTTTCCTTACAGCATATACAACAAAAGATTCAAGTTCCTGATTTGCTTGTGTCAGTGCACCCTAGAGTCAAAGAATTATGTGACACAGGAAATAATATCCCAGAGGAAATGATTACAGAGACAACTTTACTAAATGAGGTAACTAATACTGTGAATAGTTGGATTAAGCAGATACAATCAATTACAGGACTTAACCATAACCCAGCAGATGGGTCTTCCATACTAGAGGAAGTACAATTTTGGAGGTCTTTAGAAGTATCTTTATTTTCTTTGAATGAACAACTTAATTCTAAAGAAATCTCGACGACAATTGAGTTATTAAATAAAGCGAAAAGATTCAATATTACAATAAGTTTTCAGAGTGATATAGGACTAAACGAGAAACTCAGTCAAACAAAATTATACAATTCTTTATTGAAAGATTTGCCTATTGACGATTTATTGTCTGTACCAATTAATGATGAGGAAAAATTTATTAAATTCGAACAGTCTACGATATCTTTATTCAATCATTTAAAAAAATTGAAAAATATGAATCAATTCCCTCTTAATAGGGCGTTGGAAATAACAGAAGTCGTATTAAATGATATAGTTGATAAATTCTTGTCTATTATACTGCAACTTAATATCATGTCGTTATCAATTGACAACTTTCTTGAATTCTTTGAATCTATTATAATGCAAATATTCAATTTAATTGAGCAAAATATAAAATATATGATAAATTTAATAAGAGAATTATTTAGAAAAAGACAAGAGAAATTTATCGTTGTTAAAATCGACCAATCATATTTAGAACAAGTTAAGAAACAAATGCAGTTTTTAAAAAATACTAGAGTAAAGTATGAGAATATGATGAAGATATCAAACCAAATTTTACCAAATTTTGAAATAAGTAAACTTAAGGATGCATATGAAAAGTATATCATTCCGTCAGATTTTTTTGACTTCACAAAGAAGAACTCTACAATTACAATCAACTATGAATTATACTTATCTGTATATCAGCAACTAGAGACTACTATTTCTAATGAGCTAATTAGTATCTGTGATTCTTGTATTAATTTCAATGATTTGATATCTGTTCTTAAGAAGTATAAATTGGGTGATAATTCAAAATCAAATACCGATCATTTGTTACATTTCGTTAATGATGAATTTAAAATGAAAATCCTTAGTATTGCAAATAATGAAATCCAGGAGCTTATTAACATTCATTCTGATCAAGGTTCGGAAATGGCTTCTATTATTCATAGTATTGTAGAGAAGAAAAAATTCGTATTCCAGAAAAATGGAAATACTTCTATCATCTTGAAGTTAATTTGGAATATCAGTCTTTCAGAAAAGTTGAATTTTTATGTTGAAATGCTAAACGATATATTGGGCTTGAGTTGGAACCAATATTCATTAGGAATGAAATTATTTACAGAGATTAAGAACATTTTGGAGGCAATCAACCCTGACAATATATACCAAAAGTGGATGAGTGATGTCGAAGATCAAATTATGACAGGAGATACGTTTCATTTCAGAGGCCCTGTTTTACGAGTGATAGCATCAACAATGGATTTAGTTGTCAATTTTGATTTTGAACGAATTGAATTATACAGTCAAATTAATCAATTAAGTGACATGGGATTTGATATTCCATTTAATATAAAAAGACAGTTTAATAAGATCGACAAAGTCTATCCCTTTGTAATTGGGTTAGTGGAGCATGTTAATATATTAAAACAAGTGTTTGACCATAGTCTTAGGCAAACTGAATACGGAAAGAAAATCGGTTTTTTGGTCGAAGATCAGAAGCAAATACTTCTAGATAAATTAAAAGATATACTACAAGTTGATTGGATGCATCTATCCCAGGCATTCGATTTAATAAATTTAGAGTCTTTTGATAACGATCTTATTAGCACAGATGATGCAAACTTAATGGAGATGAAGTCATTAAAAAAAGTACAGGAATTTCAAGAAGAGGTTTATTATCTATATGAACAAACGAATAGGTTAGAATACTTACACCTATTCCTCAATGGAATATACAAAACGTTAAGAGATGATTCTTTTGAATTGGAGATTATCCAATCTCATTTAAAATCAATAAGACAGGAAATTTCAACTTTTTCTACCAAGGAATTTACTGATGTCAAAGTATTATGTCAAAATATAAATGATGATGTGAATATTATTTTAACAGAAAAGTTTGAAAAGCAGTTATCTATTCTTAACAGTACTCTTGGATTGGAACAAGATGCAGAAAATGACTTTGATAATGCATCAATTTTCAACGAAAAGTTTATGCATAAAATCATATTTCAAGATCAAAACTTTATTATTTCACCTTCTTTTGAAGTAACTAAACATTCACTATATAGGAAAATCAACGAATATCTCTCTGTAATTGAGGAACAAGAAGTGGTTAATTATGGTTCTGAAAGAAAAAAAAATTCTATATCGAATTATGACCATATTAATTTGATACTTGAACAAACATTTCAAAATATTGACAAGATATTTAACCAGTGTAATATCTATTTTAATCAATGGTGTATAATGCAAGACTTATGGGAATTAAACTTAGAGTCTGAAGATGATGTGGAAAAACTTCTTCCAAGAAATCTTGAAATAACGGAATGGATCAAAACCATGAATAAAATTAACAGTTTTAGATTAATTTTTGATACTTCAGAAAGTGTACATGATATTGGTAAGGTCATATCAATTGATTTTTTTCCAGTTAAAAGTAGAGTGAATTTAAAGTTTGACCGTTTTCAGCATGACATAGTTCACATCTTTGCTAAAAAATACCAGGAACGTTTTGCAAAGTTTGACAAAACATTAGAAAATGCGTTTGAATCTCTTGAAATTAAACTAGATTTGAATGCTAATGTATCGAACTTTATTTTACATGTAAAACAGTTTTTGGAAATAAAGATGAAGTTAGATAGTTGGACAAGTGAGGTAAATTCATTCTCCAATGGCCAAGTGCTATTATTCAAGCAAAGGTTCAAATTTCCAACCAATTGGAACTATGTCGAAAAGCTAGAAAATACACTTGCTATAATATCCAAATTGATTTGGAAGAAGAATGACATATTAGAGAGGAACAAAGATATACTCCTTTCTAAAATCAGAAGCGAAGCTTCTGTTATTAGCAACTCGAGAGAGACCGAACGCAAGAAATGGAATGAAAATAAACCAATATCTGGCAATTTGTCTCCTGCACTTGCGATCATGACATTAAATAAAACATACAATAAAATATCTAACTTGGAAAATCTAACTCATGCTCTTATCAGTGTTGCTAAATTTTTAAAAGTTGAAGTCACTCCTTTCGAAGATTTATTAGATGTATTTGAAGAAATAAAGGACCTTAGAAGTGTTTGGTCCTCGCTAGATGTGTTGTGGCAAGAATTACAGACTATGAAAAATCTAATCTGGTCTAATGTTAATACTAGAAAATTACGTCATAGCTTGGATGATTTATTAATGAAATCAAGATCATTTTCAGCTAGGATTCGGCAATATGCTGCTTTTGATGAACTTCAAACTACCATTAAGTACTACATTAAGAATTATCATGTTATAAATGATTTAAAGAGTGATGCTATGAAACCCCGTCATTGGAAGATTTTGCTAGAAAAGTTAGGGTTTCAAGATTTAGCATATGAGGCATTGAGTTTAGGGGATGTTTGGAACTTTAATTTTTCGTTGAATAGTCAAATTATAAAAGTGATTGTAAATCAAGCTGTTAAGGAGCAAGCCATACAAGTAAATTTGGACATTATCAAGAAAGAGTGGGGAAATATTAAGCTTGAAACGTTCATGTTTGACAATAAATGTCAATTAATTAAAAATTGGGATAAGTTATTTGATCAAAGTAACAATGACATTAATACTCTTGAAAGTATGAAGAACTCCCAGTATTATCCGATTTTTGAGCTTGAAATCGGCGAGATTAAGGAAAAATTGAATAGATTCTATGTTTTAATGGATGTTTGGATTGATGTACAAAGACAATGGGTATACTTGGATGGTATTTTTGGAAATAGAAATGGCGATGTTAAGGTTTTACTTCCGATAGAATCTACAAGATTTACAAATATATCATATGAGTTCACTAATGTTCTCAAAAAGATTTTTAAAACAAAGAATATTTTAGATATATTAACTATCCCAGATATTCAGAAAATAATGGAGAAACTTGCTGAAAGTATGAGCAAAATTAGAAAATCATTGGTTGATTATTTAGAAAGACAGCGTGATTTGTTTCCTAGATTTTATTTCATAGGTAATGAAGATTTGTTGGAAATAATTGGAGGTTCAAATGATACTACAAGAATTAACAAGCATTTGAAAAAAATGTTTCAAGGAATATCTAGAATAGAAATGGATGATGTGAAATTTACAATACTGGCAGTATATAGTGAACAAAATGAAAGGGTTCCTCTTTGTAATCCTATTTCGGTTGCTCGATATCCATATTTAATTGACTGGTTAAAGCAGTTAGAGTTAGAAATTAGATTGACTTTGTCAACTTTAGTAAGGGATATGATGCCTAAGTTCCTGAAATCATTACTGAAGTTGGAAGACTTTAACGACCTTAATCTTTTAATTAACGAGATACCAGTACAAGTTTCTACATTGGTTATTCAAATATATTTCACCCTTATAGTCAACTCCAACATTGAGAATGGCGATTTGCAAGGAAAGTTTGACTTGTACAATTTGCTTTTTACATTTCTAAGTGATAAACTAACAACCGATATTTCAGAACTCCATAGAAGAAAGTTGGAGTATTTGATGATGGAAATTGTTCATCAGAGAGATATAATTCTTCAAATTTTAGAGTGTGAGAGTAGTTCTGAGATGCAATTAATTTGGCATGTTCAACAAAAATTCTATTATAACTTAGAATCAGATGATGCATTGACTTCTTTGGTTGTTAAACAAGCAGGTGCTGAATTTCTATATGGGTTCGAATATTTAGGCATACCCGAAAGGTTAGCATATACTCCATTACTTGATAAATGCTTCTTGAGTATGACTCAAGCTTTGGATCAAAAGCTTGGAGGATCACCATTTGGTCCTGCTGGAACTGGTAAAACTGAGTCGATAAAAGCGCTAGGTAATAATCTTGGAAAAATGGTATTAACATTCTGTTGTGACAATTCTTTTGATTATCAATCTATGGGTAGGATTTTCTTAGGGCTTTGTAAAGTTGGATGTTGGGGATGTTTCGATGAATTTAATAGACTTGATGAAAGGATTTTAAGTGCTATATCATCCCAAATTGAAGGCATTGAGTATGGGTTAAGTAACTCCGAGTACGAAGTTGAAATCTCAGGAAAAAAGACGCCAGTTAATTCTGAAACTGGTATATTTGTTACCATGAATCCTGGTTATGCGGGAAGGTCAGAATTACCAGAGAATTTAAAAAAGTTATTTAGAGCATTTTCCATGGAAAAGCCCGACAGGGAAGTAATAGCAGAAGTTATTCTTTCATCCCAAACTTTCAAGCTTGCGAAAATGCTATCAAGAATTATAGTACCATTTTTCCTAGAGTTAGAAAAAACTTGTTCTAAACAAGCTCACTATGACCTTGGATTGAGAACTCTAAAATCTACATTGATTAAATGTGGGTTAATAAAGAGGGACAAGGCCAGTAATCACAATGATAAACTTCTGGAAATGCAGATCCTTCTTCGTAGTATTCGTGAGACAATAGTCCCTAAGCTCATTAAAGAAGATGTCTTGATATTTGATAGCCTTGAAAAAAGACACTTTCCAAATACATCTTACGAGATTGGTGACTTAGGAAAGCTTCTAGAGCAATTAGAGAGATATGGCAGATCACACGGAGTATTAACGACTAATGATTTCATGTCTAAAGCTGTGCAGCTATATCAAACTCAAGATATACATCACGGTATCATTCTTGTAGGAGAATCAGGTTCTGGAAAATCTACTATTTGGTCTCTGTTATTAGAATGCAGTTCTGTTCTTGATGGAATTGATACTTTGTCTTTCGTTCTTGATTGTAAGGTTATGCTGAAGGAGGCCTTGTTTGGGTCTTTAGATATTGTTACAAGAGATTGGACAGATGGGTTGTTTACTAGTATATTAAGAAGAATAACTAACAACCTCAGAGGTGAATTATCTAAGAGAATTTGGATTATATTTGATGGTGACATTGATCCAGAATGGGCTGAAACGTTAAATAGTGTACTTGATGATAATAAATTGCTAACTTTACCAAATGGTGAAAGACTTGAACTTCCACCGAACGTGAGACTTATATTTGAAGTAGACAATTTGAAACATGCTACCCTTGCAACAATTAGTAGATGTGGAATGATTTGGTTTGACAAATCTTTTGTAAAATTGGATGCATTACACAATAAATTAATGCATGATTTGACATGTCCTATAATTGAAAATGAATACAATTTCAACTTGGATGTTGAAGAAGTATCTGTTATTCATCAGGAAATGGTGGACTATACTAGAGAAATATTCAACCTTTCCTGTTTAACAGAAGCTTTCGAGATATCAACAAAATTAAGTCATATCATGGACTTTACTACAACTAGGGTTGTTCAGACAATCTGCAATTTCCTAAGATCCTATTATCGTAAATTCATCATATATAAATCCAATAACTCTAGTATCCCAGTTGATCTAGGTAATTATCTTAAAAAGGCTTTGTTACTTTCCTTGATATGGTCTTTTGCTGGAGACACACCACTTGAAGAAAGAGAAGAATTTGCTAGAATGATTTTCAAGATTGGTATTTTTAGAGGTTTATCTCTAATTAGTGAATCTGAGAAGATCATTGACTACGATATTTCATTGCCAGAAGCTGAATGGCAAGCTTGGACTTCGAAGGTACAAAGTATCGATCTAGAACCTCATCAGGTCAGTCAACCAAATATTGTTGTACCAACATTGGATACCGTAAGGCATGAAAGTGTTATTTATTCAATATTAAATGAACACAGTTCATTACTTCTTTGTGGCCCCCCTGGATCAGGTAAGACGATGACTTTATTAGAAGCACTAAGAAAATCACCTAATTTGGATGTTTTATCACTTAATTTCTCCAAAGAAACATCACCAGAATCGTTGATTAAGTCTCTAGAGCAAATCTGCAAATACGAAAAAACAAAAACTGGTATAAACTTAACACCTAAAACACTTGGAAAATGGGTTGTTGTATTTTGTGATGAATTAAATCTCCCTCAGTACGATAAGTATGGGAGTCAGAATGTTATATCTTTAATAAGACAAATTATTGAATATAAAGGATTTTGGAACACTAAAAATAGACAATGGGTTAATCTCATCAATGTACAATTTGTGGGAGCTTGTAATCCATCAACCGATCCAGGAAGACAGGTATTGAGTTCAAGATTTTTACGTCATGTTACATTGATAATGGTAGACTATCCAGGTAAAAATTCATTGCTACAAATTTATGAAACTTTTAATATGGCGATAATGAAATATGCACCTGATTTGAGAGGATTCACGAAGACAATTACAAAATCTATGATTGAAGTTTATTATAATTCAAGGGAAAAATTGAATCAAAGTATTCAAGATCATTATATATACTCACCTAGAGAATTAACACGTTGGTCGAAGGGTATTCTCGAAGCCTTAAGTTCATCAGATTATAATTCTATTAGTTCTTTTGTTAGACTATGGTATCATGAAGGCTTGAGGCTTTTCTATGATAAATTAGTCGGAGAGGAAGAGAAGGAATGGACTAAAAATTTATTCTTTAAGATTGTTCTGGATTCTTTCCCGAATATAAAGGTTGAAGAACTGTTACAAGAGCCAATTCTATTTTCGAATTGGTTAAGTCTGAAATATGAATCAGTTGAAAGAAATGAATTGCTATCTTTTGTTAGTGAGAGATTGAGAGTTTTCAGTGAGGAGGAAATTGAAGTTGATATTGTATTGTACCAAGATTTCTTGGATTATTGTCTTAGAATCGATAGAGTATTGAGACAACCCCAGGGTCATATGATCTTGGTTGGTCCAAGCTCTAGCGGGAAAACAACTTTAAGTAAATTTGTTGCTTGGATAAATGGTATTAAGGTTTGTCAGTTGTCAGTTCATAAGAGTTTTGGTTTAACGGATTTCGATGTAACATTAAGAAGTATTCTTCTCCAATGCACCAAGGGGGAAAAGATTCTATTTTTAATAGATGAATCCAGTATTTTGGAGTCTTCTTTTGTTGAGAGGATGAATACGTTACTTGCTAACGCAGAAATTCCTGGCTTGTTTGAAGGAGATGATTTTTCTTCTTTGATGAACTTGTGTATGGAACAATCGCAATTACAAGGGTTCCTATTAGATACCGATGAAGAGCTATACCAATGGTTTAATCAACAAATATCAACAAATTTGCATGTTATTTTTACAATAGATGAAAAAAATAGCGAGAATAGACCGAAAATTATTTCATCTCCAGCGTTATACAATAGATGTGTTCTCAGTTGGATGGGGGATTGGTCTAATGATACATTATTTTCAATTTCAACGAGCTTGATATCTGATATACCACTAGACTTGGCAGACTATACTATTCCTACAACATTTGAAAAATTCATTTCTAATGAAGTTACTGAATTCAGAGAAATAGTAGTTGATGCCCTCATTTATTTCCATCGTATGTCTTTTGATTATAAAGCTACGTTGAATTATTTTAAAACACCCAGTAATTTTATTTCCTTATTAAAGAAGTTTGCCTCCATTTATAACCAAAAACTGTTTGAATTGGAAGAAAGTCAAAGATACATCAGTACTGGTCTAGATAAACTAAGAGTAACAGTTTTAGAAGTTAAAACACTTCAAACAACACTATCTGAGAAGAAGGAAATTTTATCTAAAAAGGATAGAGAAGCCAGGATAATGTTGGATAAGATGTTAAAAGAACAAAATGAGGCCGAAAGAAAACAAGAATTGTCGGTTGTAACCAGAGAAGAACTTTCTAAACAAGAGATCGAATTGAATAGACGTAAGAAAATAGTTTTAAAGGACTTGGAACTAGCAGAGCCTGCAATTTTAGAAGCCCAACGTGGTGTGCAAAATATAAAAAAGCAACATTTGACAGAAATACGTAGTATGTCAAACCCACCAGCCGCAGTTAAGATGACCATGGAGTCTGTTTGTACCTTAATTGGATATGATGTATCAACTTGGCGTGATGTTCAACTAGTAGTCCGTCGTGATGATTTCATTGCAAATATTGTTTCTTTTAATAACGAAGAGCAATTGACTAGTGATACAAGAGCGTATATGGAGAAGGTGTATTTATCTCGAGAGGATTTCAATTATGAGGTGGTCAACAGAGCAAGTAAAGCATGTGGTCCATTATTGCAATGGGTTAAAGCACAATTGACGTACTCAAGCGTTCTCGAGAATGTTGAACCACTAAGAGAAGAAGTCACAATTCTAGAGTCACAGACTAGGAGAACAGAAGCGCAGCTTATTGCAATTGAACAAATGATTAAGGAATTAGAGGATAGCATTACTCATTACAAAGAAGGTTATAGTTCTTTAATTCGTGAAACTGAGAATATTAAAACAGAAATGAATGTGGTTGAAAAAAGGGTAACAAGAAGTTTAAATTTGATCGAGAAACTAACTAATGAAAGAGGGAGATGGAAAATAAGTATTTCCAAGTTTAGAGATGAAAGAGAACGTCTTATTGGGGAGTCTCTTCTTCAAGCTGCATTTACAGTATATGCTGGACTTTATGATCAAAAAGGACGTTCCTTATTGGTTAATAAATGGACAGATAAACTAATCAAGTCAGCAATTCCTTTTAATCAGAATATTTCAATTGCAAGTGGCTTAATGAATAAAGATGAAATTGTTAATTGGGATATATGCGGACTTGATGGTGACGATCTTAGCAGGGAAAATTTAGCTATAATGAAGTGGACTGATATTCCATTGATCATTGATCCTTTGTCTCAAATTGTGGAGGTATTGGCAAGGATAATCTCACCCAAGAAGCTAATTGTTACAAGTTTCTTAAATAATGGTTTTATCAAGAAAATTGAGGACGCTTTACGATTTGGAGGAACTGTGTTAGTTCAAGATGCTGAACATTACGATTCTGTACTTGACTTTGTTTTGAGACATGAGGTTCAACGTAATGGTGGACGTATTATAATTCGTTTGGGAGAGGATAATATCGATTTTTCACCTGATTTTAAATTAATTTTACATTCTAGGGAGCCTCAGATAAGACTTTCATCATTTGTCTTATCTCGTACTACTATTGTTAATTTTACAATTACCAAGGGAAGTTTAGAAAACCAAATTTTAAGTACCACGTTACGAGATTTAAAACCAGAACTAGAAGAAAAACGTCTAGCTTTAATTTCTATGCAGAATGAATATCAAATTCGTCTATTTGGACTTGAAAATGAGCTTCTTGACCTGTTAAATGATTCTAATGGTAACATACTTGATAATGACAGCTTGGTATTCACATTAGAAAGTTTAAAAACCGAGGCAAACTCAATTGATAATAAGATGGAAGAATCAAACCGTATTATATGTGAAGTAGACGATGTGCGTAACAAGTATGAAGATTTTGCTACCCACTCATCCATTATATTCAAAATCCTTGAGAATATTGAACTATTCTCGTCTTTCTACTCCTTTTCATTTAAGGATCTCATTTCAACATTTTCATATGTTTTACAATCGGAACCTAAAAGCTTCTCGATTTCTCTGGTGGTGCGAGAGTTTTATAAAGAGATTTTTGCTAGAATCGGACCCTCATTGACTAGTTTTGATAGAATTGTTTTATGCGTATCGTTATGGTTAGCATATTACTCAGAAGAAGTCGGTGAGCATTTAAAAAGGTCATTTAAACTTATTTTGAAGTCCATTTCTAGGAAAGCATACCTCGAACCTATTGAAGAGGTCTTGAAAATAAACTTAGTAAATCATGAAAGGGAGGTTCGTGAAGTAGAGAAGCTTGAAGAATTATTGAGCGAGAACAAAAATAATGAATCCTTTTCGCTTCTTTTTAATGTTCTTAAAGGGCTAATATTATCATCATCTAAAAAGGATTCTTGCCTAGATGCGTTCACTGAAATATCACAGTTTTTATTTACTGGTCCAAGTAGCTTCAGTTCTAAATACGAGCTTTCAGATTGGATCACTGAAGAAATGGAAACTAAAATCTTTCTCTTGGTTTCTCCGGAAAACAATGATCCAACATTTAGAGTAGAGAATATTTCCAAGACAATAAATCAAAAATTAAAAGTAATTTCCATGGGATCCAAAGAAGGAATTGAAATGGCAAGCAATGGAATTGCCGAGGCGGCCCAAAATGGATCATGGATATTGCTTCAAAATATTCAAATGTCTTCCGGTTGGTTGCATACACTCGATAAACAACTTGAAGGAATTTCCGATTCATCATCTATAAGAATATTTTTAACTTGTAATTTATCATCTACCATTCCAAGTTCATTGATTAGAAAATCAAAGATAATCACATTTGAAAACCCTCCAGGATTAAAAAACAATATAAAGGAAACTTACAGTTTGATACCAAAACAAAAAATATCTAGCTATTCCAGTGAATTTAAAAGAATATACTTCTTACTTGTTTGGTTCCATTCTATCATATTAGAAAGATTGAGATTTGTTCCTATCTCATTTACGAAAAATTATGACATTAATGATTCGGATATAAAATCAGCTTTGTCAATTGTTTTAAACCTATTGAAGCGTTTCAACAATAAGAGCAATATTTCCCCAGAATTAATCCCCTGGAAGGAAATAGCCTACTTGGTAGGAGAAATCGTTTATGGAGGGAAGTTTGATAATTTGGATGATTTCAACTACGTGAGAGATTTAGCAGCCAGTATATTTAGATTAGAATCATTTGATATTGACTTTAACTTGATTGATAATAAAGTTACTAAGAAAACAGGTGAGAAATTGCACTTACCTGAAGGAATCAAAGTCGATGCATTCGAAGAATGGATATCATCTTTACTGAATAGCACGTCTCTTACATGGATTGGGTTAGAGGAGGACGCCTATGTACTACACCGAGAAAAAATGGCACAGCTGATTTCCGAAAGAATACTAGAAGTCATAGATTAATGTGAAGGAATTTATAGAACTTTGTATCTTGTATTATAAACTACATCAATTAATAAAATACGAATATTATATTTTACAATGCGTTTTTGCTAATTTTATTAAGATAAATACAAAATTAGAGAAAAATAGAACTTCATAATAACACCAATTAATATTTAATACAAATATTAACTGATTTATTCTTCGTCATCTTCTAAAGTTTGAGCAGCAATACGATCTAAATCTCTTTGACCGTTTTCAGAAATTCTTCTACCACCCTTTGGAGAGATTTCTAAAACACCGATCTTTTCTAAAGATTGTAAAACTCTTCTGTTGATAGAACCGGAAGCATCAGCGTGTCTGTGTGGTCTGAAACCTCTGTTAAGAGCACCACCGTATAACTTGTTCAACTTACCGACACCGACTTGCTTTCTTAAGTAGATGTGTCTGGCAACAGAAGCAGCTCTCTTGTAGAACCAAGTTTCGGATTCTTGTGGTGGTAATTCGTTACCGGCAGAAGTCTTAACAATGTCTACGTAACCTGGGACTTCTAACTTACCTTGACGTTGCAAGAATTGAGCGTAAGAGTTAATAAAATCTTGAGCTGGAACGTCTCTAAAATAATAGTTAGTATAATTTTCCTTTGAAACCTTGACGTTTAAAAATATTGATATTCATATCCACATTACTAGATTCAATGTATCTGAAACCTGAACAAAATTGAAGATCACACGAGAAGCATCTTTGATTTCTGAGTCGTTCTGTAATTATCTTCACATAAAATTATAACATAATATTCTTGCCACATTTCATTTCTATCGATATCTACCATTTATCTATTATCACATCAAAATGCTTGCATTCATTGCTGTCAGCTCTTTTAATTTCACACATTAGTCCAACTTACAAATTTTTCATCTACAAATCTTCCCTTATCTATATCCTCTTTTGACCACGTCTTCACACCACGTCTTGTTTGATTCAATATTTCGTTTAAACATCTCTTGTAGTATTACTTACCTGACGGAAACACCTGGCATATTGTCTATGGATTTATGTAATAGGTACAATTTAGTATTACTATCTTTTGTTTAAGTTTAAATTTTTTCAGCTGGTGTATCGAACGCCTAGCGGGAGTGCCCATAGTGAGAGTACTGGAGGAATATTGCACAAAACTGAATATGAAAATTTTTAGTAGTTTTGTGTCACTTCCGGCATGGTCTGAAAAATACCTATTGGTTTGAGCATTACTCGTGATCGCAGGGAAACAGTCACAGGTGATTCAGGGTTGGAGAAGAGTGAACTGCACGTGATGTTATATATTTTATATTTGATTACCACCACTGGAGATGTCTTTTAGAAACATACTTGGTGTAGTGTATTTGGAGTTCTTTGATCATGTCAAAAGTTTGTAGGAGATAGTGGATCTGGGAGATACAGAAAACAGGAATATTTAGAGATTGCAGTATTTTCGTATGAATTGTCAGGGAGCTTCGGTATTGACGTTGAGGACAATTGCATTTACCGATTGCTGCGAAAACTGATCCCTACTCTGTGTCGAACCTAGTTTGTGGTGACGACCGGCTGGAGATTACTGACCGAGACTGTACAACTTGTCTATCGCAAACAAGTGATTCATTTGCTGTGATGTCTTACATTGAAATATTCTTAGACTCTACAAAATTACAAGTAGCATATCATAAAATTTAATACATACTCAGACGCTGAAAATTACGACTTTACCATCAATACTAGAAGTACTGACCATGGAGTCGGATAATGCCCTAATACTGGTAATGGTGTTTTGATGAATGGTGGATGGAGCGGAGCTATCACCGGTTGGTTTGACACGTCCCTTCAAGTCAAGTTGCTTGAACATGTTTAACGCATCATGGGATGAGATTTCTTCATCTTCGTTGGCCACTTGACTCACGTTTTCAGTTTGTTTTTCAAACCTACGAGTTTCCTTCCAGCCAGATTCATCCCCTTCAAAGACAACCAAGTCACAGCTATGTCCTGCGGCTACAAACTTATTATTTGTCAAGAAAGCCAAAGATTTGAATGGCAAGTTGTCATTCTTCAAGCTTACAAATGCCCTTGGAGGTAATCCCTCCCCTTCAGGATAGACAACACTCACTGCAGAATCGTGACTAACGAAGGCCAATGCATTACCATCTGGAGAAAATGCTACGGCATGTATCCAAGCAGCAGTGTCATTAATATAGTCACCACACAAGGTTTGGAATGGTAATTTAGATCCCCAAATGGTTGCCTCTGGCTTGGCATCTAACCCCTTAATATAGGCAGAAAAGACTCTAACATGTCCATCTGTGGAACCACATGCCAATAACACATTATTTGGATGCCAGTCTAAAGTAGTAATTGTAGATTTCAAAGGCTTTTTCAAATGCTTAGATACCCACCAATCGTTATCTACTTCGTAGTAACATACTGCAATGACACGGTCAGATGACCCCACAGCAAATTTGGATCCATCTGGAGACCATCTACACACAGTAGCAGCTCTGCTGATTCTCAACAATACCAAAGTAGGCTTGTACTCCTGTTCCTCGGCACTATATTGCCAAACTAATGCATTTCTATCCTGAGAACAAGTCAAAATTCTGCTTCCATCAGGAGAAATATCAACCGATGTGACTGTCTTATCGTGCCCTTTCAACACAGTGAACAATTTGGGCTTGATGTTAGCGTTGCTGGACGTTTGGTAGATTTCCACCGTGTTATCTCTGGCAACGGCCAAGATCTTGTTGTCTGGGGAAAAGACATGGTCCTTGATAGTTTCGTGACCTAATTGATATACAATTGGAGCTGACATTTATATTCAATAACTTAAACTGTAATTTTCAGGAGTCTACTCTACTGATAATTGATGTTTAAATAGCTAACTACTATCATTTTTGTTAAATTTCATATCGCTCTCTCCCCTTTTCCGGACTATCTGCAGTACGAAATCATTTTATTCTTAAGTCCTATATAAATACAAATTGGGTTGAAAACTATACATATAATAGCCTGATGTGTGTATTATAACGTCCGTGCAATGGCTATGAGTGATGTAGCTTGAAGTGTCCATTGTGAATGAAAAAAAATTGTTTGGCCCCCCTAATAATATTGGCTCTGTTTCTCAGAGATGAAAAATTTGGTCTTCTTCCAGGCCGTTTGAGCTTTTTCATTCTTAACGGAGCTTACTTTGTCATCTACCTTCTCAATCAAGGCAGAAAAGAGATTGTTTGTCTCTTTGTTGTATAATATTCTCAACCAGTAGAAGGTCAAAAATGCGAGAAATTGGTAGCCGGAAGTGTTTCTGAAGAGTAGGGTTCTCAAGAACAAGTATAATATCAAAAGCAATTCATCGTAGGCAATCAATGAGGCCAAAAAGTCCGACGCCTTGACAATAACCAGGATGTTCTTTGTGTGGGCCAATTGCAACAACGAGATCAAAAAGTATGGGATGATCTTGAAAACCGACTTGAATGTGAAGAACCAAACACCGGCTAAAATGAAATATTGGAAGTTTTGGTGGGCTAACAAAGCAGAAGTGGGTGGGAGGTTGGAGATTCCAAACCTGTGCGATGTAGTGGTGGCCAATGCCACTATGGCCCCCAAGAACGTGAGTCTGTAGAGAATGGAGTGAATGTAGTATCTATTGTTCAATCTCAAAAGTCCAATGAGCAATGAAAGCAGTCCAAACACTACGACTGCAGCATGGCCCCCGAGCCATAATTTATGCTTCAATTCGTTTCTGTTTCTGCTCTTTCTGACTAGTTTTTTCATCAGTACTGTTTTCACTTCACCGTTTGTAGATTGCTCCGTCGTGCCCGCTTTGCTAGAGGATTGCAGGTCCTCAGATATCACCTGGGTCTTGCTGAGACTTCCATTGGAAATTCCATTGGAAATTCCTGACATGCTTGTAACTGGTTCTATAATCTGCTACTTCGCTATCAACGTCAATTTAATAGGAACTGCTATTAGATACTCTACTTGAAAATTATACAAGTGAAATTTGAATGAGCATATCCGAGTTTTGTTTATGTAATCGCAAATGGATATAAACAACATTCATCTGGATCTATAGTCGTAAAAATAGACAGAACTTGTTGCTAAAGAGATCCATACGTGTCTACTAGGGACAGCGACGATACCAGTATATTGTATTTACACCATTGTTAACGTTTAGATTCGGCTTTACACGGGTTATCACAGAAACAGACATGGCGCCAAAAGACATATATTCTATTGATTACGAGAAATCCAACTTGGTGTCCCCCATAGAGGGACAGATATTGGCGCAATACCAGCTTTTGGCCAAGCAGCTCGATACGTTGTCGTCGGAGATCAAACAGCTCAACGAGATCAATGCTGCGAGAAACACGTCGAAGGAGAGAGAAGAATCCACAGGCTCTGCTACTCAGTTACTAGGAAATCTTCGAAACTTGGAGATGAAGATCAGTTTGGTATACACCTTGTTCAAAGGAGCAGTTTACTCGCTATTTTTGGACAACGAGCTGGACAACTTGCAGGGTACAACCAGCTTGCGTGAAGATGAGCAAGGAGCTCTGCAAGATTATGTTTCTGAAGCAGAGTCATAGATTTTCATTGAATGGGTATTCCATGAAACTTTGAAGAGCTACAAGTATTTCAGAGCAGTTTCGCTGGGTCTATGGATGGCTAGCAGTCAGAATTGGATGCCGTTCTAGATTTAAGCTATTATAATTGCATTATAATTGCATTATTACTGAGATATCACTGCGAGTAGTTTGAAATAACAGGAAGTAAGTTTGCAATAGTACGTCGCAAGTCTAGTCAGTAGGCTGAATTGCGGTGACGTGCTTTGACATTGTTCCGTATAATGAAAACTTATGATCTTGAGAATCTTCTAAGGTGACTTGAACGTAAGCTTCGTAATCCGATAGCCTTACGCATGTTTAACACTTGCACGGCTAATAACATAACCGTGGCCAGTGCTGAAAATATAGCGTATGTACATAAGAATATATGGCATTCCATAGTTAAATTTGCATCTACTACAATACACAAGGCTAAGTATTCACATATTCAGAGGGTGAAACAACTTGGAACCCTTGTAACGAATCTCCTACAAAATCTTACAATGCCTATTACGTAAAAACCAAGCCGGATGAAAGTACACACAAAGTTTATTTTTGAAACCTAGAGAAATCATTAAATATCCCCTTCTTCTCTTTGTATTACGTTAACTTATCCCGATATCAATTTGGGCCCATGTGGATATACATTCATCAACCGCTCTACGTTCAGAGGACCAAATTTCAACTCCATGTCGACATTGTCTACATTGTCCATACTTTACCACTTTTGAGTCTACAGAACACCTAGAGTCTACAAAATATACCCTCTAACTACCGGAACCAAAGCATTCTCTACTAGTTTCTTCTCTCATTTCTTCTCTATTCTTTACTCTCCAGAAACGCAATTCAACAAATTAGCCCTGTTCACAAAGAAGACCATATCTACAACTCAACAACTACACAATACATCTATCGCTTGTATAAAGATACTCTACACTCTCATTAATCGCAATAAATATATGAGAAGTCAAATCGCACATCTCGATGAGATTATTCAGAGTCAAAATTAATTAATATAATCAGTTAATATAAAAACTATTCGTTTGTACACTGTTAAAAAAATTATATAATTTTAATTGAACCTTCAGTAACATTCATAACAAACAAAAATAACCATGGCAAGCTACGATACGTACTCCACTCCATTGTCTTCCAGATATGCATCTGAAGAAATGTCTAAGATTTTTTCATTAAGAAACAGATTTTCCACCTGGAGAAAGTTATGGTTAAACTTGGCCATTGCTGAAAAGCAAGTTGGTTTGGACATGATCACCGACGGGGCCATTGAGCAAATGAAAGCCCACTTAGAAATCACAGACGAAGAAATCGAAGCCGCTTCCAAGGAAGAAGCCATCGTTAGACACGATGTCATGGCACACGTTCACGTCTTTGGTAAGACCTGTCCAGATGCCGCTGGTATCATCCATTTGGGTGCCACTTCCTGTTATGTTACTGATAACGCCGATTTAATCTTCTTGAGAGATGCCTACGATGTCATCATTCCAAAGTTGGTGAACGTCATTGACAGATTAAGTAAGTTCGCCTTGGAATACAAAGATTTACCAGTTTTGGGCTGGACCCATTTCCAACCAGCTCAATTGACTACTGTTGGTAAGAGAGCCACCTTGTGGATTCAAGAATTATTGTGGGATTTAAGAAACATGGTCAGAGCCAGAAACGATCTTGGTTTAAGAGGTGTTAAAGGTACTACCGGTACTCAAGCTTCTTTCTTATCTTTATTCCATGGGGATCACGACGCAGTTGAATTATTAGATGAAACTGTTGTCAAGTTATTAGGGTTTGAACACGTTTACCCAGTCACTGGTCAAACTTACTCCAGAAAGATCGATATCGATGTCTTATCTCCATTAGCTTCCTTGGGTGCAACTGCCCACAAGTTTGCTACCGATATCAGATTGTTAGCTAACTTGAAAGAAGTTGAAGAACCATTCGAAAAGTCTCAAATTGGTTCTTCTGCAATGGCTTATAAGAGAAACCCAATGAGATGTGAAAGAGTCTGTTCTTTATCTAGACATTTAGGTGGTTTATTGAGCGATGCCATCCAAACCGCTTCTGTTCAATGGTTTGAAAGAACTCTTGACGATTCTGCAATTAGAAGAATCTCTTTGCCTTCTGCTTTCTTAACTGCTGATATCTTATTATCTACCTTAAACAACATTGCCAGTGGTTTAGTTGTCTACCCTAAGGTCATCGAAAGAAGAATAAATTCTGAATTACCATTCATGGCTACTGAAAACATTATTATGGCCATGGTTGAAAAGGGTGGTTCCAGACAAGACTGTCACGAAGAAATCAGAGTGTTATCTCATCAAGCTAGTGCTGTTGTCAAGCAAGAAGGTGGTGATAATGACTTAATTGAAAGAGTTAAGAATACTGAATACTTCAAACCAATTTGGAATGACTTGGACAAATTATTAGATCCTTCCACTTTCGTTGGTAGAGCCCCACAACAAACTGAAAAGTTTATCAAGAAGGATGTTGCTGAAGCATTAAAACCATACCAACAATATATTAATGATGAATCTGTCAGCTTAAACGTTTAAAATTAATTTTATTATTTCATTTCTGTGTTTCTAGTTTATTATATGGTTATTTTTAAAGACAAATATTCGTAATTAGAAAATCCTATACAATCGTGGTAGTTACTATTATCTATTAATTTAGCTATGGGGAATTAAGCTAAATAATATTAAACTGGTATCATGTTTTGTGCTAACTAATTATATAATGGTTTCTGCAAAATAAATGTGAAATCAAACTTAGATTATATTAGAAATTAGATCCTTGATTGATATCTCTATCTCTGACACCTAATTCACCACTTAAAAAGTCATCTTTTCCTCCCTTTTCACCTTTCCTCCAGAAGGTCCAC
Source organism: Schwanniomyces capriottii (assembly GCA_032927745.1). Classification (NCBI taxonomy): domain Eukaryota; kingdom Fungi; phylum Ascomycota; class Pichiomycetes; order Serinales; family Debaryomycetaceae; genus Schwanniomyces; species Schwanniomyces capriottii. The sequence goes on along the minus strand of JAVSEF010000014.1, from coordinate 508,442 downwards.
CCACTGTTCAAGTTATTATTACTGCTTCTCTTCTTCAAATAGAATAAGAGTGCTATTATACCAATAATAAACGAACCACCAACACCAACAACAACACCAACAACTATTCTATTTGAATCGGATAAACCACTACTGTCGTCATCTGAATTATTAGCTGAAGCTGAAGATGTGGCAGTACTGTCCACGGTAGATGTAAGTGTGACCATTATCGTACGACCATTGTCAACTGAGCTAAAAACTGAAGTAAATGTAGAGACATCTGAAGCAGAAGAAGTCGGTGCCTCAGTTGTTGAGCTAGATTCTTCCGAAGAAGATTCGCCGCTGCTGCTGCTACTGCTGCTACTGCTGCTACTGCTTTCACTACTACTGGAGGGGCTGGAAGTAGATGAGGCTAAAGCAGAACTGGACGATTCAAAACCAGAAGTAGTAGCTGAATCAAAGGTGCTTGAGGGAAAGAATTCTGACGAGGAACTAGAGCTCGATGAGCTACTTGTGAAAGTAAAGGCACTGGAGGAAGAACTAGAACCAGTAATCGATCTGGTACTTGAACTGGAACTGGAACTTGAGCTGGAACTTGAGCTGGAACTAGAGCTGGAACTAGAGCTCGAACTAGAGCTGGAACTTGAACTGGAGCTTGACAGCGAACTGGAACTAGAAATGAAACTTGAACTACTCGCTGAGGTAATAGAGCTGGCAATAAAGCTTACACCACTTTCACTAGCAAAGTTAGTTATATTGGAGCTAGATCCCAGTTGATTTCCTTGCTGGTCAGTGTCAGTCCTCCTTACCAAGCTCTTAATATATTGGACAGGTTGTTGTATGTGGTTCTCCGAAAAGTCCTTTATATTCTCCCCAAAGCTAGAACTGCTAATGGTTTCATTGTAAATTGCCTTTATATCATGGGGCAAACTTTCGTGAATATTATGACAGTTATGAAGGTTTAATCCAACAAACCCGACTATAAACAATATTACAACTATCACAAAGGAGCGTAATGATGATCCGGCCATCGTATAGTTTGTCTTTTATGCTTATATGAATAGTGAAACGAACGTATGGTGACTTATAAAAACCTCTGTTGATATAATTTAAATATAGATTTATTGAGAAAAATTTTTTACCCTTGTCTACCTTACCATATAATAACTAATAGTGTATAAAATACTTAACGCAATATATCTAACCCGAATTAATATATTAGATAATCAGCCACTGTAAGAAATTACCCAGCCTGATATCCCTATAATTCTTCTTGCATCTGGAGGGAATCTAGCACCATTTTTCGTGGTATTTTATTTATTACGACTATGCTACGGTTACCAAGGTGACGTGCATTCCATTCATTACACAAGTCTGAACCTGTTTTGTAGCTAACTCTCAACTCTGATGACAACAATGAACGTGTTCCGAGATGCCACACTACAGCTACAACTACAAATATCCATTTCGAGGTCTTAGGGACCTCTATAATAATCCATCTGGTGTTGATAGTATCATTCTAATACACTTTTGCTTATTCAGGAACCGGATTGTAAATAGATCTCGAACCCCAGTTACGGCACAATATACACATAGCCTGGATTTTTCCCGAGTTAGCGATGATCTGGACCACATCAATTAAGACACGTCTGTCCATTGGCTCGGGAAGTCTGGACGTTAAGTCGCTACATGTCGCCCCATTACTTCTCTGCGTTGTACTAGTCAATGTGCAGCCACCACCCATCTGGGTGCCATATTGGCCAGATCCATTTCTTTTGCATCTTAGAGTAATCTGTTTCCGACTCACGTCCAGTGTGTATTCCAAAGGTTTAGTTCTCACACTCGAAAGCAGAATTATCCGCTAATAATGTTTTCGCAACATCATGCCTTTCGAAATGATACTACATATAAGTGGAGTATCTGCTTCATTTCATGAGTTTAACACCGTATTGTTACGTATTAGTGTGGGCCGCAGTTCCAAAAATAGTACACGTTATTGCATTAGACTTCTGAATGCGGTATACAACGGTTTTTGGTCACTCAACTTGCTAAAGTACCGATTAAACCTCCAGAATCGATGGAACCTTCTAGAAAATTCTGTGCGGTGTTGAGGATGCTTATTGAGATTATCTAAAAAGTTCCATGAGCTTCCATGAGCTTCCATCAAGATTCCGCAGGTTCCATAACCTTCGATAATAGCTGCGAATTAGTCAATATTATCACATCATTGATGGCAAAACATTTACTATAAAAGACGTTTGAAGTAGGCTGTAGATATCTAATTTACTCTTTTCATCAGTAATAACAACTTACAAGCCAATAATAATAATAATGTTTACAATTAATCCATACTACCAACATCAAAGTCAAGTACCATACTATGACATGAATTCGTTTGTCGATTTCTTTGATGAGCTCCAAAGAGCAAGGCAAAAACAGTTAGCAGAACAATCCAGACCAAAGATAGTAAAGAAGGTTGAGGCTGAAGAAAAGTACCAGATCCAAATCTTTAAGGAATACGGTGACTTCAACTCATACGAAGTTAAGGCTGTGAGAGACGCTCGTATTCCTGGTGTTATTAATATCATTATTCAAAGCTCTAGAGATAACTTTAAGAAGGTCTTCCAATTCCAATTAGGTTCTATCGAATTAGAACAAATAGACTGGGAATACTTCGAATCTGATAATGTATTAGTGTTGAATATTCCAAAAAAGATCAAAGTATGTTGTGATTCCTTAGAATTTGGATTCCCTGCATTCCTTAACTTTGACTACCCATACTTAGCTCGCCAACAAAAGCTGAAATTGAGAGAGAAGCAATATGAAAAACATGAAGAAAGAGCTAAGGAAGCAAGAGTAAGAAAGGCTGAGAAGGCCAGAAAGGCCGAAGTAAAAGCAGCCAGAAAAGTTGAAGAAAGGGCTAGAAGAGAAGCTGAAAGAGAAGCTGAAAGAGAAGCTGAAAGAGAAGCTGAGTTGAAGGCAAAGAGAGAAGCTGAAGAGAAAGCTAGAAGAGAAGCACAAGAAAAGGCTAGAAAGGAAGCAATAGAAGCACAAAAAAAGAAGGAATCTGAGCTCAAGGCTAAGAGAGAGGAATATGAAAAGGCTGAAAAGGAAAGACGTGAAGCCTATCATAAACAACAGCAAGAATTTTTCAACCAAGTGTTTGGGAACTTCTTTGGACAATTTGAACCTCAAGTAAAGCCTCAAGCTGTACTGAAGTCTACAGGTGAAAAAAAGAATGAATATATTTCAAATGAAAAGCCTGTAGCCGAGAATAAGAGTGAATCATTCGACTCAGAAACTCACGACAATAATGTCAATTCTGATACAGAATCTATAGATTCGGAAGATGAAGTTTCTACCGTCAGTACGCCATCTAGTCCGGTATCGGAGTCTGAAATCAAGAATGTATCTCTTAATTTACACAGGCAGCCTTCTCTTGAAGAAGTTGAAGATGAAGAATTTGTCATGTTCAGAAAAAAGTTCGGAAAATAGACAAACTAATCATATTTTGAAGCATTTTTTTATATAATTTTATACATAGTTTAATAATACCTTTAATTGTGAATTCATTACACTTGTAGTATGAAGATTATATAATGACGAATTACTATGATAACTTTAGCAGTTAAAATTTGATAATTTTCCATCATTAGATTTATCGCACCATCAAAATTAATTAGTAAATCTAGAGTCAAACTGTAGTTATTAAAAACATGTCGTTAAGAAAGTCAATTGCTATATTTGGTGGTAATGGATACTTGGGAAGGAAGATTTGTGAAACAGGAATTAATTTGGGATATAATGTAACGTCATTTTCTCGTTCAGGGATTGTGCCTTTTGAAGTTGCTAGTCAACCGTGGTCACGTCAAGTTAACTGGGAGGCTGCAGATATCTTTGAACCAGCTAGTTACAGGGAAAAATTATCAAATTTTGGCACGGTTGTACATTCCATAGGATTGTTGTTTGAAAATCAATCATATAAAAAATCTATTAATTCAAATTTCAATTTCTTGAATGACCTACAAATATTTTCCAATATGTTAAGGGGATCAAATCCTATGGAAAAGTCTGGACGCAATACATACGAAGCGATTCAAAGAGACTCTGCAATGATATTGGCAGACACATTTATGCAAGAACAACTGGATCACCCTACTTTCGTGTATATTTCAGCAGATCGCCAAATGCCATTTATTCCTTCTGGATATTTGTCTACGAAGAGAGAAGCTGAATTCGAATTATCGTGTAAAGAAGGGTTAAGATCAATAATAATGCGTCCTGGCTTTATGTATGATGATGGAGAACATCAATTAAACACTAGAGATATAATAAAAAATGTTATGAAGGTTGGATACGCTACAAAAAATTGCATACTACATGATCGTATTGGATTAATTAATGATATTATAAGGTCTCCTGTTACCACAGAAAGAGTTAGTGGTAAAATATATGAAAAAATTGAAGAAGAGGATTTTAAGGGGATTGTAAAATTAGAAGATATTTTGAAATTTTAAACAGGTGGATTCAGTCAAGTAATCTCATGATCAAACTGAGCTTATGCTATCTTTTCTAAATTTATGAAGTCTGTTCTGTAATGAAATGAGCACGTCTATATCTCCTGTATTTAAAGAAACATCTTTTGGTATTATTATTTCGTCGTAGCATACTTCAATAGATGTAGTGTTAGAACTAAATTTTATGTAATCTTCTACCCCATACTCTTTATTCAGTTCTAAAGGAATTACTGTTGATTGCATTTCTTCATCTACTGGGGAAGAAGGAGGTGCCAACGTAGCAGGAGTCCACCAATAAGCTGGGTACTTCCTAATAATATTACCCGAGATAAGAGCAACTGCTATGATCAATATGGAGGAAATCATCTGAGTAGGTAAATACCACCAACTCATTGCTCTAATTTCCTCGTCTATTGAAGGCAATAATGCAGATGCACCCGCCGGCGGATGGACACAATTTAATATAGACATGAAGACTGAGGAAACGCCTACACTCAAAGCACCACTTGCCCAGTAGTTATTTCTACCACCCTCACTTAACAGGAACAACTTCTGTATACATATTCCAATCAACGAAGAAACGAAGTGTCCTACAAAAATGTTCCTAGGTTGTGCCAATAAAGCACTAGTGGAATTAAAACAAAGTATTGCTGTAGCACCGTAACTGGCAATTATCATTGGGGCATGATGGTTTGTAAACACCGTATTACTCTTGAAAACACCTTCTAGCAATGATAGTCCGCAGAAAGTTGCCACTAGAATCTCTATCCATATATACACATCTGACTTTGGAGTAGTCTCATGGTGGCCCAAAAACCTAGATATCAAGCAAGGTAATTTATGCAATTTATTAGCAGGAATAAATCTATTCAACACATCGTCTATTGAAAACTTAAACACCATAGCGTATAAGATATAAGAAGCTACAATCTGTATTTTTACGATGTGTCATGAAAAATTTCTAATTAATCATATCATTTATATCACCATTTTTGTGATAAGTTTCATTTATTACACTCAGTCCCACGGCTAATGACTCAGAAAACCTCTGGAGTCCAACTCGAATTGTAGATTCTAGTCTTAAGTAATATGTAAGCTAAAGGACGGGGTTTAGTAAGAAAATATCAGAGCTATGTTGACTGATTTGCTGGGATTGGCTTGGTTCCTCGAAAATGAGCCATTATCCAATATCCTATTCGTAATCAAATCTATATACTGTTAACACCGACTTTAAATTAGTAGATCACACGGTAAATACAATGATCTAGTTGAAAATTTGATTGGATTGGTTATATAGCTCCCCTATGGTTTACAATATATTTGTATTTAAATAAGTTAATATTATTAGTAATTTTTATTAAATAATTTTATGATCATCGTAGAATCTTGGAAACTTCCTTCTAGACGTAATTGAAGGCGTTCATTTGGGTGGTCTTGCGTTTTAACAAGTACTTTCTAACTTCATCGACTATTAAAACAGTACTCGTTAACATGACCAAGTTAATTAAATCACTGAAGTAAAGTGCTTCCGTTTGGAAGATGGTTTGGAAAAATGGAACGTAAATAGCGCATGCTTGACCTAACAAGGATCCCATAACAGCAAAATTAAACATCTTATTATTCATACCAATCTCAAAAATGGACTTACTATGGTGACGACAAGCTAATGCATTGAACATGTCAAATAATACGAAACAAGTGAAAGTCATAGTAGTATCTCTCTTGGTAATTTCCATATCGCTCATTTCCTTAACGAAAATGTACAACGTACCCAATATGATCATACCAGCAGATTGTAATACTCTCCTAATAACATTTTGAGTTAAAATCACGTCATTTCTCTTACGAGGAGGTTTATTCATAACTTCATGGTCAACTTGTTCCACACCTAACGATTGGGCTGGTGGACCATCCATAATAATATTAATCCATAAAATTTGCATAGCATTCATAGGATTTGGTAATTGGAAAAATGTCACTAATGCAATTAACGACAATGCAGCAATGGAGGTAGATAATTGAAATGTTATGAAATTTTGGATATTGTTAAATATACCCTTACCTTCTTCAATAGCATTTAATATAGTAGAGAAATCATCATCAGTTAAAATCATATCAGCAGCTTCCTTTGCAACATCAGTTCCATTCTTTCCCATAGCAATACCGATATCTGCTAATTTCAAAGCTGGGGCGTCATTAACACCATCACCAGTCATAGCGACAACATCACCTCTTCTTTGAAGAGCTTTAACAATTTTAACTTTATGTTCAGGAGTAGTTCTAGCGAAGACAGAAACATTGTGAATGGCATCGGCTAAGGCTTCTTCAGACAAACTATCTAATTGATCTCCAGTTAAAATGGACGTATCATTGATAATTGGCATTCCTATTTGTTTTGCAATATTAGTAGCAGTCGATGGAGAATCACCAGTAATCATAATAACGTGAACACCACCTTTCATTAACAATGTAACAGACCTTGCAACATTTGGTCTTGGAGGGTCCTTCATACCAATTAAACCACAGAAAATTAATTCAGTTGGTTCAACAATTTCATCATTTTCAACAGGTGATAATTTTTTGTTATTTCTAGCAAATCCTAAAACTCTTAATCCTTCTGTAGCCAATCTATGAGCGTTGTCTAATATTTCCATTCTGGAGGCTTCACTCAATGGTTTGATGTCACCATCTTCATTGAAGTATTTAGTACTAAGCTTTAAAATTTTCTCAGTAGCACCTTTAGCAAAAGTCTCACATTTATTCAAATCACCGCTATGAACACAGGTAGCCATATATTTTCTAGTAGAAGAAAAAGGAATTTCATAGATTTTTTCCTTAGTTCCTCTAATATCATCTAAACCGAAATGAGGTAAACATTCAACCAAGGCGATATCGCTAGGGTTTCCGACATATTTTTCATTTTCATGGGAATATCTAGCATTGTTACAAACATTACTAACTTCTAAGATTCTGCGCAAATTATTTGTCAATTGATGGTGTAAGTTATTGTCATCTAACTTATCAACCACTAAAAATGGACTGTTAAAGCTACCCTTGAAATCAGCTGCCCATATTTGAGTAACTGTCATATGGTTTTGGGTCAAAGTGCCGGTTTTATCAGAGCATATAACATTAACACTACCTAATGTTTCGACACTTGGCAATCTTTTAACAATTGCTCTATGACGTGCCATCTTCAAAACACCCAAAGCTAAAGTAACAGTAACAATAATAGGTAAACCTTCTGGAATGGCAGCAACCGCTAAGGAAACTGATATTTGAAACATTTCTAACCATTCACGTCCTTGAATAACACCAATAAAACAGATAAGACCAATTACTATAAAACTGAAAACAGATAAATCCTTACCTAATTTGTCCATAGCTTGTTGTAATGGTGTTTTTGGCTTTTCAATATCTGCCATCATTTCAAAAACATATCCAAATTCGGTCTTAGCACCAGTAGCCACAACAATACCACTACCATGACCATCACGAACCAAAGTACCCATAAATGCAATTGAGTTTCTTTGAGAAACAGGAGGGATTTCGTGTCCAATATGTGACAAAGGCTCTGTGCTTTTCTTGACTGGCTTATTCTCACCTGTCAAGTTACTCTCATCGATGGAAAGATAAACAGCCTCTGTTAATCTGATATCAGCTGGAATTCTGTCACCTTGACTAAAATGAACCAAGTCACCAGGAACTAAAGTTGATGCTAAGACATGAGAAGTGCTTCCATTTCTAGTCAAGTGGGCTTCGGCTGGTACTAACTTATTCAATGCCTCCAAGGATTTTTCCGATCTATATTCTTGAACAAATCCAACAGTAACAACAATTAAAATGGCAAGTGTGATCGAAACCGCATCATCAACATTACCCATCCAAAAACTAATCACGGCGGACCCAATCAACAATAAGATCAACGGATCTTGGTAAAAACTAGAGAAAAACTTCATCACGAGACTTTCGTCTTCTTCGTTCGATAACTCGTTAATCCCATGAATCGATCTTCTAGTTAAAATATCCTGATTGTTCGACAATCCCAACTTCTCGTCAGTCTGAAGTTCTTGAACCGTGTCTGCTTTTGGCATCCTCGAAAATTTCACCGATGGTGAGCTCTCTCGAGCCGGTGGGACAATGGTTGCCCCCATTACTTTTTCGTTCATACTTCGTACTACGTATGTCCCCTGTGCACTTCCAGTAATTGTCTCCGTAAAAACGTATACACCTTTAGAAATACTTCGTATTAATTTCCCTTAAGCGCTGAGTCTGATTGGTATAATTGTCTATATCTATCAAATACCACTCTATTAACCGAATCTATATCCAAACAAATATTTCTTCCTAAACTATTCTAATGATCCTTCAGAACTATGAAAAAGGTCCAGTCTATTTTCTTTCGGAGTTAATACTAGCACGCTAAGTGTATTGTTTTTGATAAACTTGTTCAAAATAAATCAAACAAAATCCAGAGGGCGTGTATGATCCCAGAAGAAACGAGTGCAAAATTCGTAAATGTATTTTCTCAATCTATAATATAACTAACTATACACCATTAATTGTAACATAGGCAGCCTTGGAGAGCCTGTTCATAACAGCTAGGCCTTCTTCTGACTCATCGATACCCTCGACGAAAATGTAGTCTACATTGAGCTCGTCTACTTCTCTGAGAAGCTTGAACAAATTACGAGATATGTCTGAGCCTTCAACACCCAAGTCTCTCTGTATCTCGATAGTAGGATTGAAATCGGAGGCATTGGCAAAGCGTCTGGACTTTAGTAACGCTATCTTGGTGTCAGCAATTTTGTTTTGGGAAATATAGTCATTGACTGCAGAAACTCCGTCGGCACAGTTGATAAATAGCACCACTTTGGCAGTAGGAGAGTAATGTCTGTATTTCATACCTGGGGTTCTCACAGGTTCTGTCTTTCCTGCCGTCTTTTTGGCCAAAATGACATTCTCCCATGCTGGGCCACCGTATTTTCTAATTTCCTCAACAGAAACTCCACCTGGACGCAAAAGCATAGGGGGATTCACTAATCCATCTACAACAGTGGATTCAACTCCAATTTCACAAGCACCACCGTCAATGATGTAGGGTAATTTTCCTTGTAAGTCTGTATACACATGGCTAGCTAGAGTCGGACTTGGCCTGGTAGATGCATTGGCCGATGGTGCAGCTATGGGTGTGTCACTGATAGCGATTAACGCTCTAGCAATAGGATTTGCAGGCAATCTGACAGCAAAAGTAGATTGACCGGCAGTAACTACCTTTGATATTGGAGATCCTTCGTGCACAGGTAACAAAAACGTCAATGGTCCAGGACAGAACTTTTCTATTAAATGGTCATATATTTCGGGAATTTTGTAGTCCTTTGGAAGGATTTTTCTTTTCAACTGTTCTATTGATGATACGTGAACAATCAATGGGTTATCAGCTGGTCTGCTCTTGACTCTATATATAGATAAGACTGATTCATCTCTCAATGCTGATCCACCTAAACCATATACTGTCTCTGTAGGGAATGCAACAACGTTGTCTGTTTTCTTTAACTCATTTGCTGCTATATCAAGGTATTCTTTTGTTTTTTCATCATTGATGATGGGAAGTGTGTCACCTTTCTCGAATACTATCGAAGAAGGATCAACTGAAAAAATTTTTGTAGAAAACTGCATATTTTCTCTAGGGATTCTTACTTGGCCTAACAATAATTTTAAACAATTCCTAGGACGAAAGCAACTGGCTCTCATAAACCTAATCAACTATTATAATCTTCACAGCAGATTATTTCGCTAGAGATGAAGTCATCGTAGTCTAAATTTTTCAATATTATCACGTGAGAGAGATAAGGCTCCGAATTAACAGGCGTAATTCACTAGAAGTACTAACTTCTGGGAGTATCGTCAAAACAATAAGTAGAATCACTTGTGAACATATGATTATTTGATAACATGATATGATGAAATGCTATCTATATGGGTGGAATTATTGAAAATACCATCTTTTAATTCTTTTGTTCTCTTCTTTGCAAAAATTCTGTTAATATGCTCTATAGTTGCAAATTTTATAACGAAGACATTAATTAAATTTTATACAGTAAAAATAAAAGTTATTAGAATAAACTCAAATGTTATATACAGATGTGACAGTTATTTAAAAAACAAGGTTTTCTGTGACAATCTTTTTCTCATCATCATCCAATAAGCTATAGAACTTGTCAAAATGACCAAGATTCTTAGTTGTACATTCTTTAAAGAATTGTATCAAAATGTTTCTTAGATCGTCATCACCATTTTGATCCTCATGCTCGTCATCTGATGCGTCAGAATCGACATATGACTTTAATTTTTCATAATTAGGTACACCGATGTCATCCATGTCTTCCCATTGATCAGCATCGTCATCGTCCTCACCATAGTTCTCAGGTAAATAGTCTGTCTCGTCAGGCTGTTGACATTGGAAGTGCAATTCACTAATGAGAAGCTTCAAAATCTTTTGAGAAGCAGAAATACGAGTGTATTTTTCTGGCATATTTCGAGACTTAGATCTCGTAATAATCATATCTCCATCGTAAGGTATTATATCACCATTGACTTCTAACGACTCTACTCTTGAATCTCCTAGAAAGAATATTTTTCCTAATGCTAACGCATTCCGCTTGATCTTTTCATAACCTCTGGTAACTTCAAAGGAATCAAACCATATAGGAAGGATCAATTCAAGGCCAGTCTTGCTGTGACCGTTGTCAGATGGTAATTTAACAGAATCACTTAAGAAGTTGATCATTTCTTGGGGTGATGCTAAGACTAAATCACAAAAAACCATAACTAAGTTTTCTGCTGTAACTGTATCCTTACAAATAACCAATCTCTTCACAGTAGCCTCAAGAAGTTGTGAGATAAAATCATCATTGAGATAAGGCTGAAATTTGTTAATAAGAGAGGAAACGATTGTACCACAATTTCTGGCAGCTCTGTCAGAAAGATCAGTAGATAAAAATTTAGAAGTTACTGACAATAGTTGAGTTGTACCACTTTCATTTGATTTAGGATCAACATAATTAAGGAAATGTTGTGAAGCCTTTTGAACTAAATTATTGAATGCTTCACCTCCAGTTTGAAGAATCTGAGCATCTGAAGATGATAAAAGCAAATCACGAATTAATGGGAACGTGTAATCAAATACTTGTTGTGGGAATCCTTCATCAGCAACAGGTGCGCATCGAATTGTAATACCAAGTAATTCTAAGGCTAAATCTAATTCAGGAGAAAATTCATCCTCAGTATTATTCTTTGGAGATTGTAAAATGTTGAATATAAACGGTAAGGATTTTTCACAGGTGTTTAAATAATCATGCACAGTGACATTAGCTAATAATTGTTCCAAACAATCACTAGAGTCAATAGTTAATTGAACATTACCTGGGTCCTTGAATGAGATCTTATAAATTAAATCTATAACACTGACATCATTATTTAAAGTCAACTTGAATGCTTCAGAGCTGTCAATATTAATACCTACCATTATGGCTTCTAATAAGGCAGGAAGACCATCTTCTTCGCAGTCTTCTAATAACAATAAACAAATCTTAAATAATGCATATTGTACTTGATGCTTTTTAGAAGGATCAATTGTATTAAAGTCAATAATATTCTTGTAGAAAGTAGCACTAATCAACGAACTTGCTCTGACTAAATTAAATTTGGCATCTTGGACATCTTGTGCAGCAAACTCAATCATATCAATAAATGTTTTGATACCAAACGTATTAACAGAAATTTTCTCCACAAACTTTTCATAAAATCTATGCAATACCAAGAAAACCCTAGAAGTTACTAAGCTACTTGATGTCCCTATAAATCTTGACACATTAGCTAAAAATTCTTCAAAGGAAATGTTTTGACCAATGATCTCTGAGTCTTCATTAATAAATAAACTACCCAAAATAAACAAATTAGCTTCATTCAATTGCCATTGATTAGAGGGGGAAGTTATAAGCTGACTTGCATAATTAAATATTTGGATGGTATCATTATCATTTAATTCAGCCAAAAAATTGGAGATTGCATCACGGACAGTGGAATCAATAGAAAATTCAGACACATCAGTTATATATGTATTGAAGTCAGCGTAGTATTCTTCAATCTTTTCATCAGGCAAAATGGTATTTTGTGCTAAATTCTTAACAAAAGTTTCAAAGGCTGCAGTAATAATGCCAAGTGGGGAGTGATGTTGAGATGTTTGGAGAGTGTTTAACAATTCGATAATCAAGTTAGAAATCAATCTATCAGCCTCAAAGGAATCATCACCGGCAGCAATAGCTATTTCCTTGTTCTTCATCACCTTGGTGGCATGATCAAAGTCTTTCAAAATGATTGCCGTCATCGACTTTAACAATTCTTTGGAAAACAATTTATAGTAGGTTCCTACAAATGCGTTTAAAATCTTATAAATGGATGTTCTGAACTTGATTTCTGTGGATGTGGCTGAAGTGCTCTGTGCGTCTGATGCATTAACTGATTGCTCCAACAAATTCATGAATAGCATTATGGTTTGTGAAATGTGTTGCTTAACGGAGGCTTTCCTCTCTGGAGTAGCGAAGGACTCAGGACCTTGCAATGTGTTAAAAATACTGTGGTAGAAGTTTATACAGTTGGTTTTTATATCCAAATTTAGCCCATCCTGGCCTAAAATTTGGTTGATGTAATTGATCAAGTGGTAGCCAATACCGCCCTCCCAGAACTGTTCTTCTGTGATCAAATCGTCAAACAAGTCATTTAACACTACCAATCCACCAATCATGGCATTTTCGTCGTCGTATTTAGTGATAGCTTGGAACAATTGTTGTAACAAATCTGGCCATTCGTCAGGATAATCCGCTGATCCTATCTGGACAATGACATAGGAACTAGAGCCTCTGAGCTTCGAATTGATCGACGTGGTAGCGATCTTCATCAACTCTTGTCTTATCATCGCCTTGACGTCCTGTGCCACAGGGGGGCCCACAAAGGACTGGAATCCGGCAGACCAGTACTTAGGCACCATTCTCTTCAAGTGGAGCAAGCACGATTGTCTCAAATCTACTGCATTCCCGTCATTTACTGCCAATTGAATTAAGGCCAACAGCGCAACAGTTGGCTCTTGTTCTACTACCCTGTTGAATTCAAGCTCAGCTCCCTTTCTGATATTATTGTCAGGACTGTTCTGGTCCACTACCAACCTGAATATGACTTGTCCGATATCCATCTTTGTAGCTAAATGATTATCAGCTCTAATATGATGATTATCTTTCTTAAATATAGGAGACGCGATCACAAAATTTATTAAGGATCTCTCGCAAGCAGTGGCAATCTACCATAAACATAAAAGCTAACGTATTAACAGACTCTGTAATGTTCGAGAAGACATCAATATATTCAGCCTTGGAGGAAGTGAAACAAGAGATATCGCCAGCGCAGTTGGAGATCCTAAAGAACCAGTTAGATTCAGAGCAGCCAAATCCGTCACCCCAGTCCATGTTCAACTATGCCTGGGGCTTGATTAAGTCCCCCAATCACAAGCATCAGCAGCAGGGGATCAGCATGTTGCTGGAGCTTTATCGTGGAGAGCCTTCGATGAGAAGAGAATGCTTGTACTACTTGAGTTTGGGATCGTTCAAGGTGGGCGAATACTCCAACGCCAGACGCTACGCCGAGGCAATACTAAAATCAGAACCTCAAAACCAGCAGGCGTTGGCGTTAAAGGAGTCGATCGAAGAAGCTGTGACTAGAGACGGGTTAATAGGACTTGGGATCGCCGGAGGTGCTCTTGCGATCGGCGTGGGTATCATCGGCGCCCTTATAAGAAAGAAACGTTAGCGCATCTTATAAGAATGTTATAATGTATATTAGCATATCATGGTTTATGGTTTTTAATTCTTATATTAGTGAAAGTTAGCTGAATATTTGTTCTAGTAGTATTGTAACAACTCCAAAGATGTAGCTATCCTGCTTCAGCGCGGATATGAGATGAGCTTGAGATGGTTATATTTTCAGTTCTTCTTCAGATATACACTGATAAATCGATGTGTTCATGTCAAGACAGCGAAATCGGGAGAAGTGAATGTGAGAACTTGTGCACCTTGGGTGCAAAAGTGGCAAAAGCTGTATTAGACGAATTCAATGGGTTAAAAATCAAATCAGGTAAACCAGTGATACGATCGAATGGATTGAAAGAATGGACAGTGGTGGCTGGTTTGGTCGCATTGATACCAAGCGAGAGTGACTACAAGTTGTTTCCGATAAGTATAAGCACAGGAGTGAAGGCCATGCCCGAAAAATGTCGGAGCTATTCCAATGGAACCATTGTTCACGATATGCATGCTGAAATATTGGCTCTTAGACTCTTCAATTGGTTTTTGTTGAACGAATGCACCAAGCTTGAAGATGAGCACTATGTATCTAAATTTGTGGACAGAACCGGCGAGGGCAACTTTAGGTGGAGAAACGAGATCAAGCTTGCCTTGTACATTTCAGAGCCACCTTGTGGGGATGCTTCCATGAGCATTGTTTCCCAGAGTATCGAGGATAACGAACCATGGGAAATCCCACCCAGTAAAAGAGCTAAGATAGAGGGTGGTGACATTGCATTAAGAGGAAGGGCGCATTTAGATAGACTTGGGATTGTTAGGACAAAGCCAGGAAGAGCTGACAGTCTAGTATCCTTGAGTAAATCATGTTCTGATAAGCTTTGCTTGAAGCAGTTGACAGGAATATTGAATACTATGTCAAATATCTTGTTTCCAGAGAACATATTTCTAGACTATCTTGTCTTGAAGCAACAGAAGATCTATACGGAAGACTTGGAAAGATGCTTTTATCGAAGGTTCACAGATAAGCTCAGCGATGCTCACAAATTGGAAATACTTACATATGACCATGACAATTACGAATTTCATAAACCCGATACATCAATGACAACCACACCATCACCATTATCATTGCTCTATATCGTGCCGACGAAAACTCTTCAAGTACTTAATAATGGCGTGAAAAATGGAAGTTATGTGAAGAATAAACCACCAAGAAAAGGTGGGGAAAGTTATATTTGCAATCAGCTGTTATCTAACCTATTCAAAAAGGTTTCTAGAGACGTACCTTTTCACACATACAACGAGTTAAAGAAGTCTTTCACTGCAAGAGTGGCTCTAAAGATTCGGGCCCAGCAGACATTAGGTGATTGGCCACGCACACAAGATGATAACTTTGTTCTACAGTGAATTCATTTTGTTCCATATAATTTATATATATATAAATTGTATATAATGCTAATTTATTCCGAGTCAGATGCAGAACCTTCGTCTTCTTCATCGCCTGCTTCACCATTCTCCAATGCCTCTAATTGCTCCATTTCAGAAACCTCCATGGAAACAGCGTATTCTGCACTTTCCAATAAATCCTTCAACTTGGTATTTTCACTCATCACGTAGTCAACAGGCTTAAGGTTATGTTTATCTTTGATTCTAGGATCAGACCCGGCGTCTAGCATATTATCAATCACAAAATACCCATGTTCTGGCTCGTTAAGTGAATACTTCACCGCGAGATGTAACGGAGTATCACCCTCCCTGTTAAGTGGATCTATTTCAACCCCTTCTATATCTAAGACTATATCTATAAATTCCCAGTTACCCAATTGACATGCTAAATGTAATGGTGTATTACCACTGACGATTTCACTGGTGGAATTAATCAACTCAGACAACTTTTCGTGATCATCACTCAATCCCACCTTGATATCTAACAACAATTCGGTGTTATTTCTTCTTGCTGATTCGAGTATCTGCTCCTTGTAAGAAGCACCTTCAGTTTCTTTGGACATCTTCTATATAATATAGGGGAAAATATAGCTTTGCTACGATTAATAAACACTAATAATAGTGATTTGACTTATCGTAACCGAGATCAAATATACCGATTAAGGCACGACGACCGTCTACAATAATTATGATAGTTATCTCCTATTATGGACCATCCTTTGAGTTCTAGAGATTCGGAACGGTATGACTGGTGTAAATAACCCGTGGCTAAAAGACTTTCTTTTTTTTTGAATCAAAATCGCCATCCATCACATATATCTTGGTACATATTGGATATACATATAAACTGAATTTTATCAATAGAGATGGGCACAGCCTGTTTGATCTATATCGAGAGAAATCCAAGTAGCATGAGATAAATTATGGTCCATTGTATCAGGATGTAATACAAAAGTTTTTCGTATAGATGCTGTTTTAGAGTGCACCTTCTGCAATTTTTTGATAATAATAAGCTGATAGTAGAACTTGTTGATGAATGACAGGGGCGAAATACGATAAAATAGTTATAGATGGTATTTTGTTAGATGTAGTCATTGAGAGAATCTTCTAGAAATTCAATTTCAGTGTTCCCAGTGGTTTGCGTGAAAATTCATTGAGAGAAACATCCCTATCAAAAGACCGTTTCTATCGTTCTTGAATATCTCTTCTCTAATGTATAGGTTCAGGACTTCCTACAATGCCATAAATATAGCTACCACCTGCCTTTTGAGCACATTATTCAGAAGATTAATCTGAGGTAGCACGCTACAAAAATTATTAACAAAATTTGCACCCACTGAAAGAAGAAATCATTGGAAGAGGAATATTTACCCAATGTACTTGTTTCTCATATATTCTGTCTTTATGCTCTTTTTGTTTTGTTTTGTTTAATCAGCAATTATTCTTACCATGCAAATTCCCCCAACTATACAGTGTTGCAGTCTTAGGAAAAGCCCTAAAAAGAACCCAGTCAGCCAATCTCAGAAATTCCAAAGTACACAATCATACAACATTCAACTGTGTAGTATCAGGGTATATTGGAACTCTTTAATTTTGCAATTGTGGAATCATGTGAGTAGACTCGATTTTCTCGTAGTCGAAATTTATCTGAATTGTACCAGTTTGTTCATAGTTCTACATTCACAAATCCATCCAAAATGGTTAAGCCAATAATTGCCCCATCTATTTTAGCTTCAGATTTTGCCAACTTAGGTTGCAATTGTCATCGTATGTATGATTCTGGTGCCGATTGGTTACATATTGACGTTATGGACGGTAACTTTGTGCCAAACATTTCCCTCGGACCACCAATCATTAGCAGCTTGAGAAAGGAAATCCCAAGATCTGAAACTAAGGCTAGCTTCTTTGATTGCCATATGATGGTGGCTGAACCAGAAAAGTGGGTCCCAGAAGTTGCTAAGGCCGGTGGTGACCAATACACCTTCCACTATGAATCCACCGAGAACCCAGTTGAGTTAGTTAAGTTGATCAAGTCTCATGGATTGAAGGCCGCTTGTGCTGTCAAGCCAGGAACTCCAGTCGACGTATTATACCCATTAGCTGAGTACTTAGATATGGCTTTGATCATGACTGTCGAACCAGGTTTCGGTGGTCAGAAATTCATGCCAGAAATGATGCCAAAGGTCGAAGCTTTAAGAGCTAAGTTCCCAAACTTGAACATCCAAGTTGACGGTGGTTTAGGAAAGGATACGATTCCAGTTGCTGCTAAAGCTGGTGCCAACGTCATCGTTGCTGGTACTGCTATCTTCAATGCTCAGGATCCAAAGGAAATGATCCAAATATTGAGAGATTCCGTCAGCAAGAATCTTTCTGCCAAAGGTTTATTAGATAAGGAATAGTACCTTTGTCGTTATTTATATGCAATATATTTTAATAAACATGTATAAAAAAGTAAAACTAAAATTATGCTAATATACAATTATAGGCTCGATTTTCTTCCACTTGCTAACAGAAGAATACAATATTAGGAATGCTGAAACAAAGTTAGAATTGAAATAGCTTAAAAAGCTTTTACTCCGAGTGTGGTACCTTCACCATCAATATTCAATTTGAATCCCTCACTGGCTCTGTCTTCTACAACAGCCCACAAGGCTCCCTTGATAGATTCTAACCTTGTCATTGAAGCTGCATCATTAGCAGATGGAACTTCTCCGTCAACATCCATACCTTCTTGTTCTTTAGCTAAAACATCGATACTTAATTTTTCATTTCTCTTAGCGATGTATTTTTGGTTTCTGGCTAATTTTTTGGCTCTTTTATTAGATAATGAGTTGTTTACAACAACACCAGTTGCAGTTGGAACATTACCGGTGTATAAAGCAATACTCTTAGATTCAGATGGTCTAATAGCTGTGTTCTCGTCGTAACGAGAAGTAGATGATCTAGTTGGGTGGGCTTTTCTTGCACGGGCAGCTCTCTTCTTTCCGATAGTAGCAGCGTGTCTGTTACCGATTATTTTAATCTTAGGTTTGTTGATGGAGTTCTTATGGGCCATATTGACTTTATTTTATGTAATATCTAAATTAATTCTGTAGTAATTGAATGGATTTAAAGTGATAAATAAAAATTTAGCATCTCATCAGCTTGTATACAGTACATTGATTATATTACACAAAATTGGAGTTAAATCGCGCAAAAAAGAAATCTCCTGGGGGTGAGTCGAACACCCGATCTCAAGATTACTCAGAGAGAACTCATTACAGTCTCGCGCCTTAGCCAGCTTGGCCACCAAGAGGAATTTCTTATTGTTCAGAGAAAATATTTTGCCTTTGTACGAAAGTCCATTCTTTCTGATTTTAACTGATTATATTGTTTATCTCGTTACAATTTCTATACAGAAAAAGTCTATAGACAGAAAAGAATTACAGACAGAGAGGAGTTCAAAGACTTGGGCTGTGTAAAATTTCATATAAGAAAGAGAAATATTATTTTGACGATCAAGAACTTATTAGCTAAAAGTTATTCCTCTTTAAAATTTGAAGAAGCTAATATTTGTTAATTTTTGCTTTAATTTTGCAATTCCCGAATCTACAATTTTGTAAATTAGGTATAATTATACTATCTTCTTAGAATATCTAACGGCTTTTACAAAGTTTTTAACTTTTTCTACAAAAATTTTAAAAAAAACTCTGTTTATTTAATATTTCTTAATGACCTGTTAGTATTGGTAGAAATGGAGTTTTACTTTAGATTATATAAGAGATATTGGTTGAATTAGTTAACATCTTCACGTAGTTATTTATATTCACTATAAATAGTGCGAACGAGTACTATCTAGAATTTACAGCCATTCTAACGGTTCTTTATCGTGAAGAAGTGATGGTTCTGCTATACATTGCTAATTAGGCTACCTGTATCAGAAACTGTGGAATGAGACAATTTAAGTACTATGAACGCAGACTAATTATTGCTACACAGGGTTCACAAAGGAACGGAAGTGACGCTATATGCTAATATTCAGGAGTACCTGTTCGTCATGTGGCACCAAAGTGGGCCGAGCCGTTTTCAGCCATAGTAAGCGGATTTATTTGCTAAGATAACAAACGGATAGGTTATTACTAATTATATTATAGGTTTTTTATTAATTTTCCCTTGAATTGATATTAATCATGGATGAAAAGATACTAGAAGATTTCAATATTAGTCCTAGACCCAGAAGGGGATTGCGCAAATATTTGCTTGGTGCAGTTGCTGGTGTTCTCAGTCTTGGGTACATATTTTCAGAGAGTATCACTACCCAATTGTTGCTGCACGCAACTGAAATTGATCCCAAAACTGTTGTTTTGGATGCTTTGCAAGAAAACTATGCTGGAAATTGGTCCCACAAGTATACGCAAGAAGCCCACTTACCTGGAACAAATTATGGCTTGGTAGAATGGACAAGAGATAAATTTGAGGAATATGGGTTTAAGGCCACAATTGATTCATATGATATCTACGTCAGTTATCCAAATGAACATGATTTGAATTTATTAGATGCTTCTACAGAAGAATTATTGTACAAGGCATCTTTAGAAGAAGATGAAATTGACGAAGACCCTACTTCGAAGGGTAAAGACAGAGTCCCTACCTTTTTATCATATGCTGCCAATGGTAATGCTACTGCCGAGTATGTTTATGCTAATTATGGTAGCATTGAAGATTTTGCCTTGTTGAAAGAATACGGTGTTGATGTCAAGGGCAAAATTGCTATCATCAGATATGGTGGCATTTTCAGAGGATTAAAAGTCAAGTTTGCTCAAGAAGAAGGTGCCGTAGGAGTATTATTATATAGTGATCCTGGTGATGATTATGGTATTACTCCTGCCAATGGATACAAGCAATTTCCAAATGGACCTGCCAGACATGAGAGTTCAGTCCAAAGAGGTAGCGTCCAATTTCTTGGAGGTATTGGTAGTGCTCCAGGTGATCCAACCACTCCAGGCTATGCTTCTAAACCAGGTGTTGAACGTAAAGACCCTCATGATAGTATTGGAAGAATTCCCGTTCTTCCAATCTCTTATAGGGAAGTCAAACCTATTTTAGAAAAATTGAATGGACACGGAAAGCAAATTAAAGAAAATAAGTGGTATGGTGAATTAGATGGATTTGATTATTCTACCGGCCCAAATAAGGATGTTGTATTGAATTTGTACAACGACCAGATTTACAAAATTACTCCATTGTGGAATGTTTATGGTGAAATTGAAGGTGAAAACAAGGATGAAGTTATTGTAATTGGTAATCACAGAGATGCTTGGATTAAAGGTGGCGCTGGAGATCCAAACAGTGGATCTGCAACTCTTTTAGAAGTCGCAAGAGCTCTTGGTGAATTGAAGGCAACTGGATATAAATTCAAGAGAAGCATTATTTTGCAAAGTTTTGATGGTGAGGAATATGGCCTCTTAGGATCTACTGAGCAAGGTGAATATTATTCCCATTCATTGAAGAAGAAAGTTGTCGCTTACTTCAATTTGGATGTTTCTGTTGTTGGAACACATCTTAAGTTGGGAGCTTCCCCAATTCTTAAAAAGGTCTTGAGAGATGCAGCCAAGGAATTGGAATATCCAGAGCCTGGTGTAGGAACTTTATACGATCATTTTGTCAAAGAGACTGGTGATAATATCAAAAACCTTGGATCCGGATCTGACTATACCGTGTACTTAGAGCACTTGGGTATTCCATCTGCTGATTTAGGATTTTCCCAAGGAAAAGGGGACCCAATCTATCAATATCATTCCAATTATGATTCCTTCTATTGGATGTCAGAATTTGGTGATAAGGGATTCGTATACCATAATTTAGCTGCAAAATACTTAGCTTTAATTATCTTAAAATTAAGTGAGAAAACTGTTATCAATTTCAGCGTCAAGGATTATGCCGATGATTTGATTAAATACTACAACCAAACTGTTGCAGCAATCCCAGGAAAATGGAGTAAAAAATCTATTGAACATTCCCCAGTCTGGAGCAAGTACTTACAACAACCAAAGGTCGACAATGACTTTATTCGTGAATCTACTAATGGGTACTATTCCAGCAATGAATTATTCCCATTCCCTGAATTAATGACACCAAAATTCTGTCAACATCGAAAGACGTATATGTATAGTGCAAACCACCATAAAAATGCTTCTCTAGACGATTTGGTTACTAATACATTGGAAGATCTAGTCAAGTTGCAGCTGATTACCGAAATCTACGACCATGAATCGCAAGATTTGCAAATTAAATACGATAACAAGGATAGCTTACATTGGTGGCAACAAATCAAACTTCATTTCCAGATCAAACATCATAATAAGCTCTTGCAATACTTTGAAAGAAACTTTCTCCACCCTGAGGGTTTATACCAAAGACCTTGGTTTAAGCATATCGTTTTTGCCAGTGGTAGATTCACCGGTTATGCAGGACAAACTCTTCCTGGTTTGAAAGAAGCTATCGAAGATGATGATCTTGAACGTTTTGTCGAATGGTTAGGTATTTTGTCTAAATCTATTAGAAGAGTATCTGCTCAATTATCATTGAGTGATTAAAGGACCGAAGTGTGCTGGTAAGCTTGATTGATTGCGAGTACCTTCTATCGGGTGTGTATCTTATATAGTTATTTATGACAATACAAGTGACCACCCTCCATACCTGAGGAAACTTATCGATTGTTACATCACATTTGACCCATTTCGCGATAACACTCTTTGAATTAACACATTTGAAAATTAGATTATAGGAATGAAAGCTACAAGTAAAGGAAAACATGGTATCTTAGTATATAAACTGTCTAAATGAAAACATGAATGAAGCGACCTAAAATTTCCAGTACCCCTAAGTGGATGTTTGTAAATAGCTATTATTTTGAGTTTAAGCTAAAATCTTAAACATAACCTAATTAGGAACTGAAAGGAAACAACACTTAATAATTGTAATTAAACTTTACACAAGATTATGCTTGAGGGGATACCTAACATACGGTTATGGAATCCAAATGCCCCTTTAGCCTCATAAGGAAGTCTTTGTTTTGATTAGTGCCATGGGGCTAGAAAGCGTGTATTCAAAAAAAGTTGTCACTAATCACTAAAGAGGGGCCACTGAAACGTTTATAAATTACAATAGCGGTCCAGATTGAGTAAGTATTCCCTACAATATAATTTTCTAGTTGTACGTTTGTTTAGCAAATATTGAGTAACTTGCTTCTGTGGTTGTTTCAAGAAAGGAAGATAATTTTATCTAGAAAGACTTTGTCAATTGATCTAGCTGCAAGAGGAAAATACACTTCAAACAATAACTATGGCCAATTATTATATAAATAAGCCTCAGATGTATGAAGTTTTTGCTACATCTAGCGAGATATCACTTGAAGGACCTAATTTTCGCAGTAATTCAGCTAAAGATATCGCACTAGATATCTGTGTCGACACATCTTCTGAAGAGGTCTTGATGGAGGATAATAATGAGTTCAATTTCAATACCGGTAATTACAGACATGATCATGGTGGCATGGTAAGTGCCCCCAGTTTCGAAAATTTGGCAGAAACAACTTTGTTGAAAAAGAAGTGGTTCAATGGTGCTCAAGTCTACAATGATCTAAATCTTCCAGTTTATAAGCCAAATACGAACAAAGGCATATATCAGTTTTTATTCAAACCCAATATTCAAATTCTTCCGGAGACGAAGATTCTAAAATTGCCGGATGAAGTACAAGATATAAAATATCAGATATCTATAACCACTCCAGGTGTAATCAAAAGTCCTCAAATGACTGCAAAAGAGACTGATAGAAAAACAAGAATAAGAAGACAAATTGAAGAAAGTTTATTTTTTCAATTTCAAGAGTTATTTTCAGACTTGGACCCCGGAGACCTACTATTCTTCGATAACTTGCTAATCAGCACTAATGAAGAAGTATGGGATACTTTAACTTGCTATTTTTTCCGAAAAATTATAATAATGGTCCATCATCATGAATTAGTAGGTCAAATAAACCTTCAAGATATATGTAGTATGAACAAAGTGAAAAATGGCTTTGTATTAAATTTGACCAGAGATATGATTCCTGAATTGCATGTTAGCCATGAAAACCCAATTGTTTTATTAAAATGGAGGCATTATTTGAACTACTATATAACTAATAAGGAAATGTACCCAGAAGCACGTATTTCCATACTTCAACTCACAACCAACGCATGGGATATTGTAAGTCAACAAGAACTAACTCAAGACATTCGGGAGTTTTCAAAAGCAATTAAGAATAACTCTGAAGTTCCAGAGTCTCTAGTTGGTCAAGTTTTGCCGTCAATGGAGTCAATTCCTCTTAATTTGATAATCTCTGTGTCGCTAGTAAATAGTACTTCAATGTCAAATCAGAAGTACCGAGAGTATGTGATAAAAACTTTACGAAAAGCAAAAGAATCCTTGCGGGACAAGGACACTTTAGGCTTGATATGCGTTGGAATCGATAAGACAGGAAGATTTAGTAAGAATGGAACCTTTGTTGGCTTCATTGATCTGTCTTGGGAAGGTTGGGAAGAAATATTTGAGAGAATCGAGGTATTTTCAAAAAGTATTGGTATAACTATAGCTGAGGAGTTTTCTATTGTTATAAACAAATGTAACCTTCTAAGTTTATTTCTACCCCAGGAAAAGAATTGCTTGAATAAGTTAATTTTTATAAGCTCAAATAAGGATATTCATGCTAATCTGCCATTACAAAATATCGAAGCGGAACTAAGCGGGTTGCTAAATAAGGTGTCAATCTCTTTTGTCATTGTTTCTAACTCACTGAACACGGAACTTAACTACATCAATAGGATGTTATCAAAGACACAAAATGCATCACTGAAAGAGGGTACATTGGCCTTTGGTACTACGTTGACGCCAGTTGAGTCTTGGGATACGGTGCCATCCATGGTATGCAAGCTTATCGATACGTATCAGATAACCATTATTCCTAGCGTTCACATACGAATCAACTGCGATCTGAAAAATGTATCTGTAACCGATATTGAAAGCGGGAGAGAAATCAACATGCCCATGGACCACTCAGAGTTTCTGATCCTGGTGAACGGATTAGAGCCTCGCAAGACTAGAGTATTTGAAATCAAATTAAGAGTCAATCCAGGGTCACATCACATCAGATCAACCAGTTTTATGCCGGTAATAAAGTACCAAACGTCTTGGCTAGACGAAGTGGACGTGGTAAGAGAAGTAAAGACGGTAATATCTCATTAATAGTGATTTAACCATGCATGAGAAACCAGCATCTGACTTTGAATGGCCCATACAATCTTGAAATACATATGTCACTGTACAGCACACAAGCTAGTATAACAATTGACTATTTAATAGCTATGATATAATAGTAATAAATGAATAAGAACCTGGTCTTTGTTCTAGAAAGACTATTGTCTATGCCTTGGTATCTTCCATTGCGATGTCTTAGTCGTTAGAATTGCAGCTTCTTTGTTTGCGTTGTGAGTTTTACAGCAAGGCTATTGTCATCGCATCATGCTTCCATGCGAGATACACAACAGAGGGCTGGCTTCTGTGGAGACTGGATCAAATCGGCACGTTCTTTTAGAAACGTAACTGGCTAACTATATTTTCATATTTCCCGAATAGGAAAAGTGATGAGATCCCATCGAGATCTCGGTTATAACTAAAACAATTAGCCACCGGAGAACTAGTGCAATTCTATATAGAAGCGATGATCCGAAGGAAATGGCTGGCTCCACTTGATCCAAGGCTGATCTGACACTCTTACTCCTAAATCCTCGAGCCTTGGGTTGTAGACTATATTAGGAGTATATTTACCCAACATGTATTTTTCGCTATCAAATCTACACATTATACTAAGAAAACAACAACACAATTACAATGTCCCTCCAAATTAGATCTTTATACACTATACCAGTCACTCTTTTGACTTTGTCCATGACACACCTTGTCTCTGCTGCTGATAATCTCGGTGGATTAGACGGTTCAGACAGTGGATCAGGTAGTGGGTCTAATGATGATACTACTGCGGCCACTACCGAAGCCACCACTGAAGCTACTACTGAAGCTACCACCGAGGCCACCGCAGCCACTACCGCCAACACTAGTGCCAATTTGGTTAAAAATTCACAAGTAAATGCACAATCCGTTACAACTGATACTGCCACAGACACAGAAACCACTGTTTGGTGGACCCCTAGTACTGAAACAACCAACACTGCAACCGAAACTGACGCAGATGCTTCTACAAAGATGGTTTCTTACAACCAATGGGGATTCACTGGCTCTGACACTGTCTGGAAACCAGAAAGCTCTACATTATCATCTGTTTCATCAGGAGAAAGCTCAGTTCATTCTATTTCCACAAACTCCACCTCCAGCTCCAATAGATTACATAACCCTATTTCTAGTGAAAAGGATTTTACTTGGAAGAAGGCTCTTTTAATAAGTGGTGTAATGGGTGTATCTGTATTCTTAAATGCTTTATGATGATGTAACAAAATCGGGGAAAAAAATTAATTTGTACTATAGTTTGATATTTGTCTTTATACCTAGACATATATATGTTATATAGAAGTAATATAATGAATCATTTACTGATCTGATTCTTCATCATTGTAATGAACCCTGTAATTTTTATGGCTGAACTGATTTTGAATTATTATTTTCGAGAATTAAATTTCATTCTTCTGGCACCATAAATAATGTCCACTTATTATCCAGATAAAATGGCATCTTCAGAGGGAAACAGAAGACCAGGCCATCCCAGATACAATAGGAAAAACAAACCAAACTTCAAGAGGCTGCAAAAACCTGTCTTTAACACTTCAAATTCAAGCTATCTAGCTATAAAAGATTTCTTTGGAAGAATACCGATGTTTGAACAACTAGACAGTTTACCATTAGCAGACACTAGGATGTATGATATGCTTATAGAGACTCATTTGTCTAAGAGAGAAATCAGAAAACACCCTAAGCTCAGCAATCCTGGTCAACTAAACATCTTGAAGGATGCAATGACAAATGTATACGGTCGCCGAAGCATATTGTTTTGTTTAGATGTCGAAGCATGGGAGTTTAACCAGAAATTGGTGACTGAAATAGGTATTTCCATATATGACCCAAGACAGCAAATGTATTCGATGTACCCAACGATTCTCCAGATACATATTTTAATCAAAGAGCACATCGAGAAGAAGAATGGCCGTTTTGTACCAGATCATTCCAGGAACTTCAATGGAGGTACCACTTACATTATGTCACAGAGAGATGCAGTCTTATTTACTCAGAGTCTAGTAGAGTACTATTTCTTTAAGCCGAAGAATATTAAATGTTCTTTGGTGGGGCATAATGTCAAGGGTGATATATCATGGTTACAGGAATTAGGAATATCTTTTCCACAGAAGTACGATGTTGTCGACACACAATCGATATTTTCTTTAAGTAATGGCCAAAATGGTTCCAGTTTGAAAAACGGATTAAAAATGGTTAACCTTCCTCATGCATTTTTACACAATGCTGGTAATGATGCATACTATACGTTATTGTTAGCCATGAAGTTATGTGACCCAAATGCCAGAGAGTATCATTGTTTGGATATTACTGATAATACAACCCTTAAGGCGTCGTCTATAACTGGTGCACGTCAAATTAGAGACCAGCCTGGTAAGAATAGAAAAGCGAGGGTTATGCATCTGAATATAAGCCAATTTGTAGAGGTAGAAAACGTTATAGAGATACTAAAGCTTTTATTCTTGGATGAAGATTTACCACAGGAAGAAGAAGAAGAAGAAGAGGATGATGAGGAATAAATTGAATTGATTGTTTATTATATCGTATTTGCCAATTTATCAGTAAAATGCATTTGTTCGATTCATCAACATCCTTTCAAATTTTTCCATCATATTCGAAACTCTTATTAACAAACCAGCACAAAGAGATTTAATTCTATCATCAATTATTAATTCCCAGGAATTGCTTAACCATTTTTGTAAAATAGTCATTTCATTAGCATAATTTTCCATAATATATTGTTCGTCTATAATATCGCAAACTAATAATACCCCTGTAACCACCGCCTCATACAATTGCAATTCATCAATCTTAATTTTCTTAGTCAAGGGAATAACTATGTGAAGAAAGTCGTTAACCATATCATTCAAGCTAACTGCAGTTGGATACGCAGCATGTAAAAGTAGACCTAAAGTTTTAATAAAATGAGATGCTAAAATTGGTGAGTAATGCCCTATATCAATTCCTCCACTTTCATGCCATAAATTGACTAACGGGAAGTAGAAGTGCGTTCCAATAATCTTAGAAAAATCTTTGCTTTTAGGAATATCAGCAACAGCGTTTTCTTTCTTTTTAAGTTTACTGGATATACGTATGATGTTTCCCCCAGTTAATTCTTTGCTTGCATTTTCAGATGCTTCATACATAAGATCATCTTGAATACTCGAATGTATTTTATCTATTACAGAATTTCCAGCATCAATTCCAGCAAATGCTTCGTGTGCCCCATGAGGTAGAATGCTTGATGGAAAATTTAATTCCTTATAATATTTTGTTACTGTTTCATCTTTGAACCCTCTCAACTCTCTTGCAGCTAAAGACGATGCTGTTAAGATAGACATTCTTTGTTGTAAAGAATAATCACCTGTTAGTAATAATTTATACAAGTACAAGGTGGATATCGAGTTTGCTACAAGCACAGCAATAATACAACTAATTCTCAACTCTTCAAAATTAGATTCTTCGTAATGGTTTGTGATCCCCACCAATTCTCTGAGCAAACTTTCAGAATAGAATTTAACTTCATTGCCAAATTTGAACTTTTGGCGTATTAATGTTGGTCCGTTATTCAATGCAGCTTTTCTCATGTCATAAGCCTGTGGCTTCTTAGGATCGGCAGTTAAATATTCTAAAAGATCCTTAATATATAATGGTTTAGCCACCTTCGGAATACGGGCCACAGAAGGATCATCATTATCACTTTCATCATCTGAATCTATTTCAACTAATTGTTCCTTTTGTATAGGAAGGTTAACCAAGCTCTCACTAATCTCATCAATCTCATTCTCAATAATAACCGGTTTGTCCAACAAACTCCATGGTGAATCAATATTTTTTGAGTAGTCTTTAATATTAATTGGCTTACAATTAGAAAAGTCTGGGAAATCTCCCGTATCTTTAAAACTGAAGATTTTCTCCTGTTGGCCAAGTTCACAAATCTTGTCACTTAGAATAACACCCAACATCTTAACATTATTAGATAAGGAGTTTAGCCTATTAGTAATAGCGTTTAGAAATACAGGTTCTTTTGTTAGCTCCTTTATGAATATGGTGTTTTCTCTATGAAATAATAATTGTAGGAGTAAGTATGTGCGGGTTTCTTGCCTACCAATAGGTTCTGTCTTTATAGTATTTTCGTCTCCCCAAGTTACCAAGGTTTTAATAACCAATTCATTAAACTTAATATGAGGCATATGCGACAACACTAAGGCAATTAATATGCAAAGGTTTTTATTATTTGAGGAGATTACACGTTCGATTAATGTAGTATCGATCAAATCCAGAGAAAATTCCAATAATGAACCTAACGCAAATATCTTTTCCTCTGACACACCCTCCACCATGTATCTCTTTCTGCAGTAGTCAATTAATCCTAGAATAATTTTCTTTCTTTCAAAAGGCTTCATAGACACGAAGTAATGGTTAAAATTTGCCCAAATGTCGTTGTTAAAGAACATTTCAAAAAATGGATGCATGCTATCCGATTTGAATGAATTTAAACTTAAAATGCTAGTATTGACAAACTGAGATTCTGCCTGGATATTTATCAACATAAGAATAGAATGACACATGTAATTTACATAACGTTCTGTATCCTTCAATGCTTCACAACCGATTTCAATGTTGTACTTCATACAAACTTCATTGACTACAGAATATATTTTCCCCTTGAATACCAACTTGTCTATCTCTTTGCTTTCCAAATGCTTTCTCTTAGCCTCATACAACCTGACAGCCAATTTGTCATCAAACAAATCTCCTAGAAACCGAAGATATACCTTCAATAAGTCCAAATCTGGGCTTCTCATATCTTTCAAGCCCACGATCCTACCCACTAAGTTACCCAATCCAACTAATGACTGAAATACTCCTCTGATCTTTCCCTGCTGGACTCCCGACAAGTCATAATATAGCTCTGGTACCGTGTAGTTCAATAGCGCCGTAACCACTTTCATTCGAGAAACTTGATCTATCATATCTTGCACAGAATCAAGTATTGAATCCACAATTTCTGGCGATGGCTGATCTCGAAGCCTCAGAACCAACCTATCGACATCTATGTTCTCTTCTATCATATCTTTGATGGAATCTAGCGTACTGATATCAGAATGTAATATATAATATTAAAAATCAAATAGATGCGATTTTCAATTGAATCGCTAAATATATAATTGATACTCATTTAAAAGATATATATTCTACATAAAGAAGTCATATTATGAGTTATTCAAGATGCACAAGGACTGTAATGATAAGTGGAAGGGGCCATAGTTTGAATAACAGTCGAAACATTCAGAAGTTACCATTAATGTTTCACAGATATATTCATAATGATATCACTGCTAACACCGATACTTCACAAGGCTATAGAGCTATCTTGCAGGAGTATTTCAAAGAGAATAAGTTCCAGCTAAATCCAGCAAAACAGAACCAACAAGTCCAGGATCTTGGGAAATGGATGGAATGGGTATTTTTGAGAGAAAGACCATTAGTAGCGATTGACGTAGAAGCCTGGGAAAGGGACACTAAGAATGTGACAGAAATAGGCATAGCGATTTTTGATCCAGAGCATCTGAGGGGGTCTGTTTTCCCCACGATAGAGACATATCACTTGATAGTTAAAGAGCATAAGAAGTTGTTCAATGGTCGTTTTGTACCAGACAATAAGCACAGATTCATGGGAGGTAAATCGTACGAATTGACACTAGACGAGGGAAAGAAGTTCACGGATGCCATTGTGAGTCACTACATAAACAAGCGGAATGGGGTTTTGGTAGGACATCACATCGACAGCGATATAAAATGGTTATCGAGTTTAGGTGTATCGTTTTCGAAGAAAACAAGAATCTTGGATACAACCAATCTCTACAAGCTTACCAGAAGCACAGGTGGTACTTTGAGAGGTGTTTTGAGATTAGTAAATATCCCACATGGTCATCTTCACAACGCTGCTAACGATGCCTATTTCACACTCTTAGCAGCACTTGTTTACTGTGACCCTAACTCCAGACGAATCAATGAACTAGACACCTATATTGAACCTAATATAACAACTTCAGCTGCCTCAAAGTCAAGTAAAAGAAGACAGAGGTTGTTTGATAGCTCAGAGGTGATTTCTTATGAAGATGGGCTTCAATTATACAAAGACGTAGTAGAGAAATCGCCCTGAAAGTATTATGAAATACCCCCTAATTAAGAACTCATCCTAAAGTAGACGATTTAGGAATAATACATACAATATATACGGTTAATAGCATTGATAATACAATTTTTGCATCTAGATGAGTTCGGTGATTCAGAAACGAACATTTCTCGAAATTTGATAATTCATATATTTTTAGAAATACAAGTCAAAATGGGCCCCAAGGTGTACGTTAGACCTCTCAGACAATGTATGATTGTTTCATAATCGATGTGGACTAATACTAATCAAAATATTTTTAGAAAATCTGCCGTGTCAAAGACAATTTCCAAGGCAGTTTCAAAGAAACTGAAAGCCCCAGATTCGTTCGAATATGTAAGAAACAAATCAAGTAAATTCAAGTTTGGAGCTCATGTTGCAATGGCAGGTGGTATTTCCAATGCTGTGACTAATGCCATGAATATCGGTGCCAATAGTTTTGCTTTATTTTTAAAGTCACCAAGAAAATGGGTATCGCCAGATATCAAGGATGAAGAGGTCCAGAGGTTTATTGAATTATGTGAGAAGTATGGATACAATCCCAGAACTGATATCTTGCCCCACGGCTCATATTTCATCAATTTGGCCAATCCTGATGTAGAAAAGGAAGAGAAGGCATATGGATCATTTTTGGACGACTTGAAAAGATGTGAAAAATTGAACATAGGGTTGTACAACTTCCATCCTGGCTCAAGTTTGGATTCAGACCACAAGGAAGCATTGAAGAAGTTAGCAAGGAATATTAACAAGGCCATAAAGGAAACCTCCTTCGTTAAGATAGTGATCGAAAACATGGCAGGCCACGGCAATCTTATTGGCTCTGATTTACAAGATATCAGGGATGTCATCGATATGGTCGAGGATAAGACCAGAGTAGGTGTTTGCATTGATACCTGTCATACATTTGCTGCTGGATATGATATTGTAACCGAAGAAAAGTATCAGGAGTTCTGGAAAAAGTTCGAGGACATTGTAGGGTGGGAATATCTTAGTGCTATTCACTTGAATGACTCCAAGGCTCCCTTGGGCGCCAACAGAGACTTGCACCAGAAGCTAGGCTATGGGTTCCTTGGCTTAGAGGTTTTCAGAGGCATTGCGAACGACAAGAGATTACAGAATCTTCCTATTGTCCTCGAAACCCCCGTGGGAAACAACGACAGTATCTATGGAGAAGAGATAAAACTCTTAGAATGGCTTGAAGGCAGACTGGTAGATGATAAGGAGTTCGTAGAGAAACAAATAGAATTGTCGAACTTGGGTGCTAAAGAGAGGGACGAGCAAGCCAAAAAGTTCGAAACTAAAAAAGCAAAGACACCAAAAGGGTCAGCCAAAAGGGCTTCTGCCACTGGTGACATTAGCTCCATGTTGAAGAAAGTGAAAAAGGAGTGAATATAGTTCTATATAGTTGTATCTCCACATAATATATAAATCGATTTACACCTTCATCTAGATATTGTACAATTACACGACCCTGTCTTTTCACCAAAAATTTGTTGATGGTATGTATGGGATAACAATATATTTATCTATAACATATAATTAATTGTTTTATCATTATCTCTTAGACCATTTCAATCAATCAAATGTTTGGAGCATCAACTTCTGGATTTGGCGGATTTGGTAACAGTGGTGCCAATACAGGGTCACCCTTTGGAGGTACCAACAACAACAATGCTTCTCCATTCGGCGGTAACCCAACTTCAACGTTTGGTTCCAACAACAACAACAACAACAACAACAACAACAACAGCAGCAACAATGCTGGAGCTTTTGGAGGCAGCAGTGCATTTGGAACAAACAACAACGCTTCGTCGGCATTTGGAAATAAGAGCACAGCTGGTGGATTATTTGGTGCCAGTAACACTACAACATCGCCTTTCAGTTCAGGCATTGCAGGCTCTGCTTTTGGTGGAGGTATGAACAATAACACCACGTCGGCATTTGGAGCCACAAACAACTCAGGAGGTTTATTTGGTTCTGCTAACAAGAGTTCATTTGGAGGTAGTGGAGGATTTGGTACGCCTACTGCAAATTCTACCTCACCTTTTGGTGGTGCTGGATCGGCATTTGGCGGTACTTCCAGTGATGCCAATGTCAACAACGGTACCGGAGGAAAGCCATTTACTCCGTTCACCGAAAAGGATAAGAGTGGTACCAATGTATTTCAAAACATTAGTTCTATGCCTGAATACAGAAACTTCTCATTTGAGGAATTGAGATTAAAGGATTACGAACAAAACAGAAGAATGGGTAATGGTAATGCAGGTGGATTTGGTGCTTCAACCAATACTGGGGGATTTGGATTTGGTGCCAATGCAGCTAACAATACTACTGCACCTTCTGCATTTGGAGCTACAAATACAACCTCTCCATTTGGTGGAAATAATACCACATCTGCATTTGGAGCTAACAAGTCACCATTTGGAGCTGGTGCTCCGAATACTGGTTCTGCATTTGGTGCAAACACTGGATCAGCATTTGGAGGTCAAACTAATACCAACACAGGTTTTGGAGCTGCAAACACAGGTTCAGCATTCGGTTCCGCAAATAATAATACCAGTGCATTTGGTGGTGCTTCTAATGCCTTTGGTGCAAATAAGCCAAGTGGCTTTGGAAGTGGTACTTCAGCATTTGGCTCCTCAAATACTGGTGGGGGAATGTTTGGTGCAAATAACACCAACAATACACCATTTGGTCAAAATAATAATACTGCAAATGCCTTTGGGGCAAATAGCAACGCATCTCCGTTTGGAGCAAACAACAATACAAATGCTAACAACGTATTTGGAAGCAATAATAACAGCAACAATTCACCATTTGGCCAACAAAACAACACCAACAACACTTCTGGTGGTTTGTTTGGAGGTGCCAATAACACTTCTAATACTTTCGGATCAACCAATAATGCACCTGGTTTTGGTAACACTGGGGCCAACGCAGGTGGTAATTCACTCTTTGGTGGATCCCAAAATAATGCCGCTGGTGGGTTTGGTGCAAACAAACCAGCAGGTGGCTTATTTGGACAAAGTAACAACACCACTTCAGGTTTTGGATCATTGAACAATAATAGTAGTGCCCCCAATGCTGGAAGTATGTTTGGTGCTAATAATAATAATAACAATAGTAATGCAGGGGGATTATTTGGAAGTAAACCTGCCACAAATACTGGAGGAGGATTATTTGGTAATACTCAAAACTCGAATACTGGAGGCGGATTATTTGGTCAAAATAGTAATAATGCAAATACTTCTGGTGGTCTTTTTGGTAACAAACCAGCAGCACCTGCTGGCGGTGGATTGTTTGGTGGACAGAATAACACAGCCAATACTTTAGGCAACCAGAATAATAATTCAGGTGGACTTTTTGGAAACAAACCTGCTACTGGTACTACTGGTGGTGGTTTATTCGGTAACAATTCTAATAATAGTACCACGAGTGGAGGATTATTTGGAAATACTAACAATAATACTAATTCTTCCAATAATACCTCATCCTTTGGTGGTGGTTTATTCGGTAATAATAACAATGCTTCGAATACAAGCACCTTAGGCGGAACAACAAACTCTGGTGGATTATTTGGTAATAAGTTAGGTGCCTCAGGTATGACAGGTACTACAGGTGGATTATTTAGTTCTAACAATGCTAACAATAATACAACAAACACTAATAATAACTTATTAGGAGGTGGATTTGGTACTCAAAATCAAGCACAACAACCGGGCCCGTCTCTTGCTAACATAAGCTCGCAAAACCCATATGGAAACAACCCATTATTTCAAAGTATTAGTGGTGCACAACAACCTTCTGCACAACACCCTCTTGCGGTTCCTGTTAAGTCTAGTTCAACGGTCAAGAAGCCAATTACTTTGAGTAGCTCCCATAAGGTAACACCATTATTTAAAATTCATGCATTACCCCAAAGAAGAGAAAAGAGCCCAATCCCAAGGGACATTGAAAGCATTTCTAAAAAGAAAGATAGCATATTTACTGATAGTACAGATGCTGCAATAATTTCGTCGGAAATTTTTGCTCCAAAGGCAAATTTTAAAAAATTAGTTGTTGATAAATCGAAGGGTACTACAACTTCTTTGTTACCAACTAGTGAAGTAAATAACATTCCTACTAAGCATGTAAGTTTTGCCTTGGAGACAAGCAAGACCAATGTGGACGAGAAAGAAAATGTAGCTCCTAAATTATTAGCAAGCACTGTTGAAGAGAAAAAGGAACAGGCCGTTGAAGAAGTCGACGACGATGGTTATTGGACTTCTCCTGCTTTATCCGAGTTAAAATCCAAATCTCTCTCCGAATTGAGAAGTGTGAAGGGTTTCAAAATTGGTCGTAAACATTACGGTAAAATAGAGTTCTCTGCTCCTGTTGATTTATCTAGTATGGTAAATTTGGACGATATTGCTGGAAAATTGGTGATCTTTGGTTCAAAGTCCTGTATTGTATATCCAGACGACAATAAGCCACAAGATGGCGAAGGATTGAACCTTCCAGCAAAGATCACTCTTGAAGGATGCTACCCAATCAACAAATCGGACAAGCTTCCAATCTTGGATCCAAAGAATGAAGTAGTTAAATGTCATATTGAAAATTTAAAGAAATTACCTGATATGGATTTTGATTCTTATGATCCTGCTTCAGGAACTTGGGTTTTTAAGGTAAAATCGATGTAATTTTAGTTAAAAATGGAGATTATAGTAAATGACTTAACCCCAAATATATAGTATATAGGTTAATACATATAGGTTATATAGGTTATTTATAATATATTTGTATATCAAGTCGATGAGCTCCATTACGCGTCTCCGTGTTTAAGCGAATATCAAAAGTTCAAATATTTCTAATTTTTCATCTTTTATTATTGCATCATACTTTTTTTTTTTACTAAAGATTAGAATATATAATGGGTGTTAAAGGTAAGTAAAGTGTCAATTGGTCTCTAGAATCAATACTAATGTGCTTTAAGGACTTAATCAATTAATAAAGGAGCATTCGCCAAGTGCATATAAGGAGTTCCAATTGAAGAATTTATTCGGAAGAAAGGTTGCTATAGATGCCTCTATGTGTTTGTATCAATTCTTAATTGCTGTGAGACAGGCAGACGGTCAACAATTAACGAACGAAGAAGGAGAAACCACGTCTCATTTACTGGGGTTCTTCTACAGAACCATACGTTTGGTGGAAAATAATATAAAGCCTGCATTTGTTTTCGATGGAAAGCCACCAGTTTTGAAAGGAGGAGAGTTGGAAAAGAGACTTCTTAAAAGAGAAGAAGCACAAAAGCAGATGGATAGCATCAAAGACGAGGGATCAGTAGCAGATATCTTGAAATTTGAAAAGAGGCTAGTAAAAGTGTCAAAAGAACAAAATGATGAAGCTAAGAAATTGCTTGAATTGATGGGTATCCCCTACATTAATGCACCATGTGAAGCCGAAGCTCAATGTGCTGAATTAGCTCGCGGTGGTAAAGTGTTTGCAGCAGCATCAGAAGATATGGATACATTATGCTACCAACCTCCTTACTTATTGAGACATTTAACATTTTCTGAAGCAAGAAAAATGCCTATCGATCAAATAAATTATGCTGATGCAATGGAAGGATTGGAAATGGACAAAAATACGTTTATTGATTTATGTATATTATTAGGTTGTGATTACTGTGAAACTATTAAAGGAGTGGGTCCTGTAACTGCATTTAAATTGATGAAAGAACACAAATCTTTAGACAACATTGTTGAATTTATTAAAAATAACCCTGAAAAAACAAAGTACAAGTTACCTGAAAATTGGCCATACGATGAGGCAAGAGAATTATTCAGAAATCCAGAAGTGACAAAAAGTGACGATATTTCTTTGAAATGGAAAGAACCTGATGTAGAAGGTCTTATTGAATATATGGTTAAACAGAAGGGTTTCAGCGAAGATAGAATAAGAAGTGGAGCTGAGAAATTAAAGAAGGGATTAAAATCTGGAGTCCAGGGTAGATTGGACGGTTTCTTCACAGTTGTATCAAAACCAAAATCAAAACCTGGTGCTAAGGATAATAAAAGAAAAGGCGATTCAGCAGGATCCAAGGCTAAGAGATCAAAATCAAAGAAATGATAATAAAGCCCTTAAACGTACATATGAAACTAAGTGCATAAATAATCTAATTATTTAATTTAATTTAAAATTACACTCTAAAAACCTAGTATAGACCTATATTTAGACGTTTCCTGAACCAGATGCTTTCTTAGTCTTTTTCTTTTCAGCTTCAGCCTCCTTTTCAGCTTCAATTTCAACGACGTATTTCTTGATTTCATCAATAGTCAATTTTTCAAGTCTGTCTCCAGACTTCAAAACAGACACTTCAATATTCTTGGCACCTGTTTGGACCACCTCCAATAAGGATTTTATAGTTAATTTAATAGTTTGTTCATCACTCATATCTTCTTCAAAATGCTTTTCCAAGAATTCCCTTACAGTCTTAGAAGATCTACCAATTGCATGTGCCTTGTATGCATTATAAACACCAGATGGCTCAGTTTGATATAACTTTGGCACCGTATCATTACTATCAAAGCCGGCTATGAGGGTAGCAATTCCAAATGGTCTAACACCACCGGATTGTGTATATCTTTGTTGAACTCCCGCAACGTATTTAGTTAAGTATTCGATAGAAACAGCGTCTTCTAAAGTCAATCTATGCGATTGTGCTTCCACTCTAGCCTTATCAACCAAAATTCTAGCATCTGCACTTAAACCTGCGAATGCCAATAACGCATGGTTATCCACCTTACATATCTTAGATGGAGTAATACGAGGATCTTGTAACTTCAACGTTGTTCTTTTCTCGCATCCCAATACTACCATTTCCTTTCCTTTCACACCAACGGCACAGGTACCTCTCTTAACAGCCTCAGATGCATACTCAACCTCTAAAAACAATAGTTAGTAAAACGATCTCACAACTCACGCAAGTAATCTTGCATTCCTATGTGTTACTTACGGAAAACATGTCCATCAGGTCTGTATAACTCAAGTTAGTATTATAGTCTAATTGATTTTCGGTGGCAATCCACCACAATAGCGGGTGCCCTATTACCACCAATTGAAACGGATCTGCGGTACTTACGAAAAAATAGATAATGCACTATCGTATCCACTCATTATGACAAAGTAATTTACCTAAAAAATGGTGGGTTTATAATATATTTTGTAGTTAAAAGACAAACTTAACAATATAGAAATGTCGACCTTTGGCCTTATTAAACATTCAGAGCG
Source organism: Schwanniomyces capriottii (assembly GCA_032927745.1). Classification (NCBI taxonomy): domain Eukaryota; kingdom Fungi; phylum Ascomycota; class Pichiomycetes; order Serinales; family Debaryomycetaceae; genus Schwanniomyces; species Schwanniomyces capriottii. Next base: position 469,875 of record JAVSEF010000014.1, on the reverse strand, counting down.
ATAGTGCGACATTTATAAATGTCGCGACCCTCCAAGAGAGAAATGTCGCAATATGAAATATTTTAGAATACTCTGGAGTAGATTCTGTGGAAATCGCCAGGATAACGATTCAACATGGCCCAGAAACAGAAGCAGAAGGGGCTGAAGCAGAAGAAAAATCCAGGCCCCAACTCTGTGCCACACAAGGACCATTATTGCCGGATGTCGTACTTGTACCAGACAGCCAATTACTTTGCAATGAAGCCGCAATATAATGCTCTTGCTAGATCCATGGCTAAAATCGCTATTATGGTGTCGCAGAAGACAGTGCTCAAGCTCTCGCCAGAATTCAAGAGAAGCATATGCAAAAAGTGCTACAATATGATGATACCGGGGTATACTATGGAAACGATGATAGAGAATAAATCGAAACTGGGAGATGAGAAGAACGATGTGCTCGTGCACAGCTGCTCTGTGTGCCACAAGACTAAGAGGTTCCCTGTGGGGGCAAATAGAGAATACCAGCTATTCAGTGAACGGGAGGATGTAGTACGAAATGTCGATTAGTGTATATTAGTGTATATAGAGGATACTTTGATAGAAAGACAATACGATACCATGATTAATCTTTAGGACCAATCATCTTTTCTGGTCTAACCCATTCTTCGAATTCTTCTTCGGTTAACATGTTCAATTCTAAGCAGGATTGCTTAAGGGTGAGGCCCTTCTTGTGTGCATTCTTAGCAACCTTTGAGGCGTTGTCGTAACCGATCTTTGGGTTCAAAGCAGTAACCAACATCAAGGATTCATTAAGAAGTTTGGTGATCTTTTCCTTATTGGCAATGATACCTTCAACACAGTTGATTCTGAATGACTTACAAGCATCGCCCAATAATCTAACAGAAGTCAACAAGTTGTAGGCCATGACTGGCTTGAAGACATTTAATTCGAATTGACCAGAAGCTCCAGAGAAGGTAATGGTAGTATGGTTACCCATAACTTGAGCACAAACCATGGTCATGGCTTCACATTGGGTTGGGTTGACTTTACCAGGCATAATAGAAGAACCAGGTTCATTCTCAGGCAAGGATAATTCACCGTATCCACATCTAGGACCTGAACCTAAGTATCTGATGTCGTTAGCAATCTTGAAAAGAGAAACAGCCAAAGTGTTGAGGGCACCAGAAGCCTCAACAAAGGCATCGTGAGCAGCTAAAGCTTCAAACTTGTTAGGGGCAGTTTCAAATTTCAAACCAGTGAGTTTGGAAACTTCAGTTGCAACCTTAACGTCGAATCCCTTCTTTGCGTTTAAGCCAGTACCGACTGCAGTACCACCTTGAGCCAAATAGGATAATCTTGGTAAAGTTTGTTCAACTCTATCAATGCCAAAAGTAAGCTGTTGAACGTAACCGGAAAATTCTTGACCTAGGGTTAAAGGTGTAGCGTCTTGTAAGTGAGTTCTACCGATTTTAATGATTTCGTCGAACTCTTCAGACTTCTTAGCGAAAGCGTCTCTCAAATCCTTAAGAGCAGGTAACAACTTCTTCGATATGTCACTGACAGCAGCGATGTGCATCACCGTTGGAAAGGTGTCATTTGAGGATTGGGACATGTTACAGTGGTCATTTGGGTGAACTGGTTTCTTTGAACCCTTGATACCTCCTAAGATTTCAATTGCTCTGTTGGAAATGACTTCATTGGCATTCATATTCGATTGAGTACCACTACCTGTTTGGTACACCACCAATGGGAAATGTTCTGTCAATTTTCCGTCAGCAACTTCACCAGCAGCCTCCTTAATAGCATCAGCCAACTTTGGATCCAATAAACCAAAATTTTCGTTGACAATAGCCGCAGCTTTCTTCAAAATACCAAATGATCTAACAATTGACTCTGGCATCTTGATATCACCAATGTCAAAGTTTCCTAATGATCTTTGACTTTGGGCACCCCAGTACTTATCGCTAGCAACTTCAATTTCACCGAAGGCATCACTTTCGACTCTAGTGGAAACCATTTTTATCTTCAAATTCTGTTATGAATTAAATAAATCGGATATATTAAGTATTAATTTGAAATTAATTAATAGCTGAAAAATCGCAATTTTGTGTATCCAACTTCGAAAACTACTATTAGCCAAGTTAGATAGTTCTATGGATGCCAATTGCCAAATTCTGTACAAGATAGATATATTTTTATATAGTATTAACGTATAATTTAACATATGTAAAAAAATAGTGCCAAAGGCTAAGTTAAAGAACCACAAATAAGCAAGTAAAAGGCCCAAAATTTTGGCCCTTCATTTCTGCCTTCTCCCCGTTGAAATAAGACTAATAGAAGCAACCCATTTCATATTAGCCTAGCATAAACTCAAACTAGCCAGGGATGGGATTATTGCAATAAGGGGGAAGGGAGATTCTCTAAATATTAAATGATTTTTGCGTACTTCTTTACTCTTTCATCGTAATAGTGGATATAGTGTCAACTGCAAAGTCATTATATCTGAAACAACTCATAACAACCATCTAGTGCATCTTGTTCACAAGAACTTAGACGTGTTTCGTGCTTGTCGTTGTTCCATTCTTCTTGGTGGGTGAACTCTGGCACCGGTCCAGTTATAGCGAAATCCTATTTCGTGGGCAAGTATTTCTCCAAAACCCAACATTATACCGTTGATGAACGGCAAAATGATATTTATAGAGCTTCTTTTAACAATTTCCCAGATGTTGATGGTGTATTGCGGACTAGCTAATGCAACTATGTCACTTTGCTCCTCCTCGTTTCTGCTCTTTGATATCAATTCTTCGGTTTTCAATATATCCAAGTTGCTGACGAGTTCATCGGATGAAAGCTGGCCCTTTAACACAGTAAGATCATTCTTTTCGGTCAACTCATCCACATCTAGAGGAACACTGTCTTTTGCCAAATCAACATCGGATAAAAACGCACTAACTGCTTCACCAACATTAGGACTGTTTGTCTCTGTGACATTGTAAAATCCCCTGGTCTTATAAGATTCAGACATTTTATACAATATTTATAGTGTGAATTAATTAGTTGATAATACAAAGTAATATAAGCTCATTAGTTTTTATGACACAAAACTGAATTGAATTATATGGCTCCTTAGAAGAAGTGGTTAAAAGACAAGCTTATAGAGAATATTTGGCTATTAGGTCCCAAGAAAACAATCTCGTTCACTCCAAGTGATAAAAATTAAGAAAAAAATTGTAATGGGGAAGTATATAATGTAGAAAAGAGTGTAGACAATGGATAATTCTTAAAGAAGAAGGTAGAGATAAGGCTTCTGTGGTTATAACTAGAACATAGAAACGAGTCTGTACTACAGATATTGTGATAAGTTTGATTTTAAATTAGGTGATGTTTCTACATACACAAATAGAAGCATTCACTTCGAGTATCAAAGGTAGGATGTTCATGATAGTGAAGGAGATTTAGATAGTGTAATACTGAATTACATAGTAGTATGGTCTTTGAATATAGGATAGTTAAGAAAACTTTCATATACAGAAAGAGCCAATTCTCCAAAAATGTAGAATTTGGTAAAGTGACTCTATTTTACAAATGATGGTGAAAAGCAGAAACTCATAAATCGAACATGTTAAGTCGATGACAAGACAATCTATCGTCTACATATGACCCGTCTCCTAAGAAATAATCATTTATTATATACAATTCCTTACATATATAAAAAACCCAATAATTAAAGAAGATTTTATGCAAATCCTCTGGGAATCATTCTAATCGTTAAACTTAATCTTTCTTGATACCAACAGATAAGCCAGCTTTTAATCTCTTTTCGGTTAAGGCGGCAATAATAGCAGCACCAACACCAGAACCATCTTCAGCTGGGACGATGACAATTGGATCTTCTTCAGTTTCCCAGTCAAAGATATCTCTCAAACCCTTGGCAGCCCTTTCCTTGAAACCTGGGTACTTGTTGTAGACAGAACCATCAGCAGCACAGTGAGCAGTGGCGTAGTTTCTCTTCTTACAGATAGCAGCAATACCACAGACAGATAATCTGGCAGATCTTTCACCAATTAATTCGGCTAAACGACGGACGATCTTTCTTTCACTAACTGTGGTTTGGAGAGATAAGACTTGGTCGAATAATTCTTGGACGTCAGATAAGTTTTCAAATGGATCTTCTTCAACCCTGGCTGGGAATGAAGTATCTAAGATGAATGGTTCTTGTAACTTAGTGATTTCTTGACCCTTGAAAATTAATCCCTTAACGTGTAATTCGATCAAGATCAATCTCAAGACTTCACCCAAGTAGTAACCAGAGATCATCTTTTCGAAAGCTTGTTGACCTGGTCTTGGAGATTCAGCATCAATTTGGATATCATATTTAGTTCTTGGTAATACCTTGTGTTCATTATCAAAGGCACCGTATTCACAGTTAATAGCCATTGGAGATTCTTGTGGGATATCATCACTGGTCTTACCTTCCAACTTTGGAATGTCCTGAACGACATCGTAGTAAGCACCGTTACAACCAGTACCGAAAATCAAACCCATCTTGGCTTCGGAGTCTGTGTACATGGATGCAACTAAAGTACCGGTAGTGTCATTGATCAAAGCAACAACTTCAATTGGAACATTTTGCTTCTTAATGGCAGCTTGCAACATTGGGACGACATCGTGACCTTCGACACCTTCGATATCGAAACCCTTAGTCCATCTTTGCAAGACACCTTCGTTGATACGATCTTGGGAGGCTGGGTATGAGAAGGTAAAACCTAATGGTAATGGACGGTCACATCCGTTAGGGAATTCTTCATCGACGAATTTTCTTAAACATTCAGCAATAAAATTCCACAAGTCTTCACTCTTGGCCGTTCTCATGGTCTTTGGCAAGGCGAATTTGGATTGAGTGGTGTCGAAATCTCTCTTACCACCTAATTTGACCAAAACAACTCTCAAGTTGGTTCCACCCAAATCAATAGCCAAGTAATTACCAGTTTCCTTACCAGTTGGGAAGTCCATAACCCATCCAGGAATCATAGGAATATTACCACCGGTCTTAGACAAACCTTTGTCTAATTCCAGAATGAAGTGCTTGGTGATTTCTTTCAACTTTTCAGCTGGAATAGTCAACAATTCTTCATAATTGTGCATTTCATCTAAGAGAGCTTGTGGGACATCAGTGAAAGTACCCTTTCTGTGTTGTGGTGGTTTAGGACCTAAGCGAACCATTTTTCCAAATTTTAACTAGCGAGATTATTTTTTTCAAAAGCAAGAACTACTGAATTCACTATTGAATGCTTACAGGGCCATTTTAATGCTTTATATATCGATTTTTCACTAGTCTATGGTGTGACGTCCACGGAGTATCGTCGTCGGACGACTCATGGTCCGTTTTCGGGCTCATAATCCAACAAAAACAAGAATTCAACGTCGGAATTTCCACCATGCAGATCCTCGTGGTCGGATTAACTATTCGAGAAGGGTCAGTACTCCTCAAACACCATTACGAGTGCGGTTAGTTAGGGGTAGACTAGGTGCCTGCACATATTGAGGATATGTATGATGGCAGAGGGAGTAGTGGATGAAGTCAGCTTTCGAATTCTAGATATATTGAGTGATTGAGAGGTGTTTGAACTTAAAAAAGTGTTGCTAGGGGCATACGCTATTGTAACTGCATTGCATATGGAGAAATCGAGTTTATCCGAACTCTAGTGGCTGATGGGATGAAGAAAGCATTTTGCCCCATTGATTTGCATGTACTCCACGAACATAATTACCAAACCAGGGGTGAATAGACCCGTCATTGGACATGCGTTTGTGTTAGAACGTGTATGTTGGAGGTGAACGGATGTATGTTATGGGCGAAGCTTTTATGGAGGTGGCAATAGGAGTGGCCAGATGATAAGTGCTTTTGACAAGGAAAAGCTGGGGGGTACTGTCTGTTTTCCATCCGGAAAATGATTGCAGGAATAGAAAGGCTAGTGTTCATAAATTTAAATATGTATATATGTATATATTCATTAAAGACAATCTCGAGAACAGTATAACTTACACGAAGGTGGTGGCACAAAACACCTCAAAGAGATACTTGGAGACATTTAGTGGCGCTCTGATGTCAAGTAGTGGTAATCTAGCATATATTGGGCTCTGGATATTCCGTGAAACATTGCAGATGATGATGGTGTCGGAGCTCACTGGCGAATCCGAGAAAAGATCACCGGAATTAATACAAATACGAGGGCATATTTTCTATAATTGTATTTTTCATTGGGTGATGATAAACTGATCTCCTATGGGGAACAAGCGAATCTCTATTGCACTAAAAGTCCCGAAAATGAAATTGATAAGTAGATATCACCAAGAACCTCTCGTCGTTTCGTCGAATCTCTTCATAGATGCAGCTACGTCGTCAAGATTCTGTCTGACGGCCTCGACGTACTGTTTGACTTCTTCTATGCCCTGAGTAAACTGGGCCCGATTCTGATGGTCGTCTTCAAAAAATTCTTTTATCTTCCTCTCCTCTGTATGCTCCAAACTGTCTTCAGCACCTTCTTCTGCCTCTTTTTCTGCGCCAGCAGATTTTTGCGTTCCTAGTATATTTGAGCCCCTCTGGCCCTTTATATGTCTTGTTTGAAGCTGATTCTCCATCACTTGCATAAGCTTGTCCTGCAGTGACTTTAGTCTGGTGAGCTCATCACTGAACTTCAGGTTGAAGAAAGACCCTTTTTTCTTTACCTGCTCAGACATGTTTCTAACGTCATCTAAAACATCGATCTGGGTCCATAACTTATCCAGATAAGTCATACTGGGCCTTGCTGTCGGCAAGTTGTCTATTTGCTTCTTGTTTCCGTAGTCATATGCCGATAGGGCTGCTACAGATTCGGAATTAGTGTTAGTTCTGCTTAATCTCATGTTAGAGCTAGACTTCGAATGTCGATGCGACGACGAAAACTGGGGCATCAACGAATTCACAGACGAGAAAGACCCAGAGTAGTTTCTTCTTGGCACAGCCAAGTTCGTATTATTTCCAGAAGACATGTGTATATTCCTTAATACATGCTATTTTACTATATATTAGGCACAGAGAGAAATTCGAATTTTGATATTTTTAGTTAGGAGCCACTACCCATATGGGAATATCACTTTTAACTCTTTAGATCTAATTGAATATAACATTGTTCGTAGTTTAATTAATATTGTCCATGCTGAGTACCCCCAGAGGCAGCTTATCGCCAGGGAGATTGGAGATATCTCCTAAATTTCGAAGCTCTCCGTTAAGAAGAGCATCACCGTTCAGACCACAGTCTGCTCCACCGTGGAAGAAGCTACTTTACTTGAAACAGCCATATCCTGATAATTATATCGACGAGTCGTTTTTGCTGCAGCTCAAGAGAAATACAACAGTGACAAAATATTCGTACTGGAAGTTGGTCTCTGATTTTTCGTTAATTGTCTTCCACATATCAAATCTAGCACTCGTGGTACTATTTTTCACTGGGATATATACTGAGAAATGGGAGCCTATGTGGGGTACAGTTTTCAGTTGCACCTTTTCAGCTTTGGCGTTTACTTTCCATCAACATATGAGCAACAATGCTCCGTCTACGAAGACTTCCGAGCTGGTTGAGTCGGGGCCATACGAGTCCACGAACCAGAACCCCAGCTTGAAGTCATTTTTCATTATGATATTAATATTACTTGTGCTATCGCCTGTGCTAAAATCGCTCACTAAATCTACATCATCAGACTCAATTTGGGCCCTATCCTTCATGTTGTGTCTTGCAAATACAATATTTCACGATTACGCTATGGACACTTCAGTTAGGCAGTACCGTCCCATCCTCTCCACAAACATATCGCTTTCAAATGCCATTGTACTTGCATCTCGGCTATCATCCACTGTCCAGGTGTTCTGTTTCATTTTGTTTGCAATCCAGTTCAACATATTTGTTCCATTATTTGATTTCACAATTCGAAAGTACCTTGCCAGCCGAATTCTCCATAGGATATTAGTAACTTCACTCTTATTGATTCTGTACTATTCAGTTATCGTGCTTTTAGGCTACAAGTTTTTTTTCTACTGGATTCTGATACACATTGGCATCGCTTTCGTCTTACCGGGTTACTTCTTGTTCTTACAAAAATATAAGAACGAACTACAGGGTCCTTGGGATATAGCCAAACCAGTCATAAACTCTACCAAAACTAATTAACTCCTTTACTTTGCATAGATTAATGAAGTTTACGAAGTTTCATATTACCATGTACCTATTGTACATTTTTTGTTTATAGTGCTACAATTTTTTTTCTTCTACTAAAATTTCTCTAGAGCCTTTCAACACCAGACGAATAGGTCTTCCTCTGATAGATTCTACAGGGAACTGTAGTTTATTACTATCTGGTAAATACCACTATCATATTCTATTCTACTTGTCGCAGAAATGTCGCCACAGATGTCGCACCAACTTTCAACAAATTTGAGTTGTAAAGATTCTTTTAATATGAAGATTGATAATACTTTTGTTTTAGGTATTAGATACTAGGGGATATGTCTTCTGAAAACAATCAATCAAACGATAATAACAAGAAGCCTAATGCGCTGATACCACCAAAACAACAGCAACCGGTGCGGCCTCAACAGGCTGCCCAAAGGACGCAGCAGCAGCAGCAGCAACAACAGGCAAGGCCACAACAACCTCAGTTCTCTGCGGCAGATTTAAATAGAATCGTTTTGGAATATCTTAACAAGAAGGGTTACCATAAGACGGAGTCAATGCTTCGTTTGGAAAGTTCTAACACTCCTACGCCAGCTGTACCTGCAGTGACCCCAGCCAATTCATCTATTGCTTCCCCTGGCGAGATTTCAAAGAGAGAAAAGGATTTGAAAGATAAAGTAGTCAAACATGAGAGAGATCTTCGTGATTTGAGAGATAGACAGATGAGAGTGGAACGTGAATTAAAAGATTCAAGAGACAGAGAATTCCGATTAGCAAAAGAAAAGGAATTAAGAGACTTACAGGATTTAGAGGAAAAAAAGAAAAGAGATAATGATCCAGAAGTATACATAAGGGCATACTCTATTTTGAGAAGCTGGGTTGAAACTTCGTTGGACTTGTATAAACCAGAATTGTCGAGAATGTTATATCCAATTTTCATTCACTGTTTCTTAGAATTGATATCAAAGAATTTCACAATGCAGGCTAAGGTGTTCTTCGATAAATTTAAGGAAGACCATATGATGTTACATGGATTAGAAATTAAAAATTTGGGTGGTATTTCTTTGCCAGAACATTTAAAGGAAAATGAATTGGCTCAGGCCTACAGAAATAACAAATATAGAATCATGGTATCTAAAACATCTATGAATTTACTTCTTTACTTTTTACACGAGAATGAAGCTGTTGGTGGTGCAATTATCATCCGTATTATAAATCAATATTTAAACCCAGTGATATCTTCAACAAAGCCAGATAAGGTTGATTTAGAAGGTGAAGCAAACCCAGAAGATGGTATTCCAGGGTATATTACAAAAACAAATGAAATAGAGAAATTTAATGAGCAACTGGTTAGCTTGGGAAAAATGCCATTGGATCCTGATGTTCAAAAGGAAATAGAAGCAGAATTGAAGGTTAAGGATGAGAGAACAGATCCAGTTAATGGCAAAACTTTAGTTGAAGAGTTCCAAGAAATGACAGTACCTGAAGACGACTCGCCAGTCAGAGGTACATTACCACTCCCCTTAAATGATGCATCGGATATAAAAAGACAAATTTTAGCGGTTGAAGACTCTAGATCAATGATACAGCTTGGAAGCATTCAAGCTGCAGCTCCATCAGTTTGCATGTACACCTTTCATAACACTAATAATGACATGACATGTCTTAATTTTAATGATGATTCTACTTTAGCAGCAGCTGGCTTCCAAGACAGTTTCATAAAGTTATGGAGTCTTGACGGTAAGCCTTTGAAATCTGTGTTTAAAAGAGACAATAATAATAATGATAATTCTCGTAAATTAATCGGGCACAGTGGCCCAGTATATGGTGTCTCATTTTCACCAGATAACAGATACTTATTATCCAGTTCGGAAGATAAGACCGTTAGATTATGGTCACTTGACTCCTATTCAGCCTTGGTATCTTATAAAGGTCATAACCAACCAATTTGGGATGTTAAATTCTCTCCCTTGGGCCATTATTTTGCTACGGCATCTCATGATCAAACAGCACGTCTCTGGGGAACAGATCACATATATCCTTTGAGGATTTTTGCAGGACATATAAATGATGTTGACTGTGTAGAATTCCATCCAAATTCTAATTACGTGTTTACGGGATCTTCTGACAAGACCTGTCGTATGTGGGATGTACAAAGTGGTAACCCAGTGCGTGTGTTCATGGGTCATACTGGACCTGTGAACTGCATGGCAGTATCTCCAGATGGCAGATGGCTAGCAAGTGCAGGTGAAGATAGTGTCGTGAATATCTGGGATGCTGGATCAGGAAGAAGATTGAAGACTATGAGGGGCCACGGAAGATCGTCTATCTATTCATTGGCATTTTCCAGAGATGGTACTGTTCTAGTCAGTGGTGGTGCCGACAATACTGTCAGAGTCTGGGATGTCAAGAAGAACACGCAAGATGCCGGTCCTGAACCAGAAGCTTTTGTCTTTGACTCAGCGAATGGCACATCTGGCGCAGACACAGCTAATGGAAGTAAGTCTAATGAGAAGGTAAATCGGAAAGAGATTGTAGCCACCAGTGATCATATGACAGCATACTTTACAAAAAAGACACCAGTATACAAGGTGCATTTCACCAGAAGGAATTTGTGTCTTGCAGGCGGTGGATTCATGGGTTAAATAGTATTTAATAATAGTAATAATAATAATAATAATACCAAACTAAAAATAGCATGCAGGTCCTAGATGTGTAATGTGCTGTAGCATTCCTACCGTACTTCCATTACGCAGCTTCACATCTAATGTACAGTCCATGTTCAAAGCAGCGCTTAGTAATTTCATGGTTAATGACTTTCGAAGGATTATCGCACTGGCCAGGATGAGGTTTATTAGAAAAATTGGAGTGGTTCAGGAAGTCAAGAAATTTATCTGTGCATGTCATAGAGACAAGATAACTAGATCCGCATGTAATGATCACATTCCAAAACACTCTTTGTAGACAAAGCGGCCCATATCTTTCTACTCGGGGAGTCCCAATAGCTCACAGCAATTTTTCACTCTCCCTTATAGGTAGTTCGGCTGTTCCAGCAGCTCCTCTTCCTCGTCAATTATTATACAATCGTCATATTTTCTAGGTACATTGGATCCACATTCCCCTATTAGTCCTATTAGAATGCAAACCCTTCAATTTAGTTCCTTTACTAGTAATAGATCTATTCATCATGGAACTGAAATTTCCTAATTAGGAAATGATGAACTTGAGTCGCAGAATCAATTATGGCGGAGAATTATATGGCAAACTGAACATTTCCACAGTCTATAAATAGGCGTAAGTATCTCTTCTGATTCATTTTCGCAATTCTCTAAATCCTATAGATTATATATAGATTATATAACATGAAGTTTACCACTACAGCCCTTGCTACAATTTTATCAGCTGGTTTTGCTACAGCTGCGAACTCACAAGACGTGGCCTTCTTGACGGCCTTGGTTAGTGACTTTGCTTCCAACAAGAGGGAATACATACAATTCTTAGCCACTGCTGAAAGCTTTCCAGCCCAAATAACACAACTTGCTGCTTTAATCACCACATACACAGACGACTCATACACTACATTGCTCGATGAATCCTCGTTAGATATCCTGAGCTTGGAGTCTTACGCTACAAACTTACCATGGTACTCTAGGCTAGCAGAAGATGCAGACATAACACTCACTAGTGATCTGGCTAGATCCACTGGAGCTGGAGACACATCAGCCACATCTTCGTCCGATTCCTCAACCTCCTCATCCACTACTGCTAATGGCGGAGGTAGTTTACTTTATTGTTCCACAGGGGCTGTTGTCGGAGCCCTTGCTCTTCTTTTATTATAATACCCCTTGTCATCTTTCATCCAGCCTATATGAGGCTATACTTAATGGAAAAACTTATATTTAATAGTCAATAAAATGCATTTGTCAAAATATCAATGAAGTAATTACCTAATTAGGCAATCAGGATATTTTGCCAACAATACGAACTAAGTTATATATTAATACAGCTCTTTGATCCAAGTATCAGTATAATAGGAGTAGAAATAAAGTATAGCTCTATTTAGTAGTTAGCTAAAAACTCTACACTTAAAATTTTTATAAATGCAACATTATTATAGACTACAATTACACTTAAAACTATATTCTATGCTTTTTGAAACTCCATTGGAGCAGTGAGGAAAAGCATCATGTACTGTAAATTCCACAAAAGATTGTCTAGACAGTCAGCAGGAATATTATTTGCAACCAACGGACAATTCTTGGTGCCATGGTAGTATGTGCTGTAGATATCTGCTACATGACTGATTAGAAAAACCAAGTTCTTGTTTAAGAGCGTAATGCCCCTTTCGAATTTTTCATTTCTCAAAGTAAACTTCTTGTCGAACCCAGCCTGGTTAGTGTATACCTTTTCTGTCTGTTCATGCAAATAAAATAATGGATATTCTGACATGGAATTGCAAACCGACGAAGCGATATCTAGTTCAGAAGGGTCCGCAATGAAATATTTGTTATTTTTAACACATATGTGATATCTTAAATAAGAATTAGTTATGTTTGCAAGTACTTCTATAATTTTGATGATATAATTTATCCCCGTGTTAATTTGCTGAATTTTTAAATCATGGTCTTCTATTACAATCCCATCCTGATTCCAATTGAAATTTCTCAATTTATGCTTGTTGTAGTAACAAATATCTAGCAATTCCCTTTTGGATACGGGGAATTCTAGCCCCATTATTTTAAACCTGATAGAGTTATCGATGTTATCAATTATAATCATCTGCTGTATCATTTTTGTATGTTCGCTCAATGTTTCCACAATAGAGGGATATATCGATTGGCTTAGAACCTCCTGAATAGGATCCATTTGCAATTCTGCCTCTTCGATGTCTTTCGAGCAGGCGTCATTCAACGACGGAATTCTCTCATTAACTTCGTGTGTCAAGTCTTCAATTCTATGCTTATATGCTATTAGTTGTTTCAATGTATTCTCGTTGTGGCCCTTTAGTTTTGATATTTCCTTCTGCAATGTAGAGATTTGATTCTTTAATCTAATGGTTTTGTATTCTATGATCTCATAGTTCGTTTCAGCGTCCAATGTATCCATAAAATCACTAATTCCTCTTTCCGCTTTTGACTTTGAAACAACAAGCTCAGCAAAAGAGTTTGCTAGTGTAGATATAGACCTGATATCATCATATTTATAAGAATTGGCCACGGGCCCTTCCTCTCTCTTTTCGTCGTCTTCGATCAATTTTTCAGGATCAACCTTTAAGAATTGATCAATGGTATATAGTCTACCATTAAGATTAAGCACAACAGAGTTATCTGTAAAAAAATCTTCCTTATCTTCAAGCGTGGTTCCTATAAATGTTAATTTAGACAATTCAATATGCAATTCTTGGTGCAATTGCCAGTTACCATACGACTTTAGCTTGCCCGAAACCAAACTCTGTTTAACCCATACCTTTACTTTCACTCTCAGTTGTGTGTCTTCGGGAAAGTCAGGTAGCACCACCTCGAAGTTTGGGTTCATATTGGATTTCAATACATCACTCACGTAAATAAGTTCGTCTTGTTCTGAAAACTTGTGAAAAGATACAAAAGAATCAACCAATTTCCTATTGTTCAAGAGAAGAAGCTCAAGATGGCTCTTCTGGTCCCCTATCAGAGGTATCTGTTGTATCAAACTGTTTTTCCTAGAGGTCTTATTTTTAGCATTAATTAGGAACGGCCTCTCCTTGGTGTCCGTCTGTGATGGATCCACATTCACGTTAATAAACAAGTTTCTTAATGATATAGCTTTGATGCTTCGTATCTTCTGATCATTGTAGCGTATCATTGTGACATCTATCGGCCCTTTAACCGTCTATATGGAAGCAGATTCGTCGTTATCAAATTGAAATATATATCGAAAAAATCGAACGGAAAAATGATAATGATAATGGCTACAATACGATTTATATGAATAGACCCACACTAATATAACACGGTAATATCCCAAAAAGAATGGAAGAGACCAAACAGCCTAATATAATATTCTGTTTATCCCACTTTTGTGAGTTGCATGGCCCATCAACAATCATATGCTCCCAATGTGCAACCCCAGAATCTAAGATGAATTATAAACTTCCTTCATTCACCAAGCTACAAACGTGTGCATCGTGTAAACTCATTCTTCCTAACGATTCTGTCAATTTGGAATCTGTCAGCAATGCATCCAACAAGAAAGATAGCCCAGAGATGGCATTTATTTCAAACCAATACCCAGTGTCCGATAAAAGGTACACATCGTTGACCAAGCTAGTAATGAAAGCACTCTCCGTGGAAACAGCATCAGATATATCCAAGCCCATGTATTTTGGTGATACGGTGAATGGTTATTGCTTAAATAAAGTATTTAAGATCAGAGATGTTTGCGCTCGTGGTGGTGAAAGAAAGTACATATTTATGGTTGTGTGTGATACGGAAACAGAGCTTTTACAGAACTGGGAGATTATAGCCCACTATTTTGATGAGATGATTTCGCTTTTGCAGAAGAAAGTGGAGCATGTAGCTGAGAGGACCAGTAAGACCGGTAATAGTAACGATTTGGATAATGAGAGATATCTTAGACGATCTGTTATAAAGCCCAGGTCTTTGGTTGACCTCACTGCTGATAAGGAGATATTTGTTAAACTACACTTGTGGGGTATTGAACTTATGAAGGATATTATGACTTGATCGATCTAGTGTTATCACATTCTGAAACGGAAACTAATTTTTGCATACACGTAACCAATTTCTACATTTATAGTTGTTCTTAGACTGAATATTATATATTGAACGGCATTTAATATTTTCATTTTGGTTAGTCTATAGTTTTTATCCATCATTTCTTCTGGGTCCTGTTCACTTTTGAATCTTTTAGTATGCTAACGAGATTATTTTAGGATTAGTGAGAGTATTAGGGAAGATTTTGCGGGTCTCTCGCTACTGTTTCAAAATTACGCTATTACGGAATCTTTTTTAGTGAGGCTCTCGTTATCACTGTTAGCGGCAGATCAAATAAGTCTATTATTCTAACTTTTCTAAGTATTAACAGATCGACAGGACGTTAAATCTGGTTAAACCTTCACAACTACAACTTTCAACCAGAAATCTTTTTCGTCTGTTAGATAATTGGTACCTGAACTTTTGAAATAGCTAACTGGTACTTTTAGTGAGTAATCGGATCATATTGATTATGAATAGTTGAAAAATTCCGAATTGTTAAAAAAACTAAAACAGATCTTCTAATATGGCTTAAAAATGTACAGCCTTTTTGTAATTCTACTTGTTGGTATACTATCCAGCCATAAAAGAATACAAGAACTTTTAGGCTTCCAGAACTATGATGAAATTACGATTCAAGATGCACATCAGGTCCATGAGAATATTGAATTAACAAGTGATTTTTTACAGGCATCATATTTTCCAAGAGAAGTGTTTAGTGAACGGCATGAGGAATTGGATAATTGTGATGATGATCTGCAGTTTTATGTGCTTGGTGACGAATTTGACCCAAGGTTGGTAGTGGGGCTTTATCTTAATAGGATATTTCATAGTTTGAAATCTAACAATTGCTTTGATCCAGACTTTTATTTGGACTTTTCATGGTCTAGTTTTGTGGATATGAAACGGATTCTTGATTACCCAAGGAAGAACCCCGACTTCATGGGTGAAGATCTAGGAGATGAATGCATTGAAAACGTCAATTTCAATGATTCTAATCTTTCCTTAGAATTTCTTGGGCCCCTTGATCATGGCCTTTCTGAACAAACTAGGACCATAATCGGCTTAAATTATCTATTTCATTCTGCAGCAGCTCCTAAAAGAATTATATTTCTTAGTATAGGATCCACAGAGGGTATTATTGTTCCTTTGAAGAAGTCTACATTAGAACCGAGAAATTTTATACATCTGCTAATAGAAGAATATACTACATCAAATGATATCTCAGCGCTTCAATTAACGCTCAAAGACCAGATAAATCTCATAAATGAACATTCGGATTTACAAGATGGAGTAACATATACCTTAGATTCAAGTGGATTTATTCCTATCAAAAGCATATCTGAAGAAACTAAAATCTTAAAGCAAGAAGATTTTATGCTAAATGATGATTCTACTAGAATATTTCATGATATTCCTTCAAATGTTGATTTACAACATAACAATTCAAAATATTTCCACGAAGCTCTAGTTTCTGGTTCTGATGCTGGTTCTCACTATGATTGGAGATTCTTCACTCAGTTGAAATACTCTACTTATGAAAGACAATCCATCTTACACAGGATGGCAAGAGCCTGGTTGAAATTTGCCGAGTCCGCTAGTCTTCAAACTTGGTTAGCACATGGTTCACTTTTAGGCTGGTATTGGAATGGATTAAATTTTCCATGGGACCAGGACGTCGACGTACAAATGACAATGTCATCTTTAATTCACCTTGCTGTACATTATAACCAAAGTATTGTCGTTGATTTAGATGAAAACGATATAAGCACGGGCACTAGTTCGTATCTAATAGACGTGAGTTCAAACATTTTTAATAGGGGATATGATAATGGCTTGAATACAATTGACGCAAGATTTATTGACGTTTCTAGTGGTATGTATGTGGATATTACTGCCCTTTCATTCAATAATGTTTCTGACATATCTGGTTTGACTAGCAAGAAAATAAAAGAGTTTAACCAGGTGCTAGATGCTGATTTCATAATAAAAGAAAATTTAAACACCTTAGATAAAGACGAATTACAAAAACATTTACAGTTCAATAGGAAATCACTTGTGCAGAATAAGACATTGTTAAATTGCAAGGATAATCATTTCTATAAATTAAACGAACTCAGTCCCTTGAAGCTAACTATGTTCGAGGGAGTCAGAGCTTTTGTTCCTAGTAACTTCAAGATGCTACTTAAAAGAGAGTATAGTCATGGTCTATTTAGTAAACAGCATGAAGGATATACATTTAGGCCCGTCCTAGATGCATGGATCCCCAGTAAGTTATGCAAAGGTGACATGGTTGGCAATGAATGTGGAGATAAGAATTCGTTATTAGAAGTGAACTATACCAGGCCCATAACAACCAAGCATAGGATACAAAATCAACCCGGGTTTTCACCTTCAAAGGATGAGTTTCAAATGCTAAGTCCAATACGAGTTGATCGTTGGATAATTAATAGAAGCAAAAAAATTATGCAAATTATGCAAGATAGTAATAGTAATATGTACAAGTAATCTAAAGTATTCGGAACACTTTAATTCAATTTAATTCATCAATCTGTTTTGGCCTTATTCCTTCTACGTCGCTTTTTCTTGCATCTCTTCCTCCTTTAGTTATATCTGTCCCGAATCTTGATATGGGCCATATCACACCAACTACTTTACCAAGAACAAGTCCCTGGCTCACAGGCCCAAAATTATTCAGATCGATTGAATGGAAGGAGTTGTCACCTTCAAGCCACAAATGGTTCCGTGGGACCTTAGCTTGTGGTCTTAAGTATGGCGGACTTTTAGTATTAATTAACTCGCCCTGTAATCCAGCGACCCTCTTCGTAACTACTTTCTCTGGATCTTCCGGAGACCTAAACACAACAATATCGCCTCTCTTAAACGAATCAGGTTTCTTCAAGTTGAACTTCTGTACAAGCACAATATCATCTGTTATAGACTCTAAACCAGGATTAAAAGTCGGAGACATCGAAAACCCAGTAATCTTATATGGCAGGTAAACATGACTAGTAACAGTATATAACACTGGAAACCATGTCAACGTTAAAAATGCAGTCTTGACCCCCTTAGTAAACCCTCTATTAGCCAGCATATCTTCGTGTTTTAATATGAGGTATCAACTTGATAAGTATAATATGAGATAATTGAAATTTCAATATCGACGTCGATCTAGTAAATCTACTTAATTTGCAATTCTACCTCTTCTAGAAGAATATTATACATTATAGCTATAAAGATGTCACAGAGTAGCGTGCTTGATCAGATATTGCTAGAGGATATTGCCCGTTATTGTCCTAATCAATTCTTAGCGTTCCATCAATGTATGGCGAAACCAAGTTCTGAGAACAATCACTGTGCTATGGAGCAATACAACTTGTCAATGTGCATAAGAAGAGATGTCCCTTCGTTCCAGAAGATTCAGGGAGTCTGTGCTGGTAAATTACAAGCGTACGAGGCATGTTTGAGGATGTCAGGAAGCGACGTTAAGAAATGTGCTGAGGACTTGAAGAGCTTGCGGGATTGTGCCTTTGATTCGTTAGATAAATAGGCCATAAGCTCACTTAGTTCGACGTCAACCATAATAGATAACCCTGTCACAGTTTATTTAATGGCATTCAGGTGTTTGCAATAAAATCCTCAAATACAATTTCCACGATCATCACATTTTGTTACATATTCAGTACATTGACTATATATTCAATATATACATATAAGTTATAAGGGTTATATAGATCCCTTGGCTAAGTACTTTTGGGGAACGTTCTTCAAATTAATATCTGAAAGATAGCGTTGAGTGATTTCTCTGATTTCTGGCGATATGTTATGGGTTTCTTCCATTTCGTGGTCGTGATGCAACATTTCATGTTCAATGTCTTCCTTGTGTTTGATCAAAACGTCAGGGTCGTTGTTAGCATGATACTTATTCCAATGGTGTTCTTCATATTCACTTTCAAAATCAAGATGGTGACCCTGTCCGTAGCCAAAATCTGGCAACACACCCTTGGCTTCATTAAACTGTCTCCATTCCTCTAAACTAATCTCCCCGTCATTGTTTGTATCTATCAATCTTAATATCTCTTGTAGCACGTTGTCTTTGGCTTCTTTGGTGAATTGTGCGTCGTTGTGGGTATGTTCCCCCATACCGGAGCCATCTCCCACAACAGACTCTCTCAATAACCCATACAAGTTGAGAATGTCAGCCTTGGACCATGTACCCTTACTTTGCATATCGTGCAACTTGAAGAATGTATCGGTATCATATTGATCCAATTGATGCTCTTCGAGCATATGCCAGTTTTGCCAGGTCAAAGTATCTGGTCTTTTCTTAGCTTCTTCATGAGATCCGTGGCCAAGCACAATGCTGGCCACAAGCGACACCACAAGCACCTGTAACTTCATATTTATCTATATCTTACCGAATAGAATCCAACAAATCTCTACAATTAAGCCCGATTTTTTTCAAATCAACCTGAAATCATAATCCTGTATATAGTCCGATTTTGTGAATAGGGAAGTATATTGATAATCCCCATTGTATTGTGATATTTAGTTGCTGGATCGTGCTCTGAGCTACTTGTGATTATCTACATTGTGTGCTAATGTTAATTTTGCTTACCAAAATTTAAACTCGTCTACAACTGAGCTCTTCGCTCCATGTAAGAACCATGTGGTGGCATCAGCTATACAACTGAAATACAATATTTATGGGTCATTTTCTTGGGAAATATGATTGATCCTAAGTTTCACATATCCATAGATCATGAATATCTGGTTTATTTCAAGATATACTATAGAAATTATACAATTATTACCATTCTTTTGGATTTTCCTGTATATAGTCCTTTTCCCCGGATATCAAAAGAATCTCTTTTAATCACCAGCTTTGAATCAACTACTTTTTCCCTTGAATGCTAAATATATCGGAGAAATAGAATGCAAAATCCTAACTTACCAGTCAAAACTAGTACTTCTAGGGTTGGCAGGGATAATCAACGGTATAATCAAGAGACTGGTGCCAGAATGGTTGCTGGGTGTATCTGTTTGAATGAAACTAAAGATAAAGTCATCCTAATTCTGTCTTCTGCCCATAAGGGTAAATGGGTGCTTCCTAAGGGTGGCATAGAATTGGACGAAGGAGAGGACTATGTCGTTAGTGCTGTTAGAGAAACCTGGGAAGAGGCTGGTGTAGAGGGCAAAATTTTAGAAAAGCTTCCAGTCGTACTTGACTCTCGAGGTAAAAAGGCACCTGTGCTAGAAGAAAAGGAGTTTGATCCTACAAAAATCATCCCTAAAAGTGAGTTCCACTTCTATGAGATGATAGCCAGTAACTTGAGTACTGATTGGCCTGAAGTTGCGCAGAGGGAGAGAAGATGGTGCACATATTCCGAAGCGAAGCACGAATTACTAAAGGCAAAGAGACCAGAGTTAGTGCAGGCATTGGACTCTTCCTGTATCATTAAAGATGTGAAAGCTCCGCTAGAAGAAGATGTTTATTAAATTCATGTATTCATGATTTGTATGATATATATTCGTTTCTGTATTACTTAAACAATCCGCCCATGAGGTTGGCAAACATATTTTGACCACCTTGTACTTGTCCCAAGTTTAACTTAAAGTAAAATCTTCCTAAATAGTCGATACTACCTGCTAGTTCGTTTTGGGTGATGACTAGCTTATATTGATCGTACAACTTCATGAACTTTTGTCCTGAGTTTTCCTTTTTCAACGTGATAACTAAGAGTTGTAAGAAGTTTATCAATTGGAACTTATCTTCATAGTAGTAGATTTCGGTTGCATCCTGTTTGACCACTTCGTATGTTTGGTATTCTTGAGTTAATTTGTTCATAAATACGTTCAAAGCCTCTTGAGTAAATTTAACGTTCTTCAAATAGGCGTAATTGATCACCGCTCTACTTAAAAACAAACCAGCGTCCTTACCCGTACTTTGTTGGAACCAATCGTACAAAAATCCAACATAATGTGGAAGAGATTCGTGAGTACCCAACACCAAATGAGTTTCAGCAAAAGCAAACACTTTTTGTCTTTCTTCTTCCTTTGCCTCCTGCTTAGCTGCATTTAAGAACTTGACACCAAACGCATGGTGCAATTCAGAATCACCGAATTTAGAATTATTATTTAATTGTGACCAGGTTATTGTGGTCTTGGATAAATCTGATAAAGTGGAGTCTGTATCTGGTAAATAGTTGATTAACTCGATCAACTTGAGTTTCTGGCTCTTGTGTTCCCCGTTATCACACGGAATGTTGGCTTCAGTGTACACTTGGATTAGATAAGTAATCAAGTCACTAGCGGAGGCATATTCTTTCTTAGATGACAAGGTGGAAGACCCTTGATACAAGATTTCAATGGCCTCGTTGTACTGCTTGGATTTCACGTATCTGTTGGTGATTGTTCTCAATGTCTGATGAGCTTCGTAATATGCTCCAGTTTCTATTTTAGATTTGAAACGGAGAATTGTTCTTTCCAACTTGGCGTCTGACATCTTCGATCGTCGTCTGTGTGTGTAATAGCTTCTATTTTACAAAAGTATAGTAGAAACAAAAAAATGATTCCCGAACATTTGTTCAATTTCCATACTCACTGAAAAATTCCACCGCCGAATTCTTTTGGAAAGAGACATCAATTTAGACACAAATACGCCTTCTTTTGGTTAAAGATGGCTGATTTGAGCTATTGGAACTATTCGGGAGCTTGCATGTTTTTTTAAAATTTGAGAAGCGTCTGTGTGGACCCCTTGTACACTGAAAATATGATTGTAATTAGGATTTGGCTTAAGTACATACCATGGAATTCTTAGAGTTACATTGAAAGAGTTATATTTAAAGAATTAAAGTTGAAAAGGTTAAGTTGAAGAGTTTAGTTGAAGAGTTTAGTTGAAGAGTTTCGTTGAAGAGTTAAAGTGTTAAAGAAATATAGCTATGGAGGAATATACCTAGGATGGGAATTTTTGTCTTGTTATGTTTCTACGTGAAGAAATTGCCAGGTATCCGGAATGTGGCATCTATGGGAGATATATTGGGTCTGTAGTGTCATTAGCTACCTCTTGTGATGGACAATTCGCATGTTTTCTGTTTCTTTGTCTTTCTATTCTGCTAAGAGACCAGAGATATCAACACCTCATTTGAAGCCCCAATTACATATAATCTGAAAAACCATCATCTCATATATTCAACTATTCCTTAGATAAAGCACCCCACTCTACATATTACTCTCAATAGTCTTTAAGTAGTTCTTCAGTAGTTTCTCCGCATTTCTCTCCAACGGTTTCGCAATTACTCAGCAGAAGAATCTTTCAACAACATCATTTACCAATATAATTCCGGTCCCCATTGACAATCTCCTACACCAGCAATTGCACTTCTGTCTGGCTAGAAACTAATGTAGTATCACTGTTGGTGTTTTCGCAGCTACTCGTCATACAAGTCCTAGATTCGATCCCTCACACAAAAATGTATCAATACTTCATTTTCCCATCACCATACCGATCTCCTGATCTCTCCTAGTATATCTACCCACATACATATATACAAATCCAGTATTTTTCGTAGTAATTTAAAATTTTAGATATGAATATTTTTCATATGGTGATCTATCTTTCTCTCATAATTACGTCCAGATTCTCTAAAACCATGAATTATGACTTCTTTATTTCAAGTTATTATTGTACAGTATCAGGCTCTCTGGGTTTACCAGTTCTTCTTTCCTTTGTTTCGCTTTTTTCTATATATTGTATTAATCATCTAGCCATTCCTGATTATCATCTTCTGAAAGTAAAAATTGGAAATGGTTCTCCTACTATTTCATTTATATAAAATATTAAATTAAAATGATCCATTTTATCCATTAACACAATCAATTGAATATTTAACATGGTGAAATTTCATAATTCTATCTATTTCCAATTTTGGCTCTGCTGTCTGCAACTCTTATTTAACCATTCCATAATATTCTATTCCTAAATCTTTTATTAAATAATGTCTACTAAAAGTATCTACTCTAATTTGAACTCTAGGCCATTCCTATTTAATATGTAATAAGTTTTATAATAGTATTTACTACTTCTTATTATATCATTTTGTACATCTTCGTAATTTTCAACTACAACTTTTCTACCACATCATCGATGCATTCTCTATCTATATCTGCTTCTTCTCCTATTGGAATCGGTAATTCAAAATTACTATCATAAAAATTCATAAAATTTTCATTTTAAATAAAATCTAAGCAATACTAAATAAGTCTTGATATTTATCTATGAAGAATTGAACCCTCAATACTATGTTCTGGAGTACATATAGGATATAGTAAAGTATCTCAATGTTATAGTGAAGCGGTCCTAAATTTCTAGTTCAAAAACTACTTTTAAGTATATAAAGGGTTAATATTCTACTAATTAACAGTTATTTGGAGATTATTTGATTTTGGGTATAATTGGGGTAGGTTTACTAAGTTTGTTCAATCTTTGAATAAAAATTCTCAGATTTTGGGCAATAACTTAACGGTATATATGCAAGAGTAAAATAAAAAAAAACTACTATTTCATACATACTTCATTCCTTATATTCACCATATTACCTCTTCTTTCTCTATCAACAATTCATCCACTACAGTTCCATAAATTTGCACCCTACAATATCAATGACTATATGCAGGGTCTGCCATTTTGTCGGGTGAACTCAATTCTCCGGGTTTTTAAACAAATCAAAGACTTTGAATATATTCTAAAATATAACAAAACTTACTTTATTCAATATCATGAGATCTAGTGCCAGATTGTTGAAACACGTTCCTCTTATAAAGTTTGTCGGTGGTCCTCACGTAGCCCCTAGTATGTACATTGTGTCTGGAAAACTGACGTGAGATGGGGGATGAGCGTTTCTCTTCACAGAAGCTCCCAATGTCTCCCACAGAATTTCGATTTAATACTAACTTGGTATCTAGAAGGCGTTTCTCATGCCCCAAAACCACATCCATTTGCTCCAAACGGTATTTTGCCGGGTCAAGGCTCCTCAGGTGCTACCACCTTCTTCAACACTAACTCCATCGAACCTAAGGAAGGGGAAACCTTCTCCAGATCCGAATTGTCTGCTAGATTCAGATACAAGGCTCCTAAGAACCAAGAAATCGATCAAATTGATGCTGGTGGTGCCGAAATGGTCTTCTAAATGGCTCCTGTGACCCACCAGTTATGTTTCAATTTGTGCATGGAGGTTTATTCTGATGGAACCATATCTATCTTCCAACCCATCCCACATGCCTCTACATTCCCCAACTACATGAGCTCCGTAAATATCTAGCGGGCTTGTGGGTCTTTTTGCAATTGAACTGGCCCTCCAAAGATAAAATGGAACTGTCTGTTCCCTCTGTCTCCCTTCAGGACCTGCCTTTTTACATATTCATTGTCCTGATCAATTCTACATACTACGCTTCTTAGACAACAATATACGTACATATAACATATACTAATAGCTCCAACTTTTCATTGAACAATCTTCCTAAACATATTTATTGGTTATGTAATCACTTACGTAACCAAGAATTTATGATTGTTTGCCACTTTTCCAAAGCTGTTATATTATATTATATATCTAAGTGTAAGTTTATTACATTAATTGATTAATTTTTGATAACTATAGGTTACTAGAGTAGAGCACCAAGGTCTCACAGTCAGTTTCCATTGTATTTTCACAGAAAAGGTTATAAAAATTGACCCCCAGAAATTAAAAAATAGACTAGACTAACGCAATGGACCACGATCCTTTCAGTTGGGGAAGACCCCATAATGATGTGTACGGAGGTTACAATCATCAGATCGCCAATGCCTCTACAAGAGAGGTGGCCCATGGAATGGACAATTTCCCAAAGATGAACACACAACAGCCGATAATCACAGGTACATCAGTTCTTGCGTTGAAGTACAAGGACGGAATCATAATGGCGGCCGACAACATGGGGTCCTACGGGTCCTTGATGAGGTTCAATGACATCGAAAGATTGATCAAGGTGGGATCTCAGACAGTAGTTGGGATTTCGGGAGATATATCTGATTTCCAGTATATACAAAGATTATTAGACGAATTGGAGATCGACGAAGACGTCTACGACAACGACAGTGGCCACAAGTTGAGGGCCCCACATGTCCATGAGTACTTGTCGCGTGTGATGTACAACAGAAGATCGAAAATGAACCCATTGTGGAATGCTATCGTCGTCGGGGGGTTGAACGACGACGGCACTCCATTCTTGAGATACGTAGACTTGTTGGGAGTCACCTACGGGGCATCGACTATCGCCACTGGTTTTGGTGCTCATCTTGCCATTCCGTTGTTGAGACAGCTCATTCCGGCCGATCCAGACTACGAAAATGTCACCGAAGAACAAGCAAGAAAGGTCATGTTGGACTGCATGAGAGTGTTGTTCTACAGAGACGCCAGATCCTCCGACAAGTTCACACTTGTCACCGTGGCCAAGGGCCAACCTCTCAAGTTCGAGAAGAACTTGAAGGTCGAGGGCCAGAGCTGGAGATTTGCCAAAGACATCAGGGGCTATGGCAGTGCCCAATTGTGAACTCGCCACATCATTTAAATCCGCTTAAATCCGCTTAAGTAACTAAATCCACAGCATGTTCATATCGTATTCTATTCCGTACCACTTCTGTAGCACTTCTGTAGCACTATTTGCGAACATATACGACGTAATTGTGACACAGTTACAAACTACATATTCTAGAATAAGCATCCAGAATAATATTCTTCTGCGTTGCATATGGTAAAGTCCGCCTTCTATTGGACTAGCCTGTAATACGAATGCTATTATTAGTTGTAGACGCTTACAAAAATTTCATTTCGCTATATACTCGTGAAATCCTATTGTCTGCCAATGAAAAAAATGCGTTATCTATTGTACGAAGCGCCCTCTTTGATAAGGCTCAAAGTTTCTTTAGTAATACCTTGACGACACGCAGGACATTTCAAGGCTGAAGAACAAGCAAAGCGTCTAAAATTCGTCTGGCGTCACCTCTTCTAGTTAGATCCAGAATTAGCACAGTCTGTCACTATAGTAGAATTCTTTTTCTAATTACGTCGTGTGTATGGGATTTGGAGTTTGGAAAAACTTTTACTGCTAGTTGGGTATCCATTGTGTATCCATTGTGTTATTGATCTGAAGTTTTGGCTAGAAGACAATAGAAGTATAAGGATCGTCATCGTGGAATTTGGCATAAGAAAGTAGAGTGCAGAGCAAGGATGGGGTTTGAGATTACGTTCTTGGGGGCCTCTGGGGGCCCCATAGAGGGTACAACATGTAGTGTGTTGTTGAAACCGGATGACATCACCTATGGCGATATCATCACCAACAGCTTGGGAGACGATTTGGTATGCATTGACGCTGGAAGCGGGTTATTCGCATTGACAGAACTCATAGCACAACAGCAATCTCAGAATGGCCATAATAGGTTGTTGAAATGCTATAATGACTCAATGGCATTGGAAAACTACTGTCAGGCACAGATAACTGAGCCATTGGCGGAGTTTTGTAGCAGCGAAGTCAATCTGTTCAAGTTGTCCAGCGATATATTTAAGCTGATTCAAACATATTTGATCACACACCCACATATGGATCATATAGCGGCCCTAGTAATAAATTCGGCTGGGTTTGATAAACATAATCCTAGAAATGTTTATGGATCTCACTACACAATTGGGGCCCTAGAAAAGCATATCTTCAACGGCATTATATGGCCCAATTTGGCGAAGGAGAACATGATACGCTTGCATAAACGAGAGTTCTGGGAGAGTTTTACCATCAATAAGGGCAGATATGACACCAAAATGTTTGATTTGAGTCATGGAGAATACCACGATGAAATGAATTCATCCCAGATACATAGTCATGCTTCAAGCAACGAGGCTCAGCACAAAGAGGCTTATATTAGTTCGGCATTTTTCATTACTGATACTTTTAAGAAAGAATCTATATTGATATTTGGTGACTTTGAAAGTGACCAGAGATCGGGGTTATCTAAGAATAAAAAAATTTGGGAATATGTAGCACCTGTGATTGCAACCAATGATTCTTCACTAAAGGCAATAGTATTGGAATGTTCAAATTGCACTACTACGTCAGAACTATATGGCCACTTAATGCCCATGCATCTTATTACAGAACTAATGACTTTACGAGATATATGTCGTAGCATCAACTCAGAATTACTTCACCCGTTAAGGAATTTTCACATCATTATTAATCATATTAAAGACATACCTGGCAGTTCTAATGATCCCAGGCAAAAAATTATGAACGAACTTAATGAGCTTAATCGTAAGGAAGATTTAGGAGTGAAATTTAGTATTGCTTTAAGTGGCATATCATTTATAGTTTAATACCATGTGATTACACGTCTATATAGCCTTAGATTAATACTACAAAGTATTCTGGGAAAGCTAAAGAAATTAAAAACACATCATCTTCGATGATACATTTTATATAGTTTTTAATAAAGTCTAAACTTTTTTAGATCAGTTAACCTTATAACCTTCAGTGGCCAAGTTGAAATGTAAGTCAAATGGTAAAGATTCTTCGTCATCGGTGTTAGAAACAACATCTAAAATCTTAACCTTACCTAAAGCAACATTGCTGTCCGTAGCATCAACAATATTAGTGTTGAATTGAAGCTCTATTGGGAATAATGCGTCTTCATCATTAACAGGAACTGTGAATTCAAATGATCCTTGTGATTCATCAGCAGTTATAGAGTCAATGGAGAAAATGACACCTATTTCAGTGATATCATATGAAATCTTGTCTGATTCATTAACTAAGTTAACTTCGTGAGATGGTACTGGGACAAGAATTCTCAAGTCTTTGATTAATGTATCTTCTGGGCTAGCATGAGTGTTTGCAGCCAAGAAATCGGATGTTAATTCATATTCTAAAGTAACTTCAGCAAGTCCATCATTAACATTAACCCAAGCAGTAATAACAATTGGTAAAGTGGTGGTGTCATCACTCTTGCCAACAACTCTCCATCTCAAAACACCTAAAGCTTGGTCATTGGATGGGAATGATTTAGAAGAATCCTTCAATCCAATTATACTATTAGAGTTAAATAAATTACGGTCAACGTTAGGATGAGTTTTATATTGAATTCCAGAAGCTTTATCACCAACTTGTAATAAAATCTTAGAATTTGACAATTCGGAATTGTTAATTCTTAATTGCAAATCACCTTTAACTTCAGACAGTATAATTGATCCGTCACGGTTAAGTTCTGCAGATACTTTTTCATTCACAGTAATTAAAATACCATTGTTATGAACTTTTGCTATATTTGAGGGAGCTGGTGATGCAGATTGTGGAGTTGGGGTCGCTATGTTGCTGTTACTGGCGCTGGCACTATTAAAATTCAAATTACTGCCGCTAAGCAATCTTTGTGTTTGTTCTACAGGGGCCCTGGCTTGCTTCTTACCCAATTGTAATCCACCTCTTCCGCTTACCGGTTTATGAACTTGAGGTTGTGGTGCACTCTCACTATCAACAATTGTCTTTGGTTCATAGGTTGGTTGGTAGCTTTGAGAAACTTGTGAATTTTGATAGGAATCATAACTGAAAGATGCACTATTCATAGATGGGACCTGTTCTAAGTTTCTTCTGGCGAGTTCTTTTCTTTGGATCTCCTTAGCTCTTCTCTTTCTTTCTTCTCCGGCTTCTAATTCCTTGTTTCTTTCAATAATTTCTTGGATTTTTTCTTCATGCGAATCCATCTCTAAAAATGATTGCACTTGTGAGAGAGTCAAGTTTTCCTTGAAACCCAAGTTGACAATTTCATCAAAAGCACTCAATATCTCAAAAGCATTGTCAAATATTTCCTTTTCGTCCACAGATCTTAACATGTTAGAAATAGTAGATCCAAACAAGTGCAAAGTATCAATATCCTGTAAAATGTTCGATTGTTTATTAGTCAATAACACGATGTAAAGTTCCTCCAAAGGTTGATATACGTATCTAACATTTTCGTCTTCAGCAGTGGTATGTTGTGAGGAAGAATTCAAAATCAAACTAGGGAAATTTGCTAATAATGCTGTTATTCTATCCTTGCTTATATCTCTAAACTGTCTAGACAACAACGGCTTACCACCACGGGTACAGATAGAAGCGGCTAATACAACCATTATGTCAACTTAATTCAACTGATTTATCGGCTGTGCGTAGTTCAAGTGTAATGAAGTACTATATATCAATTACCTATCTATTTCGAACAGACAATTGACTAAATTTCACCGTATGGTTATTTATCTTTAGAAATTAGTTACGTTGATTTCGTGTCAACAAAAAAAAGATGGAAGATCGCGGTCGTGCGATACCTGATTATATCTATTTATACAACTAGAATGCTAAATAACGACGTGAAAGAATTGAATTATTTGCTTGTGATTACATTCTAGGCTTCCTGTCTGGATTACATTATAATGTGTGTTTTTCTTGTTCCAAAACTCCCATCTTTGGGTGTCTAAGTGGCGTATCACTCAAAATTGACTTCTCAAGCGAGAAAAAAATAAAAAGAAAGGAATTGACACGGACAGGAATTGAACCTGCAACCCTTCGATCTGGAGTCGAAAGCTCTACCATTGAGCCACCGCATCACCCTTAAAGAAATATCTGAATTATATCTGTGTGCTCTTGCTCTATCACATGTTAATCTCAATGTTTATTATAATATTACATTTTGAATTTGAAACTTGGATATCCAATAAGCTCGATTCTTGTGGTGATCTAAGTTATTTTGGGTGGATAATGGAGGTCCTAGTGATGCTTTCCCAAATATTAAATAACTCCAATCATCTTTTTGATGATTTCGCAGCCAGAATATCAATTATCCAACACTTCTGAACTACAATGCAAGCAAGTAGGTCAGTATAAGCAAACTGTGGTTCTTGTAGCAAATGAGGATATAGTTGACAAAACTTTTTGTATATCCAACTCTCTTCATCATAACCTGTGTTCATAATTTGTGTGAATCAGCTTCCCATGACTTACCGTAATTGTACAATTCCCTCACGACGACATTCTCCAAGCAAGTGTTTTGGCTGAGCTGCTACTAACGATTAGTCGAATTCGGTAAGCTTGCCATAGTGTCAAGGACCCTGGTTCCACAATATAGTATCACGTTGGCTGAAACAATACCAAGTTCCACGACATCATCCTCCAAAACAATACAGCTAGTTCAGCGCACCTAACTGATGAGGCACATGAAATTCCTGCGTATGGCTATGAATTTAACCCTTTTAGTTCCTGTCTGACGAAATACCCCTGGAAGTAAAGTATGAACATCTACAGAAGATCAAAAGCAGCTCTAGCAGTATTCTTGTCAACAAAGTCAGAATAAACCTGCTTCATGGAAAGGCTCATCTACGCCGAGAATCTACTCCGAGAATTGATGAGGTTCTTCTTCAAGTTCTCAGTAGAAACTGTTTTGCGTAGACCCGTTACACTAGACACACGGATCATTCTTTAAACACAATTGCCTCTATTTAATGCTACAAAAACTTGCTACAAATATCTATTCTGTAAAACAGTATTCATATTGGTGGCTAGACAGAATAGCACATTCCAGTAATAGAAGCCTTACTCAATCAGATCACTGACTATTTTGATTCTGAATCAGTATTTGGGTGCTTTTTTTGGGAATGTATGTCACTAAAACAGAAGAGCAACTGTTTCCTTTGTACTCTTTTAGTCGCATTCTCTTCGGGTAAAATACCTTTGCTACAGTTGATTCCTTCATTCCTTCCTATTACCTTCAAAAATACCTTTTTAATACCTGCCAAATACCTTCTTGATACCTTCCGACTATCTCCCTAATACCTTCATTTCTACGTTTAGCTTAATCACCTGTAACTACCATTCTACAACGTTCTAAACTTATTTTCCCTATTGGTCTCTATTAATCGCTATCCGATTCAAGAATTGACTCTGCCTTTCGTCTCAATTATTCATACATTGATGCTCTTTCTGTTACAATATCTCTTACAATACCTCTTACAATACCTCACAAGGGCCAACTTCAACACTCCATACAGTACACGACATCTCTACGACATAATTCTAATTTCACACATTGTTCAGTTCCTATTGTTACAAGTTTCTCATCTCATCATTGGTCAGAAAATGGCTTATTTGAAATTTTCCATCCTCATCTTACCGCGATTACGTCACATTTTAGTACCCCTGACAGGTTGCAGTTGAAAATTTGTATATTGTATAAACATTAAGATTCCGTGTCGAAACTTTAGGTAAATAGTCATATAAAGGTGTTTCCTCGGAGAGTCTTTTATGACTATATTTATTACTAAAAAAAAACCATCACTCGTTGCATATACACTAGTATAGTATCGACAAACACACTCACTACATTGCCAATAAACGTTCGTTCCGGAATATTGGATTACAGGTAGGAAAGTAAATATCCACCAATTCTAAAAGACTAAGCTAATTCTGAAGATAGAATTACACCCCTCATAACATCATAGAAAAATATTACTCAGGTTCCCTTCAAGACCTTGCATCAAAACAAATATAGTATAATTCACAAGAAATGCTGTCTGTTCAACTATTAGTCGACACTTCTGCCGGTGTTGAATCAACCACATCTGTCTCCTACTTAACTGGATTGACAATGGTCACCTCTTTGGATGATAGCAAAAATGACATCTCCAATACTGTTCTGGCATCAGATTACGCATTAAGCTCCAGCAGTTCTGATTCTGCTGCTATTCCATCAGCTTCTTCTGCAAGTGACGGCGCCTTAAGTGCTCAGTGTAACTTCAAGTTGAAGTGGTTTTTTGCTTCATTGATAGTGTGTTCCATGGCTGTAGGAACCTTATAAGTTCTATCTCAAAGACAAAATGATGAAATAATGTTTTAATGACCTCTTAATTTAACGCATCCCTCCCTTTTATAGGAAGAAAAATATTTTATATACCCTTCATAATATCATATTCATTTATGTTTTAGTAATCTATACTATCGTATGTAGTTCTCCAGTCGTTGAAAAATGCAAGAAACGTTTGTATTCCGAGTCCAACTTCCTTGTATCCACACATTGCCCTAATAGAATGCATTGATAGTTGGGGAAGACCTACATCGATGACTCTAGCGCCTACTTCTGTAGCCAATATGGGTCCAATAGTACCACCCGATCTGGCTCCGTTTCGGATGTGAAATTGCTGTAATGAGAGACCATTCTTCTCAGCAATTTTGTTCATCAAATATATACCTGTAGAGTCTGTAGCAACATGTTGGTTGGAGTCTATTTTCAAAGTTAATCCCTTATTAGGAACAGGAGCATGTTTAGGTAAATACTCATTCTTGAAGTTTGGATTAAGGGCATGAGTGACATCTGCTGAGAGGAAAATAGAGTTGGCAAATACAATATCCTTACTTTGCATAGATCTAAGAGCTAATATCTTGTCAACTGTCGATATCATGAACTTACCCTTGGCCCCACTTCTAGTGGCTGAACCAATTTCCTCGTTATCAACCAAGTAAACCATATTGAATCCATCATAATCCTCGAATGATTTGTATTGTTGACTGAAATTAATTAAGGCAATGATAGCACTGTATGAGCACAATCTGTCATCAATTCTAGGAGCAAATATGAACTCTCTTGATAAACCTCCCCTTACTGCTCCTTGGACATCAAATAACTCTAAATCAAGTTCCAATATATTACCAATTGAAACCCCAGATATCTCACTTATAAACCTTAACAATTCAAGCGAGTGTCTTCCATAGAGTGGGGCCTTCTTCTCTTCGTCAGTAGCATCATCTTCGTTGATTCCATATCCTACAATAGGAACCATTTCAGTTTCTTTATTGTAAATCTTTTCTGCAATCTCTCCAAAATGCTCCGCCAATGATGGGATTTTAGCAATTGGGAATGGTGACGAACTTACAACCTTTTTTGAAACTTTTGAACCTTCTTTCACCAATATTAATCCTCCAATTCCTAGGTCCCTATCTAACCACAACTTGTTTAAAGTACCAGAGTAGTTAGCCACTCCTAACAAGTTATAACCGTCAATCTTGCTCTTAGTAGAATTAGGCTTCAATTTGACGGTCAATGCATCGATATGCGATCCTACGGCCCCAACTCCGTATTCTGGCTTCCATTTCCCACCTATAACGAATGCTACTAAAGTCAAGTCAGAACGAACAGTATAGAATATTCCTCCCTTAGTAAAATTGGCAGTCTTGGACAATTTCTCCAATGAATCTGTTTCAGCAAAATAAGTAAATCCAGCATTATCGAGAATTTTTTTCATATAGTTAACCGTGTGATATGTGGTTGGGTTTTCGTCGGTAAAATTGATATATCTGTTAGCATAGTCATCAAAGAATTCTTCTTCAGTTTCTGGCTTCCTCCCTTCGAACCCATCCTTCTCTCCTTTATCAATTACCAGTCTTCTCGCCACATTTATCTTGGGTAATTCGTACATCACCTCCAGTTTTGTTCCAACAGACGGAGCTGAAACATTGTCCTCTTCGCCAGTTTCTTCCTCCTCTGTAGAATAGTCATCATCTGTGGAGATTATTCCATCTTTATTCATAATAGCAAATGTCTTTACCAATTCTTTCAAATCTTTGTTGTTTTTCAAATTCATCTCCATGACATTTAGCTTCTACACCTATTCAATGAATACTCAATTGATATTGTATAACTAAATTAAAGAATACTAATAGCAAGTCCAGCTCTCGAAACGGCCCTTATGGTTGATAAGAATCCCAATTTGGAACCCACAGCGAAAAAGTCAAGTCATGTGGTTGGTCATGTGATTATTGGTTTATGATTTTTTGAGCTGTGAAGCTTTTTAAACATGCATACAAATAAGTGAATTTTAGTTATTCCTCTACAATTAGCTATGAATTCGTCCACAATAACGGTTAATTGGCATGATGATAATCAGCCAGTGTATTCTGTGGATTTTCAACCAGATCAGAACAAGCAAAATGCGTTATCAGAGAGATTGGTTACAGCTGGAGGTGACAATAATATCAGAATATGGAAAGTGAAATATCCAGAAACCAAGCAAGAGAATGATATAACAGAGGATACTAGACCAGATGTATCGATTGAATACTTATCTACGCTCAGGAAACACACGCAAGCCGTAAATGTAGTCCGATTCAACAAAGAAGGTAATTTGTTAGCATCTGCTGGAGACGATGGGACGTTAATGTTATGGACGTTGTCAGACCACATAGTAAAGGACTTTGGCTCAGAGGGAGATGACGATGTTAAGGAGAGTTGGATCGTGAAACACAAGTTTAGGAGTTCGACATCTGAAATATACGATTTGAGTTGGTCGCCTGATTCGAAATATATTGCAACTGGGTCAATGGATAATATAACGCGTATTTATGATATTATTACTGGCCAACAAGTGTGCCAGCTTACAGCTCACACACACTATGTGCAAGGCATAACATGGGACCCCAGAAACGAATATTTGGCTACACAATCTGCCGATAGATCTGTGCACATCTACTCATTAAATTTAAAAAGTGACGGGACTATGGAGCCAACTCTTTTTTCGAAAAATGTTAAGGCTGAGATGCCGCTAACTAAATTTTCAATACTCCTGAGTGACAAGAACTTGAAGGGGAATGAACTGACAGCATCTCAGACTCCACCTGCTGAAGTATCTGCTGGTGACTCTTCTATACCAAGTCCAGCGAAAAGCGATAATAGAGATCATTTAGCTCAATTATCGAAGTCTTCAATCAAGAAAAGGAACATTTTTTTATATCATTCTGAGACTTTACAATCATTCTTCAGAAGGTTAGCATTCTCTCCAGATGGAAGTTTACTTTTAACGACACTGGGTATCTACAAAACCACTAATAATATTCAAACTAATGATTCTATTAATGATAGCACTCAAACTGTTTCCCCTGATGATAATTCGACTGATGACAGTACTAATGAAGATATTACCAATACAGTTTATATTTATACCAGATCCTCACTCAATAAAGCACCAGTGATACATATACCAGGTTTGAAAAAACCAGTTATAGCTATCCGCTTTTCGCCTATTATTTACAAGTTGTCTAGTACAGAAGTGCTGTCTGTATTTAAGTTGCCCTATAAAATGGTATTTGCGGTAGCTACGCAAGATTCGATAGTCTTATATGATACAGAGAAATTACGTCCATTGGGTATGACCACAAATTTACATTATTCAACAATAACAGATCTCGCGTGGGATATAGATGGACAAAGCATTGTTGTCAGTTCTGCAGACGGATTTTGCTCTTATGTCAAGTTTAACGAAGGGGTTTTAGGGGAATTTTTACAAAATTCGAGCACAATCTTGGATAATAAAGAGAATATCAAGGAAAATGATATAATAGAGATTAATAATGATGAAGAAGTTTCAGTATCGTCCCCAAAAAAGAACGTAGGTGATAGAACGGATCCTAATATAATTAATCAACTTATAAAACGCTCAAAACTGAAAGACAATCAGGAAAAGAAAAAAAGAAGAATTGTACCTACACTAATGACAGAAGGTAATTAAATAAGAATTCATTTATAATTGTCTTGTAAAATTCATGTATTATATGTCGTAATGATTGTATACTATTGCAACTTTAAATATAATTACTCTTTGGCAATATCATTTAAATCAACTTCGTTTTTCAAATGAGTTGCTAATCTATTTCTGGCCCTCAAAATCATTTCTTCTCTTCTTTTGTTTAATATGTCTGTTCTTTCTTCCTTAGTTGTGCCCCATTTGCCATCGACATTAGAACCCAATTCAGAAACGTCGTTCAGCGCAATCTTATCTTTTAAATTATACTTATCGATTAACGATGTTTCTCCAGCAGCTTTTTTCTTGGTATTATTATTTTCATTAGGAACGGTTTCTTGTGGGGTTTCGCCAGGAGGGAATGGTAAGGTTCCATTCTCCATGAAATTCTCGATAGTTAACTCGACTGACCCAGATTTCTCCAAATCGTATCTAATTTGACCCTCTGTCAATTGAGGAGCAATAGCTTGCACAACTTCTATCATGCTTGCTGTTACTTCTCTACTTCTTACACGGTTATTTGATGGAGGGGCTGCGGATCTTTCAGATGTTTCTCTCAATTGATTTAACTCCTGAGGTAATGAATCTGGAAGAGGCGTTATCAACCATCTTAAGAACACAAATGCAACTAAAAGACTAACTATGAATAATAACGTTGATGTCTCCATGATTTTTGATACTGTTAATTATCAGCTTAATGGTGACGTTTCCGTTAAGTGAATAATAAATTTATCATCCCGAAAAGTAACATTACACAAAACATACACTTAACAACTCGTGTACAAGAGGTGCTACCACATCAATGAATAGACAAATCCCAATAATAATAGTTTTCTGTATATCCCAAGCTGCTAAAAGTAGTTATTTTCGTTGTGGTCTTAAAATTTATTGTTGTCAGTAAATTCAGAATTTATTTAAAAGAAAGCTTAAACTCCTTATCTTCATTCTTTACCTTGTATAAGAAATTGGTGATTATTTCGTTTTCACGACATGGTAAGCTCATGAAGTGCTTCTTTGTTGCGGTACTCATATCCAACTTCGACACTTTGTTCTTCACGTCACCCTTTTTGTAAGAATGGGTCTTTTTGCCTATCTCACTATTCAAAACATCACCGTTTACCGTTAGACAGTCATGAGCATAAAGGCCGTATCTTCTGTTGTATTTATCTAAAGCACTTGTACTTAATGTTGTGAAATCCAACGGATCAATACGAGACATGTCTTGAGGTCCGTTGGAATTGATATGCTTCGATAAAAAATCTTGCTGTGCCTGGTGAGCAACAGCGTTTCTCGCTTTGTTTGATGCTCTGGAAGTGCTTTGTGGTTTTGATTCACTTTCTGATGCGCTTTCTCTGTAGTTCTTTGGTGCCATAGTTCACTTGCTATTAGTTTTAACGTAGTTATATATCTTCATGATTCTTTACAGCCATTTCACATAAAAGATGTGGAAATATTACACAAAATGTTTTGTTTATATGCACTCTGGCTTTTGACATGTCGTGTATTGGCCAAATACTGATTTGGTAGGGAAGCAGCACTTGTCCTGATAAGAAGGATAACAAATCTATGAGAGGTATTAGATTGATCGTTTTCATTATAGATAATAGAAATATAAAAGGATAATACAATTAAAGTACCCTCTTTATGATAGTTCAGAAATATTTCTAATATATAGACATGCTTATTTTGGAGATGTGGAAAACTTTGAAAAATTAGTAAATGAATCGTAGATGATTTTTTTTAGACTATCTATTATTGTATAACTCAAGGATGTCGAAGAAATTTAGATTTTGCTAAATATATATTAGAATATTTTATCTTCATAGACAAAAATGATTTAAAGTTATGACAACAACATTTATAAAACATGGAGAATATAATGATAAAATAATTATAGATAAATAGATAAATTTATCTATAGTTATGCATCATTTATAAAGGAGGATATTCTATTAAAGTTAGTAAAATATAAAGAATTGCATAGTATAATAGGATTTTATACAACGTTATATGAAGATAATGAGTTATTTGAAAAGTTAAAAATAACTAGATGATATTTATGATTTGATCAATTTTACCAGGATGTTTGCAGAAAATTTGAATCTCGATAATTTAGAGAGATTCTATATTGATAACAAAGTAAGCAGATATTTCGATACTTATATCAATATAAATACTGTAGAAGGTTTAATTCTGAGTAATTTTATATTTGGAAAGGATAAAATAAATGTGGATATTAAAAAAGAATTTAATACAAAGATATAATTGAAAATATAGAAATTGCTTATGAAGCATATTTAACAAATAAAGATAAATATAAAAATTTCCGTTTATCCAAAT
Source organism: Schwanniomyces capriottii (assembly GCA_032927745.1). Taxonomy (NCBI): domain Eukaryota; kingdom Fungi; phylum Ascomycota; class Pichiomycetes; order Serinales; family Debaryomycetaceae; genus Schwanniomyces; species Schwanniomyces capriottii. The sequence goes on along the minus strand of JAVSEF010000014.1, from coordinate 431,976 downwards.
TTGCTTTAGTTTATCTTATCTTTAAGATATATAAAAGAGGATAAACCATTTCTAATATTTGCAAATAATGCTTACGATTTCCAATATTTAAATAAGTTTGAATCAATTGAACCATATATGTGCTTTTATACAGTACTATCATGACACATAAATATTATCCAATGCATCATGAAAAATATTTAGTAGGCTTAATTGAAGCAAGTATAAAATATGTGAATTCTACTGCTGCTAAGACCTTAAAGAGAGTATATAAAAATACAAGAAATGATATAAACTATTGGATTTTGATAATGAGATATTTATTATCAATTACGAAAATACAACATTAGGAGTTACTTGAGATGGGTTAATTACGACGTGAGTCAGTAATGATTTTATCATCTTATTTATACATTAAAAGATTTCCTAATTACAGTAAAAACAATCCTCATTTAATTGGACAAAAATAATTCAAGAAATGGATGTTAATGATTACAAGAATATGATATCTCTAACACAAGTAGATGCTCTAGATAATAAAATAGATTGTAATAATGAATTTTGTGGCTCAAAAAACTATTAAAAAGAAGGCGTTTTATTTCTCACATAAAAAAAATGTTATTGCTCACAAAAACTTTCAAAAGTCCTTCTAATACAAAAATTCTGTAAATATGGATATCAGAGGTTTGCATACCTGTATGTGAAAACCTTTTCGACACGCGCATCTTTTTTAAAAAATAAACCTGTGAGATTTTGCTTTTACAGTTTAGTTCCTACTCACTGATGAAACCCCCACCTGTTTCAAGTAACAATATTCTCTAAACATTAAATTAGCAAAAGTGAAAAGTGGTGTGTTCCATTCTCTACTGGAACCCCTTGGCACCAGCCTCTGTAAACAACTAGATTTTAGAGCGTTGCGAGCTAGTGTGCATTCTCGGAAACCTCCTTTTTTCTTTCTCTCTTTGTCTGAGACCAAAATCGGTACTTGCATGCATATATGCAACTCTATACAATTCTTTGAATTCAAAGTTTCGGAGGGGTCATTGTTAATATCATTCTAGACGAGGACAATTCACTAGCATGTACGAGGTCCCCAATTATCATCTGGCGTTGAAAATCGTATCATTTTACTTTCAACAAGTACTTCTCTAAAAATAGCTGAATCCACTCTCCTAAAGACAGATGATTTCAAAAGGAAACTAGCTTTTGTTTCAAGCAAGTTAGAAAAAAACGAAAAATTCTTAAAGCTTAAAGCTAGCTTTATGGACTTTGAAAAATACCGTTCGACAGTGATAGATTCTATGGAAGCAATTAAATTAAATGTTATGCGATTAGTGAACGTACAATAAAACAGTTAGTAGGTTATTCTTAACCCTCAAAATATTATATGCATGATAAAATGCGATTCAAGAACCTGTCAGTACGAGGGCCCAAAAATGAACTGATGTAGGCTTAAAAATATTCTGAGCCTAGAGTTAAAAAAAAAATATCTCTAACAATGGCACTTATGTTTTCTCGTTAGAACAACCCATAAAGCCAGGATAATGGTTTATTCTTGTTTGGAGATTAGGGTTTTTCATTCCCAATTGAAAGCGTAAAAAGTCAAGTGATGCCGAAGGGCTATTCTCCAATTATGGGCGTAATCGTACTATGTAAGGCAAGAACCTTTAAGTTACCGAGATTGTGTAACCTCACAGAAGTGGCAGATAAGAGCGGCCGATTAAGCACGGTATTACTCTGACTATATTCAGTTTTCTCTGCAACGATCTCGCTGTTACTGCTAATACTATTGTCCCATTAGACCTTCTAATGCTATTGGTCGTGTCTATTGCATTATTTTCTATGTTCTATTACAATGAAATCCATCTCTAAACAATATTGTTGCTATGGAAAAGGGTCCAATTCAGAAAAGAGATTACATTGGCAAGAAAATACGACTTGCTTATTGTTTCAAATTCTGCCTTCAAGAAAGAAATGCATTATCGCAGTATTCACATTTGAGGATTCAGAATCGTACATATATATTATTGCTACTATGCAATAGAATAACTATGGGCTTATTCTTTGTGGCGATCTGCGACTGCGCTAGTACTTGTGATTAAACAAACCTTGCGTGTGACGTAATATAAAGTAATCGTGCAGAAAAATAAATTCCTGGCTGAGGCAAGCATATTATGTTGCCCAATTAGGACCGCAAACGAGCTTAAAGTCTTAAACGTAAATCTAATTCACTTTTGTAACACGCTTCTACTATTTCCCAATCTGATTTAGTATTATTATGTAGTTCGTATTCGTCATTTAAGGTTATCTATGCAGAAAAAAAAAAATCAATCCTAGGTTTTCAATGAAGGACATGCTTGGTCCATTCATCTGGCTTCTATCTGGGTCCACTCAATCCATTCACGTTTGGACTCCAGCGAATGGATCACTGAGAAAATCTCCCTATTCTGCCTCATCTGGCCCGGTATTTGGCCAATAGCCCCGTCTCGTAGATCCGTTCCAGTATCAGCGACCGGGTTCCTGCATCATTTCGCACCACTTTCTGTGTGTCCATGCATGCACAAATATCTTCGGTTACATTTACCTTGCGAACACCGTTCGATCTACGTTGCATATAAGAAAAAGATTAAGCACCAGCCTATGCGTATGTTAAACCATGTTGGTATTGGACAGCTGAGTCCTTTACCACATACGATAACGTACTCAAACCTGTATTTCTTGTGTGTATCTGAATTGGGCTTAATCATAATCGGATCACACATATATAAGCAGCGTAAACCTTTGTTTCACAGACGTACTTTGTGCATGGCCCGTTTAAATTGTAGCAAGCACCTAACAATTTGACCACTATTGTGATTGTCTTCACGACGAGTTCCATTTTTAACTTGGCCAAGTTGATCATTTGACTTTAGCATTTAACCTCTCTACAACAAAGTCACTTAATCTCCATTTTCAGCAATAAGCAATGTGGTTACAAATTGGCTATGTAGGAATAATCTTATTGATTTGCTATCCCTTTCAGATTGGGCAGGGCCCAAATTCCATTGCAAATTGCTTGTCCAATCATCCCACTGAACTGTCTCTAAAATAATAATTCTCGTTGTATATTTAAGCGAAATCACCTTACTTTTTTGCACATATTACTTGACTACCTATTGCGGAATTCCTTCATAATAAATTGGGAAATATTAAATAGATTAAAGATGAAATGAGTTCTCGATCCCATTCATTCTGATCATATTGTTATCCCTCAACAATGTGTCGCATTAGTCTATGCATGAGCATTGACAGAAGATTTTTAAAATAGTTTATAATCAACCCCATTTCTCAGTTTTGGCTGTTCCCACATATTGTTCATACAAGTGTGACCAGCAATAACAGATTGAATAGCAGGCTAACTATCGAGTTATTGGTTTCGATATCGCTTAAAGTTCGGATTAACGTTAAGCATAGAAATTCATTCCAAAGGCGACGCAAACAGCTGCCCTCTATTACACTAAGACTTCCTTTACGAACAATTAGGCAAATTTATTACACAGCTGGGATATAAAATCTGAATTGTGTTATTTATAACTTGTTGTCATTGAATAGTTAAGTTTCTTCACACGTTTTTCTGAGTCTGGCCTATCTAGCACGGCCACAAAAGAGTAAGTCACAAACACACTTACACACACAGAACCCGCCAGTCTTACACTAAGACATTTCTATCGAAACAACACCATTCAATTGGATAACCCTCTGGTAACGATGTTTATTATTCCAGAGTTCGGTAGCACTGACATGAAAAATGCAGAAACCTACAATGGAAGCGTCATTAGTAGCAGAGATGCTATAATACTCTTGGAGGCCACAAGGCTAGGATTACTTCCTAGAGTGAAAAGAAGACTAAATGGCCTTGAGAGAAAGTACATTCGTCCCAATAGCGTATTTGCTTGGAACGAAACAGAATGCGGAATGAAGAGATGGACAGATGGTAAGAACTGGTCTCCATCCAAAGTCAGTGGGCCATTCTTGATCTATCGTGAGTTGGATGAATATAAGAACGTTAAGCCAGACAGCTTGATAAAACAGAGTTTCTCTGTCATCACGAAACAAAATCAAAAGTTGCACTTAATATCATACTACCTTCCTGGCTCACAAAATCACTACAGCTCTCCATCCAAGAACCCAAATCTTTCATCTTTGAAATTATCACTGCATATCTATCCGGACCACTTGGTGGATTTTAAAGACTATGAAGTGTATGAACCTTCTCCTGACTCCCATGTCAACAGAAATAGTTATCCATCTCCAAACACAAGCATACAATACCTTCCGGAATATTTCCATCATTATACATTACAATATAATCCATCTCCTCCTGCACCATTTCCTCCGGCCCCAAATCCCCAATTGCTACAATTTACACAACATTATGGTTTTTCTAATACATCTGTCATACCTGCATCCACGGTGACAAGCGCAATACCTCAGTTTCCGTCACAAATAAGTGGACCAGAGTCGCATCCAAGAGGTGATATATTCATTGATAGAAATATTAACCATGAATATTTGCCTCCTATGGAAAATACACCTAGAGCATTTCAACCACATCTTTTGCCCCATCAAAGAATCCCTTACAACTATAATAGGGACGACAAATATGCATTAAATGTACTAGACAAGGGATTTTCTACTACGGTATAAGCTTTCTTTTATTTCAGTCATATTACTCCCACCCCATAGTAATTAAATTTATTATACACGATAAATTCATCGATGTACGTAATATGTGATTCATCTATAGAATATTTAAATTAATATAATCAGGCTTCAATGATTGTATTATTAATTTTCTCTCGTAATGCAATATATGCTAATGTATTATGCTCTCCATGACTTAATCTTTTTCTCAACTGCATATCTCACTGATTTGACTATACCAGCACTGAATATGCCCTTGATCATTTGTACAAACGAAGGAAATCTTACTAATTTCTTGATGACTTTTTTCAAGTTTACACTCAACTGCTCGTCCTTCGCTATTTCCTTCAATGACTTGTCTCTGTACAAATAATACAAGTTTTGTCTGAAGTTTATAGGCAACTTGCTGATCAAGTTGGTCTTTGCCTCAATATTTAGATTCTTCTTGAATTCTCTGACATTGCTGTCGTTATTGGTGATTACCAACAAATTCTTAGAGATAAAGAAATTGAGAATCGGCTTGTATAAGTCCTTGAAATTGTCAAACTGTTTACTGACGATATTCTTCACTTTGTTTGGGTTTTCTCCACCAACCAAAAACCTGATATCTCCCATGTACGATATCCTGGTGATAGTCTCGTAGAGCTCTACCTCGTTGAACTTATCGTTTTTCATGAGCAATATTGCCAACGACATGGCGTTCTTGAGATTGTACTGGTTCAAGTGTTTGATGATAGAATACGACTCTGTCTCATTGTCACAGAGAAACTTCACCGGTTTCTGTAATCTGCCCGCCAAGTACAACGACGACCACTCGCTCAAGTCGACCAATGCCTTGTTCATCGACACACTTCCGTATTTGATGGAATGGCCATTGAGCTGCACAAACGGATTGAAATACACCCCTGCCCCAATGTCCTGGAAACGCGAGATGAGCTTGGTTGACAAATGCTTCATCACTGAGTAATGCAGCGGGAACTGCTGTATGTTCTTCTGGTGGAATTCGTTGTTATCTTCCACGATAAAGATCAAATCAACCTGCGGTGCATTCACCGACGTCTTGTCATAACCTGCTTGTGCTAGCACACCAGACCCGTAGCCAAACGAGAAAGTAATCGGCGCTTCGAACTTCTCTACAGTCTCCTTCAACTCGTCGCCGTTTTCTACATCTATACTCTGGTTACTGAAGTCCATTTCCTTTGGTATGATTATCTTCTTGATTCCCTCATAGCCCTCGCTGATAATAGGTTTGTAAAGCCTATCGGAGTACGCAGAAGTACTGCTATGTCTCACCTGCGAACACAATGCCCTGATTAGCCCTCCTACAATCATATATCTGCAATTATACTTCCCGTAATCGTGGTATATTTCTTTATTATCTAATGTATTTAGCGATAATTCAAAAAAAAATCATAAGTTACACAAAACCGATTATCATCGACCTCACCAAAAGATGAATCATCGATTTTAATGGTAATTTAATTCTTTCTAGGTTTTATCATATAGTTGAAAACACCGAATAATGTCAGAATCCCAAGTTTACAGATCTAGTCGTTCGGCTGAAACACAAGCGTTATCGTTTGAGGACGTGGTGATGACCGGTTTGGCCAAAGATGGCGGATTATTCTTGCCATCAGCCATTCCAAAGTTGCCAAATAACTTTTTGGACGAGTGGAAGGACTTGAGTTTCCAGGAATTAGCCTACGAAATCATGAGCTTGTATGTTGCTGACAGTGAGATTCCTGCTGCTGACTTGAAGGAGTTGATTTCCAAGTCGTACTCCACATTCAGAAACGAAGATGTTACTCCTGTGAAAGACATCGATGCCGCTAACGGCTTGTACTTGTTGGAGTTGTTCCACGGACCAACCTACGCATTCAAGGACGTGGCCTTGCAATTTGTGGGTAATCTTTTCGAATACTTCTTGACCAGAAGAAACGCTAACGCTGCCTCTGAGACCGACAGAGAGACCATCACCGTTGTTGGTGCTACTTCTGGTGATACCGGTTCCGCTGCGATTTATGGGTTGAGAGGTAAGAAAGATGTTTCTGTGTTCATCTTGTACCCAACTGGCAGAATATCGCCAATCCAAGAAGAGCAAATGACTACTGTTGAAGATGCCAACGTCCATACTTTGTCTGTCAAAGGTACCTTTGACGACTGTCAAGATATTGTCAAGCAAATTTTCGGTGACAAGGAATTCAACGACAAATACCACGTTGGTGCTGTTAACTCCATCAACTGGGCCCGTATCTTGGCACAAATCACCTACTACTTCTCTTCTTACTTCCAGTTGGTCAAGAAGCTTGGTCCAAACCCTAAGGTTAGATTCGTCGTTCCATCTGGTAACTTTGGTGACATTTTAGCCGGTTACTACGCTAAGCAAATGGGTTTACCAGCTGACAAGTTGATCATTGCTACTAACGAAAATGACATCTTAGACAGATTCATGAAGACTGGTCGTTATGAAAAGAGTGCAAACCCATCTGTTGCTGCTGAAGTTAAGTCTACTTACTCTCCTGCCATGGATATTTTAATCTCTTCCAACTTCGAAAGATTACTTTGGTACTTAATAAGAGAACAAATGGCTGACAATGATGACGTCAAGGCTGGTGAGATCTTAAACGACTGGATGACACAATTAAAGACAACTGGATCTGTTGTTGCACCAGAATCCGTAGTTAACGCCGCCAAAGTTCACTTTGACTCTGAAAGGGTTGATGATGAAGCCACTGTTGAAACCATTAAGAAGGTTTACTCTCAACACCCAGAAAAATATGTCTTGGATCCACATACCTCTGTTGGTGTTACTACAACTTACAGAAACATTGAAAGAGATGTTGCAAACGGTGATGCCGGAATTAAATACATCTCTTTATCCACTGCCCATCCAGCTAAATTTTCTGAAGTTGTTAACAAATCATTAGATCTGTTTGAAGGCTATTCCTTCGAGAAGGATGTCTTGCCTGAAGAATTAAAGGCATTGAGTCTCAAGGAAAAGAGAATCAAGTTGATTGATGAAGCTTCTTTAGAAAAGGTTAAGACTGCTATCATAGAAGAATTAAATAAATAGATCATAAAAAATTTTAATGCTTTTACTTCACTTCATCTGGTATATATTTCCAATAAAATATAAATCTATAATTTACTTATCTTGTTGTAAGTTATTAGCAATATTCTTTATCTCCTCCGTTTGCTTTAACTTCACATTACCGTCTTCTATCTTTACCTCGTATCCAACCTCTTTTAATACACTATCATCATAAGTTTGCTTGGCTTCTAATTGAGCAACAAAGTTTTGGTTCTGCTTATTTTCTTGAAGTAAAAATTTTATGCAAATTATCGCTCTTTCCTTGATATATGGTTCATTATCATCTAGCATACAATTTGATAAAACTAGCTCCAAGCCATGTAAATCTCTAACTTTATCTTGCATTTTTGGGGACTCGTGGGATAAATAGGCAATAATTTCTACAATTAATGACTTCACTTCTGGGAAGCTTTTTCCTGCTTCGTCATTTTCATTATTCTTTTTGCTTTTGATAGTTTTCCTTTCTACGTTTTCGTGCACGGCTCTTAATAGATTGATTAATTCTACTATTGCATCGTAATGCTCTAAGAATTGAATAGTAGAATTAAACTTACCTAGCTCAGTTATGCAATCTAATAACCTGATAGTTCTGGCATGATATGCTGATAATTCCTCAGGATCAAATATTTTACTTGTCAAGACAAAGATGGATTTCCTTGAAAAAGTGGTGAATAAATGGTATATCCATGCAAGCAATGCTGTAGTTTGATAATTATTCCAATCATCTTTTGATGTGATAAGTATTTGGGAAACTCTCAATAAATCAAGAAAGTACTCAGACATATAGTCTACTGTTTTAATATATTTATTAAATGATTCATGAACAAAGACTTTTTCAAGTGCTAGAATCAATATGTTATGCTTGTTTGTAATCGTCTCCACGGTTTGAAGTTCTTTTCCCTTTTTCACTAACAATTCTAATAGACAATAATTAGTATTTTCAGATAACAAATCATAGAGAACATCTGAATTCTTAAATGCTTCATTAATGAAAATATAAAAAGGAAGCTCCATCTCATTATTTCCCTCAATATGATTTATGATTGCATCTTTATCTGTAAAAAACACTGTTCTAAAGTTTTCCACCGTTAACTGTACTTCATTTATCTGACTAAGATTTGATAATAATTGTAGATATGCTATTAACACAGCATTATGGATGTTATGTTCTTTCAACCCTAACTCATTGAATTTTTCCAAGCTTTTCAAGACCGTGATCAACGGAACTTTCATGCAAATAGTCGATAAATTCCTTGCCAATAACAAGATGCCTCTCAATAGTCTTAAATTTTTAGTGAGTTTCGGTTCATCTAGTGTTTCTATGTTGTTATCATTTAATATGGTAGAAAAAGTGTTCCATATTTCATCTCTCAGAGCTAGCTCCTTTCTGTACTCCTCATCCTTAGTAGTTGTTGTTAAAATTGCTCCTAAATTTACTATAAGCTCTTGAAACAACAGCTGATTAGCATTATTATTAAACAAGAATTCCTTTATTTGACCTACTGTCCCTATTGATTCTAAGATATCCATGATAAAGAACTACATTACTAATTTTTTTAGATGCGAAAGAATTTAATTTTAAAACAAGAAGAGTATTCTTACACACACATACATAAATGGCTATCAAACATCCCTTCCAAACTCCTCCATGATCGTTTGATTGGCATAAAGATCACATGCATGTGGATTTTGAAGGCAGAATTTAGGAACTAAAGGACTGGCATTATGGCCCATTGCTACTAGGTACTCTCTAAAATTCAAGATCCTCTGAGTCAAGTAATTTGTCCTTAGGTACCCACTTTCAGGATCCCTATTTCCACTCCACGTAGACTCTGCCAATGCAGCTGATCTTGGCCAAATTTTCTGGGTAAGAACGGTACTGTCAACTTGTTCTGACCACAAAGCAACCTCTGCACCAATTATATGTTCCCTTTCAGCTCTTGTTAAATTTGTCAAAAAATCATAGTCATATATCCTCTGCCAAGTCTTGTATGGATTGCACCATGATCCTCCATCTCCACTATCTGAATTGAAAGCAGCATTGGCTGGCAAATCAAGATATCTTGGATCATTAGTTGCCCAACCACCATAGCCACAATCTAAATAGAAATGGGAATTGGAAGAAACAATTACATCGTATCCCTTCGATGTAAGGGACTTAATATTCTCATCGCCATTCCATGACTGAAGAATAACATTTTTCGGTACTGAATAAGCGGATTCTGCAGTGGTTAAAATATCTTCCCACATTGTTAACCGTCTCAGTTCAGTATTGTTGAAAATTGGTAAAGCATGGTCAACCCAGTACTGGGCAACATCATGCATAGTCAATGATTTGTTTCTTTTGATCCAATCTTGTATTGGTTCTGAGAAATTGTAACATAATGTTTGCAATTCGTCAGCTCCAACGTGAAATACATCGTCCAGAAACAATCCACTAACTTCGTTATAGACATTTTCAACAACTTCGTATGTCTTATCATTTAAAATATCCAACTGACCTGGAGGTGGCTCAACAGATGTATGTAACGCAAATACGTCGTTAGACCACCAACTATTGCCACATGCAACAATATCTTCATCAACTTGTCTCCATCCAGCTCTTGCGTGTCCAGGCATGTCAATCTCTGGGATAACCCTGACACCTCTATCTCTTGCAAGTTCTACAATTCCCTGGATTTGTTCATGCGTATAGATTTCATTTCTGGAATAAGCATCTTTTGTCATATTTGGATAAGAATTCATTAAAATCGGCCATGATTGTGAATCGACTAAATGCCAGTGCAATGAGTTCATTTTAGCTAATGCCATGATTTCAATTTGCTCCTGAATTGACAGAATACTTAAAAAGTTTCTACCACTATCAATCATCAAACCTCTGTGCTTATAAAGAGGAGCATCCCAGATATAGACTGGTCCCTCAATTCTAAACTCCTTTTTGTCTTCTTCGTAGATAATTATTTGTTGCAATGTTGTAAATGCATGTAAAGCACCCCAAATTGTTTCAGCGTAAACTTCAATTGAAGATGAATTGGCAGAAATGCTTAAAGTATATGTTTCGTTTACACCCAATTGAAGTGGTGAATTCCAATCATTGATAGTGAGATCCAAATATTTCAAAAATTGTCTTTCTCCTGTTCTCTTCGTTAAACCCGAAGTTGGAAAGGGCCGATAGCTGGAAATTGGTTCTTCAACTGCAGCTGGATACCATTTCAAGTTAACCACTGTACTCCAACATCTGTAAAATGCCTCCAGCACAATTCTATGCTCACCATTGCTGCGTAGCTTTAAATTACTAACAATACTAATAGGAGATTCACTGTCCCATTTTATTAGTCTGGGCGCTGGAAGTGGGTTAACCTTTATACCAGTAACTAAAGGTGCAAAACCACATAATAGAAGGAAATAAAGTAAGAATTGTTTCATTTCCCAATCAAACTGTATATGTAAGCTAACTTAATCAATTGTTGTAGCTTTTAGAAAATTCTGATATCTTTTATGTTATAGTCGGCTATCTTATCTCTCAGCTTGTGGACTCAACTCCTAATTGTTACACGCTATTTCTTGAGTACAAACACAGATGTAATTTAGATCATTTTTTGTAGCTTCAGCACATACGACATCGTGCCATTGCATGAAATCCCCTTTGTTATATCTATCAAATAGGAATGTCAATACAATAAGAACGGGTCATAATTTCAATCTCGCAACCAGGTTTCATCGGGCACAAAATACAATACAGTAGCAGCATCATTGGATAAGCCTGTGGTCCACTAATATTGCTTATCAAGATAATCGAGGATACCTTGTTGTTACATTTTTGTTGTTACATTTGATAGTCAACTTCTCCTTAAAAACACTACTTGTGTTGTGAATTGTAGTGTTTTTAAGGCGGAATTTACTAGATCCATCCTTGTCAGAGTATTCTGTGTATTTTTGGAATTTCTATTATAGTAGAGAATTAATATCTTAACCACCAATAACGATATCAAACTTTTAGGGACTACATATCGCTCAAGAGTAGTAAAAGCGCTGGATGTTATAAGGTTTTGTTTAACATTGGGATGTTCGTTGTAGTTATCTCTTGTTATATTGTAGGTATCTACTAGAACAATTCATTACATATTTGAAAATTTGCTATTCAGACACTAGGAACTGACTGCTATTATTATTATGACTTTCTTTATACTAGAAGTATAAGCTCATGGATTATGATTATTCCCTGATCATCCCCTTCTTTTGATCTCAATATCAGATGCTATCTAAATCTTTGCTATAAGCTCACATTTACTTCAGTATGCACGAAATGAGTGTGTTCTTAGGATAAACCTACAAAATATACTATTATAGTATATATTGATCTACTTGATATGCTAGCTGGCTAGTCTAATAAAAATAATTCATAGCAATTTATTTGCGGCAATTGAAAAAAAATATGCAACAAGGCTAAACTGGTGTCTCGATTCAGATTATATATTAGGTTATAAATTTAAACATTATGATATCCAGTGAAGAAATATATATCATTAGCAAATTAGATAGAACAGAGTTCTTCAGCAACTCCGATGTACCTCATTAAAGCCATTTTGTTCAAGCGAGCGGACTCCTTTGGATAAATACTATAAAACTCAAGATATTCGTTTATTTGATCGTCATCCATGGCTATGATTTGTCCAAGTGATGTCAAGTTGCTCAAGCCTACTTGAGCAGGACATTTACAATTTGAATTGGCGACTGCGATATATGCATACGTAGAATTGGGGCTTCCCCCTACTCCTCTAAAACTATTTTCTCTCATGGCCTTCATAACTATAACCCAATCCAAAGCTTTAAAATCCTCCAAAGTAGAATATATTTCCTTTATCTTTACTTCACAATCGCCGAGTTTTTCGACGAAGGTATTAAGACTATTGCTCAACCTGTTGTACATTCGATTGAGTACTCCAACAACTTCACGATATTGAGAATTAGTTCCTTGCACAAACTGACCTCCAACTATATCTGAATGGACGTCACTGTAAACTATTTGTAATTGTTCTCCAATCATTATCAGTTTTTTATTACGTAGTAAAAGAAAGAATGCAATTTGGGGCAGCTGCGTCTAGTCCAAGTAATTTTGTGGACTCAATTGGAGGAAACCACAAATAGAATAGTTACTGAAATTGGCATAGAGCAGCCTAATTAGTAAGACACTCGGTTATAATAATTTAATGCCTCTACTTCTCACAATAACTCATTAGGCATGTTTTTTTTTGAAACGAAGCTGAGTGGCAAGCGAATTATTCCTGTCTTTAGGTTGCAAAGGGAATGAATTCAGAAATTTGCAGCCATTCCATACTCAAAAGCAATTTAAATTAAGTTTACCAAAATAAATTGATTTCAGTAGTACGAATATTATTAGTTTGTTTATTGTAGCAAAAATAAAGTATAGTATATTTTTGAAAAATCTCTAAATTTAGATTTTTTATACAATTATTGCAACAATCAAAGAAATTACTAATATTTTAAAGAAACAGTAAACCACGTTCGGAAAGATAGCAAGATCCTCTTCGAAGTCTTCAAGGACATAAGCCTTATTACTATTGAAGATAAGGTCTAGGATGTGCAACCAGAGTATGAAGTTTCTAGTCCTATATGAGAATGAGGCTGGTTTGTATAGATACTTCATACCCACTGAATCCTGACAACAGAAAATACGCTTAGAGTATCATGGAAGTCTTTTCTTTGTATATCCAAACATACTATTATTAGTATGTGTACTGTTTGCAGACAATATGGTACTTGGCTCAACTACTATATATTAATTCGCATTTCTAAATTGAGGTGATAAGCTTCGTACTCCTAATTTATGATAAGATAATTTTGAGAAGTATTAACGTATAAAGGCATAAACAATCGTTTGGTGAAATTACCTACAATACTATAAATGCTAAGGTTGACCGATTTACCTGCAAATGTACTAAATGAAGTATTTGTGGATTTAGATCAATCGTCCTTGATCAACTTGAACAGTACGTGTAAATCTTTGTATGAACTATGTTGTCGGCCAATATATACCAACATATACATCACAGATGAGAATTTTGACTTTGAGGTAAATATAAAATCCACTGATCATCACAATTGGAGTATTATAAGGAATTCATTAAAGCCGGGTGGCTGTTTAAAGAAATTTGAAAGAACCCTAACAGATAATCCCACGTTAATTCGTTTTATAAGAAGAATTATGTCAGATGATTTTCACTTCATTTTATTCAAGCTTAAGTTTTGGGGTAAAAGGTTCTTTATTAGAGAAAACAACTTGAATTATGTCTATTTATCCAAGATCCCTAAAACTCAGGTTTCAACCACCTACAGAGAGCTCTACAGCTTCTACTGCAACAAGTCATTGTCACTACAAGAACTCCAGTTAAGAAGTATCGACGAATTGGTGAAATTGCTGTTTTCTGGGAATCTAGATAACATACAATATATCTCCTTTGATTTGATAGATGAAAGCAATACGCACACATCCAATATTAAAATAGATTCACACACAAGAAAACGACTAATATCCGTTCTTAGCAAGTTAAAGGGACTAAAAATATATTCTCTTCACAATGGAGGATTATCGTTTTTGCTCTTACTACAGAAGTTATTTGTTCAAAAAACTCTATTCCATCATTTAAGGGAGTTCGAAATAAATCATCTTCATAAGAGATCACTAGAGTATGAAAATTTGAGGTTTGCTATTCTCAGAAGTGTGATGAATTTTTCTAACATCGAAAAGCTATCAATCCAAGTTGATTGTGAAAATATTTACAGGACTACAATTGAGAGGTATGATTTTGATATCTTCAAAAATTCCGGATATTGTACTTGTCTCGAACTCTTTTTTGAAGATTTCCTGAATTGTATCGATACATTTGAGTCCTTAAGACACTTTACTGTTATCAAGGCAGGAGAAACGGTTCTTGATAACCCTTTCAGCATGTACTATTTTAAGTTTCATATGGCGTCTTTATTGCCTTCTTTAAAGAATATAAAGTATTTATCATTGGATACCAAATCTGTTGTTTTTCCCATACATAATTTCATGGGCAATGAAACGTTCACTAATATGGTTCATTTATTTAGAGAACAAAACAGTGAAATTCTTTTAAAGTTAAATAATATGACTTTAGAAAGACTCAGACTTGTCGATTATTTTGAATCATTTCATATATGGGACCTAGCCACTTTGGGAATCGGCAAGGATAATTTGAATTACTACTGCCAATGCACCCGGTGTGAAACTACCAAGCACAATATTATCAAATTTTTAGAAGTAAATGAAAAAATACAGTTCTACTTAGATCCCGCATCTTACAACGTATTTTTGAGTTTTTACTTTGACCTTATATCTACGCTATTATCGTACTTGAAGAATGGTTCGGTAACGAAATGGCTCATCGATAGCATTATTCACAATGCCAGTTATAGACTGGAGCTACAGACCACCACATTAGTGAGCTCTATATCAGAAGAAGTTCATCTTAGTCATCACAGGTTTCTAGATTTGCACAAGCTCTACCGTCACCACAACTATAAGAATCTGATAGACTTTCGGTCAATGGAGGTATTAAGGACCCCTAAAATCGAAGTTCCCTGTTCCTGCAACGGCAGTGAGTTCACCCAATTCATACATTTCATTTCCCACCAGCTATCGGAAGGCGTATTCTCCTGCTTTGATTATTCTTGTGACTTGTACTTGAATACATTCCCCTGCATTTTTCGCAACCGTTCTCCGAGCCCTCGCCGCAGCTAGGCCCTAGTCGCTACTCCGTTTATACTATTTCTATTTGAGTTAGAATCACAGGAAATACACCACACGTCTCTACCGCTCATTTATAATGCACTGCCGGTAAACTGGTTTACTTCTATGTAAGTTGCGCACCAATTCCAATCTAATGCTCAATTGACTAGAGGTAAGGAGCCCCTCAAATTGAAACACGACAAGTGTGGCTTCCCATATGTCAAGATCAGTATTGTAGTGGTCACATCTGTATTTCATTTATTTGGATTCAACATTAATTTTATATAAAAATAGGGAAGTGTTTTAATAGTCACTTTGCCTGAACGTTTTTTGTAATTTGCTTCATAATATAATTGCACCTTAATTAGAAATGCGTCTACATCGTAACTTCTCTGAGCCATAGAATTTATGAAATTGAGTGGAATGAGGGCCTGGGATAAGTTAACATAAAAGGGAAGTAAAATTAAATACCAGAGGTTCTTCACTCTTATCTATAAAAATATCACTCAAATGTACTCTATTGGATTTTCGATAGTGATGATACTGAGTCTTTGATTGTATGGTGGCTTGTATTTTGGAAAATAGATAAATAATTCTTTCTATCAAAATTATGCTATATTTCTTATCGATATATTTATACTAATAGCTTTATTGAAACTGAATATAAATTACCTGCTATATTTATTACCATTAATATTAGGTATAAGTTAAAGAATTTAACAATTTAATAATAGGCTAAAGTTACAGAGAAAATTAACAGTTACATCCAAATCAGGTTGGGTTTTACTTGATGGGTACGGCTCAGGTTATCATCTACATTATGTATAGATGGGTAGATGTGACCATATTCAATCAGCGTTGATATTGAAATCCTCTCTAAATACCCAACTACTCATTTCTAATTTTATGATGAAACATTGGAAAAGTACCGGTGGCTACAATGAATATGTAAAGACGTAATAATGGAGTATAATATTTGTAAACAGATTTTCGCTTCAAAGTAAATCGAGTTATATTCATTGTCACTTTTTATTCGAACACATTTAAATTACTTATTGCGAATTAAGTTAGAAACTAACTAGAAGAATTCTTTATCTTGTAGAATAATTTCTCAAGATATTCAAACCCTTCATCTATCTCTTGGACATGCTTTCCATCTTCTTCTAAAGGATTTGGCCTGTTTTCTGCAGAAAATTCAATAAGGGGGTCGACAAATTGCGCCTTTATATGAGTATGTGGGTAATAATGGTAAAATATATTCCCCCCTATTTCCTTGACTCTATCCTCTTCCCATTTCACCTGTTCACTTTTTGAAGGAAGTGACTTAGTATTAGACCAAACTCCAGATATTGCTGCCGCACTAGCCTCAATGGAATGGAAATTTATTCCTGAGACAGCAACACCAACCGCAGCAAGCGTAGGATCTTCAGTACTAAAAGTATCACGATATAAACCACTAACCCTACTCAAGTTAGAAGGATTGACAACATTCACATATTTATTCAAAAATGGATAGTGATAGTGGTAACCTGTAGTAAAGAGTATTGCATCAAAACCATTTTCTCTACTTCCATCCGAAAATACCACTTCACCTAATTCAGAACTAAATTCTTCGATTGTTGGCTTCGAAACAATTCCTTCAGATTCAAGAGCACTATTTATCCACGGAAAGATTAAATGCGGTCCACGTCTACTCACATACGTTTCCTTAGCAAAAGGAACTACGTATTGGATCAAATTAGCTGAACTAATACTACCACCAACTATTAATACTTTTTTATTTTTAAATATATTCTGATCTCTGTAAGACTTAGCGTGAATAAACACTCTTGGAAACTGTTTGTTAAATTCAGCCAATCCTTTTATTTTGGGAATATTTGGTACAGTATAGTGTCCGTTTGCAATAACCACAGCATCGTATTCTTCCTGATACCATTCTTCGACGTCATCATTCGTGTGCTTTACGCTAAGAACCCATTTATTGTTGTCATTCTTAGTTAAATCCTCAACTCTAGAATTTGTCCTAATATATTCTTCCAATTTCTCTCTGCTAATAAAGTCTTTAACTCTTCGTGTAAGTTCTTTATGGGTTAAAAATGGATAAATTTCTCTTGATTTATCGGATAATTCAGGTTCATTGGGCCAATGGGAGAATCTTGTAAAACGAGCTGGAATATTAGTAAATAAATTCGAAAAGACACCACTCCTCTTCCATTCTGTTTCTTCGTCTGCTCTAGCCCTCTTCTTAGTATATGGTTTTGCAAGAGAATAATTGCTCAAGTCAGTAGGTTTTGATTTAGAAGGTTGGATGGTACTAGGATTATTGTAATTTTCAGAATCAAGTACTTTTTGTGGAAGGAAAGCTGGATCTGCCTCATGAACTGAAGTTGCCCAAATACCACCTGGTTGATCCTTTTGTTCAAAGACCACAATTTCCTTAAACTTGGATATCCCTGGATCTTTTTCGTATTTACCCTCTTCACTAGTGTGTAAAAATTCGTACAAGGAAGCGAGTCCACCAGGACCACCACCAATAATAGCAATCTTTTTAATATCAAATTGAGTCATATTAAATATTTCAAATTCTAAGCTTGATACACAAACATTGACACTCTAGAGCTTAAATTAGGGGCGGACGTTATATATATATGCCAGTGTCTTCGATCGAAGCTACATGAAGTTTTTGGTTATAACTGTGGAACCATCGTAATTCAATACAGAAATTGCTAAAAATATAAAAATATACGCGAAATATGATTTTCGATTTAACTACATATCGAATCAAACTGTGCGCTATCAGATCTTTTGAACTAACAATAGAGAGTTAATTCTTCCACATTATCACGTATTTTTGTTATGTGACAATTGGGTTCTTAAGCGTATTGCTGATGAATAGTATCCCACTCCAGGTCAGAGCAAAAAGTTTGGAATGCCGAAGCAGGTACTTCTTTAAACATTACTACATCAAATAGATACAGCTTTAGGAGAGGATGTGTTGATATAATAGATGCTTTAAGTAATCCAAAAGCACAGGCAAATTACACAGTCTACAATAAAATGTGTGCGCAAACTTGTGCACGTCAAAATACTAACCTACCCTATAGTTAGGTGTATAATCAGCGGAATCCTTTTAATCTCGCACGCCATATGTTAATTTTCCTTCGTATTCCTCATGGTGTGTATATACGGTGTCGATACAGAATCGAACACATTAACTATATAATGAAGTTGTATTCCTCGAAAGCAATGGCTTTATATGCAATTCTGACTAGTTGGCACTGAAGTATTCAATTATTTGACGACTGTGTAAGTGCTTTCATAATAGTAGATAATATAATGTGGTTTGTAAATTGACTTTCGCAGCTGCAGTACTTAGATATGTACCAATTCACTTTCAAGGTAATGATTTGCTTATGATTTACTATCAATAGAAATGAATTAGATGCACCAAACTTTCATTTTTTAGATACTCTTGTCAGATTTTCTTAGTTCATCCCTGTAGGGCAAGTACAGAAATAGCACCTCAAGTAGCCAGCATACTATTTAGGTTACTATATATATGTGAGTAAACTGTTAATTAGCTATTTCTTTCATAACACGATGTAAGATTATGGTAAAAAGGTTCCAATATAAAGGAAGGTTTTCAATACCCCCCCTTTTTTTAGGAGTGCTATGGTGGTACTCGATGATGTTAATGATTAATTTGCTTTTAAACTATTCTAAATAAACTAATGATTATCTATATTTGCTTCCATCAAAACATTGTAGACACCGTAATTTACTGTATTCATATGTGTAAATATTCGAAAACTTTGTAATACATTACTCCATAATTTTGGTGTTGTAGCATTATCACTCTGCTGGTATTTCCAAATCCAGGGAAAGAACATTGAAATTATCACGTAGCAGTCATATATTGCTTATTTAATCTCCAGTACAAACAAGGAAATTATAATATAAAGGCATTTCTGGTGCACGAATAATTATTGTTTCTATACTTGCTCCTATTGTGACCCAGCCCAGTGAGCCCTACCTAGCCTCTCCATTTTTCCACATCTACATCCGCGTTAGATGCTGTATTGTCTTCTGAATCATTGCTACTATCTTGAATTTCGCAATCATTAAAGACCCTCTTTAAAACTACATTCTCTTACGACTTCCACACCAAAAACAAAATAAAATCCCCAAAACTCACCTATAACTCCTTCTATACACTTTACCAGGTATCCCTACAATCCCAGTACCTACTATTGTATTACTGAGTTAAATTATCCGTATATCCATAATAGCCATTTATAGAATGTGAGACTTTCATCCCGATAACCGAAACCAAAAAAAAGAAATGTTCCTGACAGAATCCCCTTTTACTGCGCTTATCGGCCAAATTCTCTCTGATTTTATATAAGTTACCTATAAGTTTTATTATTTAACTTGTTAGATATTAGGATATTTTATCGTTTTTCACCTCTCGACTAAAAAATTATATTATAACAGTACTTAGAGGTTGTTTCTAGAAAAGAACCCGATTCAAAACTGAAAATACAAACATAGAGATCATCGTCGGGTAAGGCATTTTTTGATCTTATAGAGGGTTAGAGATAGGACATAACGTACATAGACGAGGGCGGTTTGTTGTTATCAGAACGGCAGCATCAGGTTGAGATAGAATTTATTTCTTCAGAGTCAAAATCATTAAATCAAAGTGACATTGGCATTCATATAGTTGTGCTCTTGAATAATTTGAGCATCAAAAATGGGCAAGGCATCAAGTCAAAAACCAGAGCATATTAAGGTGGAATATCCGGTTCCACCACCAGCTACAAAATTTCCTGTGACGAACTATTTGGCTAGAGAAGGGAGAAAGAGTCCTCTCAGAGCACCCGATAAAATGGCAGATCAGACTATTGCTAAATATCACTATCTGGGTAGTAGTTTGGACTCCAGTAACGATTCGAGAAACTCGTCTAGGGTAGGCAGTCCAATAAAGTCATCTAGACTGGTAACCCCTCCAACTCCCAGTCTGTCGAATGAAGTACATTTCAGCAAGTTACACCTGCCTATTCCTACAAGACCGGAAGATAATTTCAGGTCTGACGACGATAACCTTCTTCATTTTTTTGAACCTAGTCCGGTAGAACCTCCTTCATATGATACTCTACCACCTGGTGGATGCCCACGATATCCTGTTTCAATGAACGAAGTGCCTGATAGTCTTCCATCGTATTCACCAGCTGTATACAAAATTGGGTTGGCTTTGAGAAAGACGGAATGGGTGACTCCATATGAGCCCTCTCCAATAAGATCATGGAAGTTATTGATAATGGAACTTAATTCTACTCAATTAAATTTTTATAGTATCCCAAGTCTGTTGGAAAGTAATGTGTTATCATTCAAGCCATCAGTCACACTGGAACTGAGAAAGAAGGGTCTTTCCCAAAGAGGCCACTGTCTTAACCAGAAGGAATTACAAATATTCAATTCATATTTGACTACAGAAGCAGATTTAGAGTTTTACAAATATTGTCATCGTCTAAATTTATTAGAACCTACCGATTGTACGTTAACTAGTTTGAACTTTAATGATGAAGAAGTACTCAAACTTAGCAAGGCAAAGGGTAAGAGATTAGTTAGATCTTATTCGCTTCAATTAGCAAGAATTGGTTTAGCAACGGATTATAAGAAGAAAGTTAATGTATTGAGATTAAGGATAGAAAGTGAGCAAAGCCTCTTGAGTTTCTCAACTGTTGCAGACCTCATTGAATGGAATACAGCAATTAACACGGCGAAGGATGTTGCAATGGATATACTGGAAAGGGAAATCCCTATGTATAGAACTGTTCCCAGAAGAAGAAGACGGAGTGCGCATGACTTACAAGTAGCTATCGCTAGATCCACTGCTGATTTAAATAAAAACGAATCAACTAATATTAAGCAAAAACTTTCTAAGTTCAAATCTAGGATTGGTCTTAGATCTAGGAGTAATAGTGCAAAGGAGATTACCACAGGTAATCAAAATGTGAAGATCCCAAAGATTCCAAGGTCACTTTCACTTCCTTATATTTCTCAATCTGAATTGAGTACATTGAGGATTCTGACACCACAAGGGTCAGGTGGAGATGACGAAACATATGAAGAATTGGAGACCAATAATGAAGAAGATGGCGAAGAAGATGGGGATGAGAATGAGGATGAAGAAGATGGCATGTTAAATGAAGTGAATGAAAGAGATGAAGAGGATGAAGAGGACATCCAGAATATGAGTGATTTGCAGCAATCAGATGACGAGGATGACGACGATTACATTTCAGATGAAGATTTATTTAGAATACGGAATAGGAGAGATACTATACCTTCGTCAATATATTCTTCCGCCGATGACGTGAAATGGAAACCTCCCCCTAAACAACCTAGTTTAAGTAAATACTACAAGAACTGCCTTAGATGCATAAAACCTTTGACAGCCAATGATAAATGGGTATTTAAATCCATCGTAAGGCCAACGACTTTGGCTCCTCTTAGCATAGCATATTTAAGGAGTATGCATTTATATGAAGAAATGCTTTCTTATTCATACAGCAGCAGCAATACTACTCTTGAAAGTTCAAGCTTAAGAAATTCGTCTACATCTGCCAAAAGAAGAAACTTCTCATTTAAGGATATGAATGGTTCGTCATTTTCGGATGCTCCTTTAACGAGAATACCTAACCATCATTTGAGAGAATTTATTGTGGGGTCCCATGGGTTGATTCCAAAGGAAGTTTGATTTTTTGCATTTTGGGTATGTTAATGAATGATATAATTTGGGGTGATGGAACCGATTTAAAGAGTTCATCCTAAAATTATTCCATTTCTGTTCTTTATTATCATGGTCTATTTTGCTTTTAAAGCCAATAATTTGGTTTCTGATTATGAATTATGATGCATAGTTTTTAACGATTACAAGTACTATATAGGGTATTCGAAATACTAAAGTATTCTATATACAATTTATTTGATTTTAGTAAATTTAGATTCCCTATTCTTTAACTTTTCTTTTAATTTTAATTCTAATGCCCTATCCTCAAATGATTTAATCATGATCTTAGTAACTTGATCAGAGAACATTGAACTTAACGTATTGTATAGTGGGTTTTTAAATTTAAATTTAAGTATTAGTTCAACCTCGCAGCTAATATTGTTGATGAATCGAGCTTCTTTAAAGTTCCATTCATTATACAATGACTCGAATAAATTAGTGCTTAGTGACTCCGCAATGACCTTCTCTGATTCAATACAAGTTAACTTACAATTCAAGGTTTCTTCAAACTCTTTCCACCCAATGGCCAATCCACCTTCTGTTGGAAGTTGTGTCTTTTTATCGTACTTATTAACAAATGAATTTTCAACAAAAGGAACAAATTCAGAGTATCTATCTACCTTAGATACAACGTCGAACATTAATTTAGGAGGAACATTTATTCTTTTCTTTACAGTGTATGTTTGAACTTCGGATCCGTTTAAATCACCAAAAGAAGGAAAGTTAATGAATGTCCTTCTGGGCACAATAGAATTCCTTGTACAAGTTAATGGTAGTCTTCTATATATTCTATGCATAACCAGCATTCTATTGTATATTATTTCTTCCAATGGTATTGTTTATTGTTGCGTTTTACTATTAAAATATCCGATGAGAATACCAAATGAGAAATTCACAAATCCACCTAAAAGCGTTGCTTCTACTACAAAATACTACTCTTAACTTCGACATAATAAAATATACATTTATCTTTGTGAATAATTCATTAACTAAAACTAAATGAGTTGAAGCTCATTAATATTATAAAATCAATTTAGAGACTAATGAATCTATTCGGCACGAGTGTAGATAGCTTGCTTAGAGTGCTTTAAGATTGGGGTAATAATACCTTCATTCTCTAAGTGCTTTAAAGCAACTCTGGCGACGGAACCACCGATCTTTAATCTATCAACTAAGACAGAGACGGAAACGTACTTGTAAGTTGGGACTTCCTTTAAGATTCTGTCGTATTTTTCTTGGTCTAAGATAACAACGTGTTGAGCCTTGTCCTTAACCTTACCTTTATTCCACTTTTTCTTACCTTTCTTACCACCAGCTAAAGCGGCGGCGGCCTTAGCAGCCTTAGTTTGTTGAACCTTTGGAGCCATTCTACAAAAATGTTAGTATAACGCTGAGAATTTTTTTCAAAGTCAATGCAAGTATTATATCCAAATTGAATGAAGAACATCACAAATTATATCGAAAGTATCTATTCGATGACAACAGTAGCCTAAAATATTACAGCCTTAGCAATAATATACTCAAAAAATTTTCTAACCAGGATCACTTCTCTTCCCACAAATGTATCGTATTCTTTTATTTATCTCCACAAACATCTTCTTCAAGTTCTACGATCATCTTGCAGAGATATTTAATCCAATCAAACATGATATTTAAAATTATTCACCTATTACTTCCAACGGTAACCCCATTTATCTAATTGTTCTAATGACTTTGTAGACCATACTATGCAATTAACTCGTCGACCTCTATGATAATAACATACTTATTTGACGATTCTTACTATAAAACAAAACCTAAAGAGAAAATAGCACTAACTTTTTTTTTCTTTCGTGGAATCCACAGGAAGAGACAAGATTCCATCCTCCATACTAGAGAGCGATGAAAATTTTGAAAAATTCCAGCACGTGATATACTTATGAACAAATTTAGTCAGATGATATTTCTGACTGTTTGAGCATGTGAATGAAATTACACTTAGGGTATAGACCTAACGCGATTTTCCACCCTAGACATCATATTTCTCAAAATGTGCTTCCTGTGATAATGGAAATTGAGAGCGACATTGGCAAAGCGGAGAAATATACTTAAAATGGAAATACATCCCGACAAGTCCTTAGTAGATCTCTTGAGGTGGGATACTAATTGTAGCAGATTGTAGCAGTATATAGATGTAATTATATATATATATATCTATCTATATGTTTATGTGTAGAAGGGAGTTAAATTATAGACTTAGTTATGTATTATCGATATTAGTACCGTCTTTCATAATAGACTGGTTACCAGAGATGGATATCCTTTACTCAAGAATACGCTTTAGAAATAAGGATCTATGTACAACAAACTCAAGTACATGAGTATCTTAAGAGAAACAGATAGGGTATTAGTATTATATGGTTTTAGAAGACAATATGAAAGAAGTGATAGTGATAATGATAATAACGAAGGGACCGTCTGATGACGCTTGTGTGCAGGCCGAATAATTTTGAAGCGAAATGAAATGTTTAAATCTTTGCTTATAACTATTAACTTTTCTTCAGTTTCACGGAATAAACTTAAGAGTTAACATTATTGCTAGATACAGATGTCTAAAAGGGGAGCTAGTGATCAGATCACCAGAGAAAACATTGGTGATAATAGCGATGACGACAGTGTTCAACAACACACTAAAGCTTCTGCTGCTGTTATGGCTAAGAGAAAGATACTTAAACCACGCGGAAGGGGTAAGACCGACGTCAGTGGTGATTTAAATAAAGACAGTAACGGAAGTGCTGATGGTAGTGCATTTGGTAGCGGGTTTGGAACTACTTTCAACCCAACAAATCCAAATTCTTCTTCGTTTGGATTTTCCAGCACAGCACCAAAGGCAGTGTCCGACAAGAATGAACAGATTAAGGCTCTAAATGAGAAATTTTTAGAGAAGATTACTCTGAACAACAAGCCTGGTTCTGTCTGCGATTTTAGTGCTGTCTGTAAGAAATACATAGAGTTTTATGAGAAGATTCAATCTGGAAGTATAGAAGTGCCAGAAAACCCTGTGAAAGCAGCAGCACCTGTTGCAAATAACGGATCAAATGCCTTTTCTTCAATCAAACCTGTGTCTGAGATAAAGAAACCAGAAGAAAAGCCAGTAGCAAAGAAACCAGAGAGTTCAGATTCTGAATCTGAATCTGATGACGAGGAAGTTAAAATTGAAGGTCCTACATTTGTTTTTGCAGCTACAAAACCTGCAAAGAAATTACCTTTCTCGTTTGGTCCAAAACCTGCTAAGAAACCAAGCTCAGACTCAGATTCTGAATCTGAAGTCGAAATCAAAGGTCCTTCATTCACATTCAATAAGAAAATTGAGGATAAAATTTTCAAATTAGCTCCTCAAAAAGGTGCAGAAGATTCTGAGTCCAAAACTACTTTAGAGAAAGCAAATGAAGTAAACAAAACAAAACCTGCCTTTTCTTTCGGATCAACGAGTACGAATAACAAAAATAGTGAAACATCTGAAGAAAAGTCTGCATTTATCTTTAACAAAAAAACCGATGATAAACCTACCGCATTTTCATTCACATCGTCGACTTCCAACAGTAATGAGTCTAAGCCGGCTTTTTCATTTGGCTCTGCATCGAAGCAACCAGAGGAAATTTCAAAGACAACTGATAAACCTGCTTTTTCTTTCAGCTCAAATTCAACTAATGAAAAGCCTTCTTTCTCTTTTGGGTCTAATGCTACAACATCAACAACTTCTGGTGATGACAAGCCAAAGTTTTCTTTTGGTAATACCCAAAGCATGGATGATAAACCAGCTTTTTCATTTGGTTCTACGACTACTTCTGAAAAGAAAGAAGATACAAACGTAAGTACGCCTACTACAGGCGGGTTTTCGTTTGGTAAACCATCCTCCGACTCGTCAACCACTGAGACCCAGAAACCGGCTTTCCTGTTTTCCTTTAACCCACCTAAGAATGCAGAAGCTACAGACAATAATAAACAAGCATTTTCATTTGGTTCTGCTAACAATACTTTTTCAAATGGTTTTTCATTTGGCAAGACCAACGATACCCCAGCTGCCTCGGTTAACCAAGAAGATAACAAGGTTGAGACTGTAGCTGAAGAAGAAATTGGAGGAAATTTTGAACCAATTGCTAAACTTTCTGAGAAATCTGAAGTTGCAGAGACTGGTGAAGAAAATGAAGTTGTATTATACGAAAAACGTGCTAAATTGATGTTGTTTGATCCATCAAAGAAAGACGAACCATATTCTAATAGAGGCTTAGGTGATTTGAAAATCTTAAAATCAAAGGAAAATGGTAAATCAAGAATCTTGGTGAGAGCCGACGGTGGTTTGAGAGTTTTATTAAACACTTTAATTTCAAAAGAAATGACTTATAGTACTATTGGTAATGGTTCTATGGTCAGAGTTCCTACAGTAGTTCCAAGCACTAAGTCAATTGAAACTTACGTTTTAAGAGTTAAAACTCCATCAGATGGACAGGATCTTCTTAATGTGTTAAATGATGCAAAATCATAAGCTATCTCTATATACGAAATGGCCTTGTATTATAATCCATTGCATTAATATATATATCAGATTAAAATAATGAAAGGTCCTGTATTTATCCATATGGTAAAATAAATTGTCTATCACATTCTATATCTTAATCCTTCTAATGTAGTCTATGAATTCATGGGAATATCCCATATTTAGATAATGACTTGAAAGTGTGCCTACTTCAGAACCTCTAGATCGATTCAGCAATATTTGAAGAACTTCCTCCTTATTTCCAAATAATCTATGTGAGATCTTCATAAGAAGACCTGCAATACATTTAAGTAAAGCTAAGTTTTCTTCAAATATAAATATATCAAATATCTGAGAACTCAATTCAAAGTCAAATAAATTAGAAAAAATGGATAACACCATTTCATGCATATATGTAACTGAATCTAATTTTATAACATTAAAGTGAACGTATAATCTATTCATTTTATGATTTAGTTGGTCATGAATTGGCTGAACTATTTTTTCTTGGAATGACTTTCTTGCTTGTAACATGCTGTTCTCATTTTTATCAACAGATGCAACCAATAGATTTAAAGAGATCTTTAAAATGTTAGTATCATAAATATTGCATAAGCTTACAAATGTTTTGTATGAGTTTTTGTAATTGTAATAGAGTATTCCAGCTATATTGCATATGCCTTTATGATAATATGCCTTAATGTTCTGATCCATTTCTTGCTTGTTATTTCTATAATTGTGATTCAAATAAATAACAAAACTTACAACGATGTTTTTCAACCTTTCTAAATCTTCTTGTCTTCTCGTTACCTTACTAAATTGAATGATGTTATTCAAGTCGTTCTCTATTCTTGAAAACAATTTATAAAATTCAGAATCTTCAGTTGATCTATCATTGCCTGAGCGGTGTTTTTTGTGATGTTGAATCAATTTTCTGCTATTATTAAAATAATTATCACAGAATTCCTCATCTAAACCTAACAGATTTCCAATTACTTTCCACCAAACTTTCGGTCTTATCTCTTCAGAAATTCCTCGCCAATACATGTCTTCAATTTTAGAAGATTTTCTAATATCTTTATCTTTGTTTTTGCTGCACTGTGTCAATATATTTTCCCATTTGGCAATGTCCAATTTCCTAAACTTCTTTATTTTCTCTAATTTTTGAACTTTCAAATTATTGACATTTACTTCCTTTAATAATGCATTGTGTATAATATCATCAGATTCTCGCTGATGCTTGGATTTATCATAACTTGATTTTGGTGGAAGCCATACTGGTCTTGTGTATGAGTAATATTTTAGAGTATTCGAATCCTTTCGGCTTTTATGCAAAGGTAATGAGGTATTAGAAAATGACATTGGTTTCAGATAGATAGTCTTCTGTTGCAATGGTGAGTTGATATTAGGAGTAGAGGCACTCTTATGAGAGAAAATTTTGGATTGTGCCGATGGTACTGATGCAGATTTTATCTTCTTAAAGTCTGATAAAAGTTTCAACTTTTGTCTCTTTTCTTCATATAGCTTAAGACTATCACTCTGCTGAAAAAGCACGGATAAGTCAAATGCATCTTTAGTTAAAGTCAAACTGTTCAAACTCCCAGTGGATATGTTAGCCCCATTTTCATACATATATGTGTGATTTAAACTATTCAGGACGTAAGAACTATCGACATCAATACTTGTTAACGAGCACGTATCATTTAAGCTGGTATGACTTAATATTGACGATGTTGTTGTTGAGTTACTCAAGCAGGATAATCTGCTGCCGTCAGATATGTATTGTCTTTCCTTTAGAGTAGTCGGGGTTATAGGCATGGTTAAGGGCAAATCATATGCAAGACTAGTGTCATCAATTTCATCGTCTTCTGAATCATCATTGTAGGGAATACTGACAGGATTAATTGAGGATGACTCTCGGAGCTTTGTAATACTTTCATTTAATTGTGATTTTCGAAGCTTCAACCGCTGGGAAGGTGTCAAACACAGAGGAGTCTTTTCCATTTGAACAATGTAATGCGATGAGGAGGATGTGGATTTGGTTGATTTCAGGGATTCAACACTTCCAATAGAAGAAGACCTCGACATCCTGGTCCCAACACTAAGAAACTGGGGAAGTTTCGTACTTGATTTACCACGTTGTTTGTTCAAGTTTTCCTTGAGATTTTGTTCATGCTTCTTTGCGTTGCTGTACGAACCTTTGTCTTGAGAAAGACTGATATCTTCAAAATTGTCCAACTCCAACACCTGAGGAAGCTTCGGAAGGTCTTTAGTATTAGAAGCGATTGACATGAGCACTTATATTCCCCGTATAGTGTCCTTTAAAGCGAATGTTGACCTAATAGTTACTCAGTCTAATGTTGACAAAATTAGATCAAATAAACAAAATACCGAGTAAACAGAGCGCCGGATATAACAGGAGTTATCTTGAGACTAAGCGAGGGTTGTGGGGCTTTATATTAGAGCCAAAAGTAATAGCAACAGATAGATGTGTAAGAGTAAACAAAAACCTAGAGCGACTCTTCTACCAATATATACAATGTTCTTATTATACTAGGCGTATCCTATCATGAACAATCGTGGTTTACGAATTTTTCTTTGTCGCCTCGTTAGATTACCCGCTTTAATTGTTTATGTAAATGAAGGTTCAATCAAATCCCACCAGATTTGATTGATTGGTATTGCTAAATTAAGAAACATTGCGGATCGCGACTTTTGAAACGCAACCATTTTTTTTTTCGTGAATTTCAGTAAGGACCTTCGATCGCTGGCGTTTTGTTACTGATTTTTTCGTAATGGGCTTTGTACTAGATTATCTATTGTCTAATGGGTTACTCGATGTTCACGTACTATGGAACAAATAAATAAATGACTATCGCAGCTGCACATCGTGGCAATTGTTTAAAAATGTGGAATTTCTAGGATATGTATATGAATAAATTAAAAGTTCTATGTACTTGAAACAGATACTATTTACAGTTTAACAGAATATAGGCAATTAGTTCTTCTCTTTAGGATCGTTCTTCATGTTGAAGAACTTTCCTAAGAATTTTCCAATTCTGTTTAATTTGGATGGATGCAAATCGCTCTCATCGTAGGTTTCGTCAATCTTCTTATCGTCATCTTCCAAGTCCAACTTCCAGTCGGCATCGGTTCTCTTTGCGCTTTTGTCGTTGAACGCATCGGCCAATGCTTCTAATAATGCAGTTTGAATTGGGGTTTCTGGGATGAGTGTTTTGACGTTGAGTACGACTTCCATATCACCTCTGTTATTAATATTTCTGTTGACTGGAACACCTCTTTCTGGCACAGTTAATTTTCTACCATTCTGGGTTCCTTGTCTGATCTTTAATTTGATATTTTGGCCATCGATAGTAGGAACAACAATTTCACCACCTAATGAAGCTGTAGTCATTGGGATTTCGTGGTTGACAACGATATTGCTGTTGACTCTGGTGAAAATTGGGTCCTTGGTAACATGAACTCTAATAATTAAGTCACCGTTTCTGGTTTGGTTGTATGGATCCTTAGTAATAATTGGAGCGTCACCGGCACCTGGAATTCTAAGACGAGTCCCGTCGGCAATACCACAAGGCAAGTCAACTTTTGTAGACTTTGGTGTTTCTTCTACACCATTACCGTGACAAGAATTACATTGATCGCTCTTTGGAATTACAACACCTGTACCATGGCAAGTATTACAGGTAGAAGACATATGGAATCCTCCCATAATATGAGTACTTTGACCGGTACCATGACAAGTTGAACATGTAGCTTTCTTCTTACCTTGCTTCATACCACTTCCACTACACGTCTTACAGGAGTCAACAGCTTTATAGTTTACGGTCACCTTTGTTCCAAATATAGCTTCCTTGAATGAAATAGTTTTCAAAACTTCAATGTTATCACCAACATGTTCAGTGACAAACTGGCCTCTACCTCCTGCTCCGGCACCGCCAGAGAAAGCCTGCTTAAATAAATCTTCGAAATCAAATCCCATACCTCCAAATGGATTACCCCCAGCACCACCAAATGGGTTTCCTTGGGTACCTCCAAACGGATTGCCACCACCGAATGGGTTGGAGTTACCGTTTGAGTCAAATGCACCAGCACCAAACTGGTCATACTGGGCTCTTTTTTCTTTGTCATTCAATAACTCGTATGATTCTTGGATCTTGTGGAATCTGGTTTCTGCATCTTTTTCCTTATTCACATCTGGATGGTATTTCTTGACTAGTTGGTAATATGCCTTCTTGATATCCTTAGCAGAGGCGGTATTGTCCACTCCCAATACTTCGTAAGGGTTGAAATTGATTAATGCCCTGTTGGAAGTTTGAAATTCTCTAATTCTTGCTAATCTGGTTGCGTCACCTAACCTCTTGGAAACATGACATCTAAGTTTTGATTTGGCTAAATGAGAGAAAGAGCGCTTAACGTTGAAAATTAAACTTGGTTGTAAAAGTACTATACCCATAATGCAGTCTAATTTGCCTGTTTGACGAACTTATCTATTTCAAATTTGATATATAGTTATAGTCTCCAAATAAAGATGATATTTGGAAGCGTTTAAAGAATTTCTAGAAATGAAAAAAAATTCAAATCACGTGCCTGGAAAATTCTATTATTTTTTTGAAAATAATTTCGCTATCTGGTAGTGGAAGAATATGATCGATTTTCCATAAATAACATACGTGACTCTTGGCGATTAATAGTTGGGTTACTTTGTTTTTGTGCATTGTATAAGATATTTTGCAATCGTGTCATAGGGATGAGCTCAGTCATCTACATAGTCTGCGATTTTCCAAGCATGGCAGGATAAGAATTGGATCATTCTTCAATATATTCTAGTTGGAGAACTACCAATGTCAGTTGTCTTCCCGTGTGGCTGAAATAACAGAATTATTTTTTAGCAAATACATATGTTAGCTGCAAAAATGTTGTTTCGCATAGCGACGAGAAGCAAATAGGGTGTAATGCGTTTGAAAGAAACATTATGTGTGGCATGTAAATACAACTATTTACGCTGTATCAACTTTTTCTTTTCCTAGTCTTGGTTTTATAATTGGCTTCTAAACAGCAGTCCAAAACCATAACCTGACCATTGGGAGAGTTGAGGAAGCTGACCCGTCTTTGTGATGGGATTACGTAAAAATGATCTTTCTTCAACAGGACCTTTATAATTGTCATATAGGTCTGAAATCAAGTCTGCGCCTGGTAATATTTCAACTTCAATACTTTTGTCTTTTCGTGGTTTCATTTTCTTATTATCATGTTTCGCAAGGCACAATGTACTTCTATTCCATTTGCGGCAATCGTGGCACTTGTACCTATTCTTGTGTGGCAAGGCAAACACTTCCTCTGTTGAAGATATAGTTTGGACCACATTGTAGATTTGTAGATATGTTTCAAGGTTTTTCACTCTGCCCGAATAAAAACAACGGCATCCAATGAATAAGCTTAACACTCCGTTACAATGGGATATTTCTTTGCAATCCAATGGATGACACCAGTCCTTGCTGGGCTCAAAGGGGACGAATCTCAAAACATGGCTAATGTCAGTACTTTGATCGTCGATTATGTGCTTAGTTGTTTTAAATCGTATATCCTTAAACGTATTAGGGGGCATGTGATAAAATGGTTCTATCACGTCATTGTATGGATCAAATCGATAGTTACTGGGAGTTCTTATGTTATATTTAGCCGAATTGCTGTACTTGAGAGTACTTTCCAGTGTTCGATCAACTTCCCGGGGTACATAAGGTAGACTTCCGACGTCATTGACACTCCCTTTTCTAGATCTGAATCTCATGATGTAGTTTTAATTGTTTAGTCTAGTGAGGTTGTTACGTCTTTTTCACTGAATTATGATATTCAAATTCACACTACCATTTAGATGGCTATTGCCTTTTTTAAATGATCAGCACATGATATATTATCTGCATGCGTACTATAAATCGGTTACAAAAATAGAATACGAGAATAGCATAGAATGTGAAGCTTGGATATGATAAGCCCGCTTTAGCTAAGTTCTTCTTCCCATGACAATAGTCGTTAGAGATTGAGATTTAGAGATTTGTGGATTGGTATTTTGTTCTTCAAAGCCACGTCCTTTTCAGAGTCTCTATCACCTAAGCTATTGTAAAATGAGTGAGAATGTTCTTCTTACAGCACCTAGGTGGTGCCAATATTGCGAAATCTTACTAGGTCTTGGAATACTGTTATATAAATGCCAATGTAGAGTTGAAGAAAAATAATCAATTCGAAATAAATGCATAATTCTTCCAGGCGATGTGGTTTCCCAATCGAAAATGCAGCAATTTTGAATGCGGAATGCGGATATACTTGCTGTAGGACGTGGTTGAAACCTTAATGTAAAATGTGCTATGTAGAACAAGCCTTAGAAGACGTATACCAAGCAGGTCACATCAAACGACGATGCTTTACTTCATGCGGTCTGAATTCCCACATATTAGGTTCTCTATGCCGCAAATACGAACTAAGCGTATTTCGTGTAATTAGTTTGTTCCAATCATCGAGTGACTTTCCAATTTTGTCCTCTTTTTACCCTTATCACTAGAGCTTATTATTGGAGATATTACTGGTGGCAATATCTCCCAAGAGGCTCAATTAAGCTTTTTTCACCACTTGCAGTTCAGAACATGGGACATATTTTTGGCAGATTTCGATTGGTGATTTCCATGTAAGAATTATCTACAGGAAGCAGGAGTTATTTTTGAACTTGCGGAGTGAAGTGATGCAACGTACCACAAATTGACATCTGTAGCACGCTATGCTGAAGCATTTTGATGTTCATAACCAGGTGGAAATACATGTTTATAATACAGTGAAAAATCTAAAAGTGACTATAAGATCATCAATTGGTAGATACTACTTTACAAAAGATACTTCATAATTAGGAACAATTTTTATGATTAATTGATTGAACAACTTAAGCATATATGAGCCTCAATCTAGCCGTAGGTAAACTGCAAAGCAGATCTAGCGTTTCAAGTCAGAATATTTGTGATAATAGCAATGCAGATGATGCAGTATACGATAAATATGATGATGATGTCGAAATTTCGTTCCATAATCCTCCTCATGCTTACCACGATGTGAATCTAAAAGAGACACGTCATAAGGTGCACACTGACTTCCTTGAAGGTGACAAGGGTCTTGATACTATTGATCATTATGAAGAGGTGAAACATGTGGTGAGGTTTATACCAAAGAATCCTTACGACTTCTGGAACCATCCGCTAGATGGCTCTTTTCACAGAGTTTCACCAGGCACTTTGACCCTTTATATGGGGTGTAAGTGGTTTTATTGTGGTAGAATAGAGGATTTAGAGTCTTTGAAACAAGTTTTCAATGTCATACGAGCAATGTGTTTAGCGGAGGAATATTTCCATGAATCCCACATTAACAGATATCGATGTCATGATTGCCGTACATGGATAACCAAAAAGGATAAAATTGTTATGACACGGACTGGGAATTCTCCACATAGACCACCCTTACTGTGTCATCTTAATGCTAATCAAACCAATTCTACACAGATACATTCATTAAACATTTTACATCAAAATATCTCGTCTGCGGTTTCTTCGGAGAATCTGAATAGTGTAACTTCGAATCGACCTCCAGCATATGATTCTATAAATTTTGAATCTTAAGCTATATCATGACTTTAAACTCTAAGCTAGGGTTATATATTTTTGGCTATATATAACCCTTATTGCCAAAAAATCAAACATTTGTATTATTTAATGAAACTACAAGCATATTATTATTGAGTAGAAATTATGTATTCAAGTATGTAGTGTAGTTTACAGGAATATATTATATCGTAGAAATTTGTTAGTTAATTAAAATTTCTTGTCCCATGAGTCTAATTTCATAGTACCATTTTCTTGCATGTTGATGTGCATCTTGAATGCATCCTTCAAAATATGTGGTTCGTGTAAGCAGTTGGCCTTCTTAGCGTAGAAGGAAGCTCTGTCAAAGTAATCACGTAATTGATCTTTGTAATCTGGGTGAGCAGTCTTGTTTATGATTTCAAGGGCTCTTTCCTTTGGAGAAAGACCTCTTAAATCAGCTAAACCTTGTTCAGTAACAAGAATGTCCAAATCGTGTTCAGTTTGGTCAACGTGGGAGACAAATGGGACAATACAAGAAACACCAGTTGGATCAGTCTTAGTTGGTCTTGCTGATGGAGTGTGCATGATAGATAATTTGGCATTTCTCAAGAAATCAGCAGAACCACCTAAACCGTTCAACATTCTTGAGCCCATAACGTTGGTGGAGTTGGCGTGGGCATACATATCAACTTCAACTGGGGTGTTCATGGCAATAGTACCTAATCTTCTAATAATTTCTGGAGAGTTAGAAACAACTTGAGATCTTAAACATAACTTCTTGGAGTAAGCATCCCAGTTTTGGTAGAATTTCTCGAAACCTTCTTCAGTTAATCTGATCGAGGTGGCAGTAGCAAAGTCTAAGGAACCAGATTCAAAGAAATCTAAGAAAGAATCTTGTAAGACTTCGGTCCAAACGGTCAAGTTCTTGAAGTTAGAAGAAGCTAATCCTTCAACAACGGCGTTGGCAATATTACCGATACCAGATTGAAGAGGATGCAAGTTAGAAGGTAATCTACCGATTTTGACTTCATGTTCGAAGAATTCGACTAAATGGTTAGCGATGTTCTTGGACAGTTGATCAGATGGAGTGTTTGCTGGGACCTTGTCACGGCTAGTGGATTCAACAATGGCGACAACCTTGGATGGGTCAACAGGTATAGCAGTAACACCAATTCTGAAGTCAGAGGAGGTATGTGGATATGGTTGTCTGAATGGTGGGTTGACTGGCATGTCAATATCATGGATACCTTCAAAAGATGGAGTTTCAGTGTTGACTTCAATGATGATCTTGTCAGAAACAGAAATCATTTCTGGAGAAGCACCAACAGCTGGACCCGGAACAATAGAACCATCTTCAGTGATGGCGGTGGCTTCGATGATGGTGAAGTCCAACAAGTCGTTTTCCTTTTCTCTGGTGTAGAAACCGTAGGTCAAATCTTGTGGGAACATAGACAAGTGTTTGTCAAAGAATTTAGTTCTACCATCATTGATGGCCTTAGCAATTGGCTTACCAACTTGATGTGGGGATCTTCTCAAGATCATGGAGTTTTCAGCCCATCTGCTTTCTTCTGGACCAGCAGAAGCACCAACAAACAAATTGAATGCTAATTTGCCTTGTAAGTCGTTCTTTTCGACGTGGTCGGCCAATGCTTGTGGAATAACCTTTGGCGCCCCGACACCAGTAAAACCAGACCAACCCAAGTATTGGCCGTGCTTGAAAAGCTCAACACATTGTTCACCAGTTCTCAATTTCTGCAAGTATGGAGCGTATCTGACTCTCAGTTTTAATACAGCTGACATTGCCTATGTATGACTTTGGTTCTAATATTAATGAATAAATAATATACTTTACTTTATAGCAATATAAATACTTTACCCGCTATCAACGAATTTCGTACAATCAGTTACTCAAAATTTTTCAAATTTCTCAACAATTTCTATATACCTAACAATAGAAACTTGAACTTTTGTAGAGGAAAAAAAAGCGGGGGATACAGCCAACTTGAGGATTCTGTCGCTTTATATACAACAGCACCTCCAACAAATATCGACACTAATGGGTAAATAACTCATTCCGGAGAAGATACCTAGTAGTTGGGACAAGATGATTGGAGTCCTCGGAATACAATATTCCGAGCCCGCTATTGGAGTACCGTTAAAATAGATACGGTGGCTGGCAGGATTCCGAGGATAAGTGTGTATTAGGGGCTGGAGCAGCACAATTGATACCCATGGAAAATTGAGACGGAGTCTGAAGAAACGAAGCATTTCCAGCACATGGTTGTTGGAGACGGGGGGAAAAGAGATGATAATGTAGCGAAAATTTCGTGGTATCGAAAGATGGGGGGGGCATGATAGAGGGGTCTCATCGTAGTAGTAGTAGTATAGAACGCTGCCAAAGAACAACATGAGATGGCCACACAATAGGAACTAAAGTCCGAGCGGATACTATTCTATTTGCCGACGTGACCGAAGCTTGGAATAGATTTGATCCAAACTCGCAATACCACATAGCCAATAATACTGGAACATACGGTCTCGGACAGAAACGCTAGCATATTCGACTGTAGAGATTCTTAGGAAATACGTAGATCGGGAAGAAGGATATCAAAACTGAAATGCGAATTTTATATGCTACTTAAAATTGGGTCTGGCGGCCCTAAATCTACTTACTTGAACAGGATTACCATCCTCATCTAATGGTTCTATTTCACGCTCCTCGGAGGATTTTTTGAATCCAGATTCATTATTCTGGAAGATGATCTTTTGCCTGAGTTTCTGGTAGTTTGTGACCACTTCATGGTTAAGAAAGTCGTCCTGCAAATCTAATTGTTCGGAGTCGGACGGAGTTTCAACGTCTGCATAATCGAAATCATTCTCGACAATTTCATCCATTAGGATTGGTCCTTCGTCATCATCAAAATCGTCAGGTGGGAGAATTTCGTCTATGGCTGGATCATACGGTTGGTTAACAACCTCCTGAATTCTGGGGTCATTTGCGGGGGCGGCCGATGAGGGCATCGAGTTTATCATTTCATTGAGCACTTCAAAATCTTCGACTTTGTCAACCACTGGGCCCTCAGTATCGATATCATCGTCGTACATACCCATTATATATGCTTTGGCCATGGTATCTAAATCTTCTTGTAAGGTACTATAGTCTAGGCTGGCTTCAGCAAATTCCGGGGTAACTGTATCATTACGAGTTTCGCTTGAGGCACTTGGTGCTATTTCATCAGCACGAGTTTGGCCATTATGACCGGAACCCAGCGACCTTGCAGCTTTAAACTTCAGAATATTTTGTTGCTTAAACTCCGACTCCTGCGACATATTTCCACTGCTTTCAATGATTTCACCAACTGGTTCAATCTCACTCATCCCATTGGTGGGTGCCGCAGTAAGATTATTTTCCTCGACACTATTTTGACCAAGCTCTGCATTACTCGTATTTGTAAGTTGGTTATTATAATTTCTTTCATGCACAGTACCGGAATTGGTCCTCAGAGCCTTAAATTTAGAAACTCTTTTTGTCTTTGTCTCTTCCTCAGCTTTGTTTTCATTATCAGAAATCGATTTTTTTAGTAAGGAAACTCTATCAATAGTGGTATCCTTTTCAAATGGAATAATAGAAAAGTCATTTACTTCAAATTTTTTAGCCTTGAGATTGAGAGGTATTGTGGACAACTTCTTAGAAATTACAGGGTTTTGTGCCTTCATTTTTCTAAATTGCGAAATCTTTGCATTTGAAGCATTAGGCAAAGTCAGAGTTTCAAACTTGCCATTTTTGGTTGATCCGTCCGATATATGTAACCGATCGGCAAGAACTTCACATTCCACGATCTTGTCAATCAATGGAGTAGACTCCTTTTCTACAATTAAATCACTCAAAGGCTTATCGGCAACAACATTTATGGTTTCATCCACGAAATTATCCTTTTCCACGACAAATTCACTCAAAGGATTATCATTATCGGCGGATTTAGTCGTCTTATCATATATGGAACTATTCTTCTCCACAATGAAGTCACTTAAAGGATTCTCATTAGATTTTATATTATGATCATTATTTACAGGTATTCCATAAGTTTGAATTTTTTGTTGTTTAAACTTAGAGAAATTTTGGTTCTTGTGGACAATGCTCTTTAATTGTTCACTGACATTTTCAATCTCATTAATTTCCAACTCATTAGAAAAGGAAACTGATTTTTTAGCATTTTTAATAGGATTCTTAACTTTCAAGATAGACTTAGTTCTATGGACATCTTCTTCTCCTGAAACATCAAGTCTGTCAATTCTTTCTTCGTCTTTCTTTCGCCTATTTTCCATTATTTGACTCCAAAGTAAGTCATTAGCAGATACACCAGTACTCTCCTTTCCCTGACTAATAAAAGGTGTATACTTACCTTCATATAATAATTCATCTGAATAATCCGCATTATCGTCATCCTCATCAAAATCAAAATCCCATTCTTCATCATCAGCATATTGGTTATATTCGCCAGAATCATTGAAATCGTCTGCAAGTATCTGTAAT
This sequence comes from Schwanniomyces capriottii, assembly GCA_032927745.1. Lineage (NCBI taxonomy): Eukaryota > Fungi > Ascomycota > Pichiomycetes > Serinales > Debaryomycetaceae > Schwanniomyces > Schwanniomyces capriottii. The sequence continues at coordinate 392,963 of JAVSEF010000014.1, read as the reverse complement.
TCTAAAATGTTATCGATATCTGGCTTGACTTGATTACTGGAATTTTGAAAGAGCTCAGCCTCTACTATATCTCTAACAACATCGTCGCTTTTTTTTTCAATGGATTCGGCCTGTAAATCGTTACTCTTTTCTTCAATTTCCTTAGCTTCTTTAAACTGTTGAATGCAAAGCTCTTTAAGCCTAAATTTATCTTCGTTGCTAATCTTTAGTTCATCTATTTTATTCAATAAAGTATCTTGGTCTAAGTGATTGTTCAGGAATCTTTGATCTACATCATCTTTTTCAATAATTTCCATGTCTTCAAACATTTCTTGCAATTGCTCTTTGCTATCTCCATCTTCTATAACAGGTTCAATCTCTGTCCTAGTTATGGCGGCATTATCTAATTCAATCTCTTTAAAATCTGAATGATTTGTTGAATCATGCTCGCCTACAAAAGATAGATTCAAATCATTAGAGTCAGTTTCCCTATTTACAATTTCATTGATCTTCACACCATTCTCAGAATTTTGGATCAAAACTTCACTGTTATTGTTCTCAGTCGAAAAATCCTTATTATTTACTTTAACAGATAAGACATTACCATCTTCGTCAATTTCTTCTTGAATATCCATGAATGGGATTCCTTCTTCATTCAACTTTTCCTTTTCACCATCATTTCCCATATTTTCCAATTTGACTAATTGGTCCAAAGTATCCTCTGCCTGGTTAATCTTAGAATCAAATTCCCTAGTTGCTTCCTTAAGATTATTTAATCTTCTGGCTAAAAAATCCCTGGCGTCAGGTTTATTCATCTCTACGAAATACCCATCACCCAAGAATACCATCACCTTTTCTGCAGACGTCTTGATTGCATCTCGCAAATCATTGTAGAGTTCAACCTGTGATTTAAGCAAGTCTCTCTTTGAAATAAAATTAGACATAGTAAGCTCTATCTGTTGTTTCATTATCCGAAAACCATCTTCATCTTGTAGAATAGAATTTTCCATTTTATTTCAAGTATGCCTGAAGTATTAATAATCTTTTATTACAATTTTGCATTTATTGTAAAAATCCTTCTATCTAGTACACGACTCGTTTATTCACAAAATAATTTGATCTGAATATTCGATCAATATATATTGGGTGGCATATAAAATGGAACCTTCAGGCTTACAAATCAAAGTTAATGCATTGCAAAGATTAATCAAGGAAGAATCTTTGTATCAACAAGAGGTTGCCGAACAAGAACAATTTGTGAACCAGATGAAAGCTAATAATGCAGACGAATATGAAATAAAGAAACAGATCGAAGTGTTAGAGGAATCACAACGAATGGTACCTGAAGTTTCTAAAAAAATTAGAGAGCATAAAGAAGGGTTAAGACAAGTTTTACAAAATTATAAAGGTGATGAAGACATCTCCGTTGCACAAAAATTACTTTCTAACTGATCATGAAAAATACATAATGTATAAGTTATATGTACAAATATATATACTACCTTTGCAATGTACCGGTACCACCTCTTTTAGACTCCCAATCTTTCAATGCTAATTCCCATTCTTCATCTTCTGTTAGTTCTGAAGATGACGCCTTTGATTCTTCTATTAACTTTTCGTCTTCCTTTCTTTCTTGCTCATCATATTCCTCTTTGTGCTCAATCCATCTTTCATGTATATCTACTTCTTTATAACCTGGAAGACCGCCTTGTCTTGTGGCTTCACTCCATATCAAATCACCGCTGACTTCACTTGTACCAAAACTATAACCATTAGCCTTATCTATTACACTCAACAAATTAATCATAGATTGTTTGTTTTCAACAGCCAATACTTCGAACGCTACTAAGTTAAAGTCTTCAACCAATTCTCCTATCATCTCTGTTAAACGAACATAATTTTGTCCCAAAACACTATTCGATTCCTTTTCTAGATGTGGTGTTAAATAACTCAAATCTTGTACTTCTGTGTAAAAGTCTAGTTTAAACGGTAATGGACCATAACCTTTAAGTTTGTCTATCTTAGATATAACGTTCACATGGGGCAAATCTAATTGAAGCATAGATCTTAAGCTCAAAAGTAAGACTGAAATATATTGAGAAGGACTAGTTAGGTAAATAGAATCAACTAATGAAATAACACACAACCTTAATCCCAATGACTTTGTAAGTCTCTTAAATATCTTAAATAATGAGCTATGGTGGGTATATAACTCCACCTGTCCTGGACAGTCAAAAATCAAATAGTTCTGTTGTTTAGATAATTCTTGGACTTTGTTTGCAAACTCTTCGATTATTGAGTCATCCAAACACTCCAAGGCATACATAACACCACCATTTGGGCCTAAACTAAGTTCTTCCATCACTTCATCTAGCGTGATGTATTCTCTAATATCTAATGCACAATCTGGATATGGTAGTCTATCATTCGCTACATCAAGGTTTATTATACTCAGTTTACGTCCTATTGCAGACATAAATTGATACATCCCATAGCAGTATGTAGATTTTCCAGAACCCGGAGGTCCTATTACGACTTGACCAAACATAGAAACCAGGTAATATTGTATGTTAGAATCATCTCACTAAGCTATCTTATAGAATTAATTCCATATTATCGCGCGCACGACTTATGTTATTGGTAAGAAAGTTCGATGGCAATTCTACTAGTACCACGCAACTAATTAAGATTCAAGGTTCTACGGATTATTAACATCTAGATTCATTGAGAGTTGTTTATTTGATTCGAATAAGTTGTACGTTACTATAGTCATAAATTAAAAAGTATCAGCTAATATGCCAACCGCCACAAACGAAGCGACCTTCTTGAATAAGTCTGTAACAGTATCGCCATTGGTTCTCTTATCCGTCGTCGACCACTTTAACAGAGTAGCAAATGATTCAAAGAAGAGAGTCGTTGGTGTGATTTTAGGGGATAATTCGTCCGAGACTATTAAAGTCACTAATTCATATGCAATTCCCTTCGAGGAGGATGAGAAAAACCCTAGTATCTGGTTTTTAGATCACAATTATATAGAGTCTATGGGAGAAATGTTCAAAAAAATCAATGCCAAGGAGAAATTGATTGGTTGGTACCACTCGGGTCCAAAATTAAAGTCTTCTGACTTGAAGATTAACGATGTGTTTAAAAAATACACAACAAACCCGCTTTTATTAATCGTCGATGTACAACCTAGAAATGTCGGTATTCCAACAGACGCATACTACGCCGTAGATGATATTAAGAATGATGGTTCTGCAGCAGAAAGAACATTTGTGCATGTACCTTCATTAATCGAAGCTGAGGAAGCTGAAGAAATTGGTGTTGAACATTTATTGAGGGATATAAGAGATCAAGCTGCCGGTAACTTGTCATTAAAGGTTACTCAGAGTTATCAATCATTATTGGGTTTGCACCAAAAGTTGAGAGAAATAGCAAATTACTTAGATAAGGTATATCAAAAGAAGTTACCAATCAACCACACAATATTGGGAAAATTACAAAATGTATTCAATTTGTTACCAAACCTTGCAGCTGAAATTAGCAGCACAACTGGCTCAAAATCCAGCAATCCATTAGCTACAGCATTTACTATTAAAACTAACGATGAATTGATGATGGTTTATATTAGCACCCTAGTTAGAGCTATAGTTGCTTTCCATGATCTTATTGAGAACAAATTAGAAAATAAGAAACTTAACGAAAACAAAGCCCAAGATTCTATCGAAAGTGCTAATGATGCTGCAAGTTCAGCCAAAGCCGATGAAATTAGTGAAAAGGCATAATTTAGATTATATATCGAATCAAATTCTACGTAACCACTTGTAGTGCGCGGCTCAATATTAAAATCAAAAAAAAATATAGATTCTACTCTTCATTTCTCCATACATGGGTTACTAGATAGCATAGCTGTTGTTTTATCTTGGCGTGTTCATTATATTGTGGAATATGTCCCCAAAAATATCTATGCTACCCAAATTGAACTATGTGTCAAACTTCAATTTCTTTTATCATAATACGAAGAAGAATTTTCTATTAAAACAAAACTTCATTGGAAATCAGTTTTTGAATACATATAGGAGAAATATAATACCTTGTAAAAGGTACCATAATACCTCGGTAGATTATTCTGCAAAAGGGACAGAGTTAAGATCTGGAAAGGACTCAAATTCAATTTTAGAAAATGTTGCCACAAAAGTCTTGAATTGTCAAGATACCGATGCTATAAAATACAAGCAAAATACTGAATCGAATATTCCGTTCAAAGTTACACCAATATCATCTACAAATAAAGTTGATCCTGTTGATATAAGCTCAAAAAAAGGACTTCTGGCTCTTTTGAAACCTTACCTTAAATTAACAAAGCCAAACCTAACAGTTTTAGTAACATTAAGTTCAATATGTTCCTACGCTATTTCTCCCTATACCGCTTCCATAACTGAACTTATTTTTCTTACATTGGGAACTGCGTTTTGCTCTGGAGCTGCTAATGCTATAAATATGGGTAGGGAGCCTGAATTTGATAAAAAAATGCCTAGAACTGTAGGGAGGCCAGTCGTTCGTGGTTTAGTAAGTCCAAAACAAGCCTATCAATTCGCAGCTTTAACTGGATCAGTTGGATGTGCAATGCTATATGCTGGTGTCAACCCTACTGTTTCGTTTTTAGGATTCCTAAATATCGTTTTGTACTCCTGGGTTTATACCTCCCTAAAGAGAAGATCAATTATAAATACTTGGGTTGGAGCTATTGTTGGGGCAATCCCACCCTTAATGGGTTGGGCAGCTTCATCACCTTTAACTCATCCAGGTGTTTGGTGCTTAACAGGATTATTATATGCCTGGCAATTTCCTCATTTTAATTCATTATCACATAATATTGCTGATCAATACAAAAATGCTGGATATGTTATGACTGCTGCGGAAAATCCTAAGCTAAATGCCAGAGTTGCCCTTAGATATTCTCTTCTAATGTTTCCATTCTGCTTTGGATTAAGTTATTATGGAATAACGGATTGGGTATTTCAATTAGATTCCGCTATAATGAATAGCTGGTTATCATTATTAGCATTTAAATTCTGGAAACAACAAAAGAAAAATTATGCATTTAACTATAAACCATCAGCTGAAGAAATAACACTTTCGAATATACATGCAAAGAAGTTATTTTGGGGATCAGTCTGGCAACTTCCTGCAATATTAATATTGGCGATGCTACATAAGAAAGGACAATGGGATAGATTATTCAATTATATGGGTTTGAGTGAAGAGAAAGAAAAACCAATTTTAGAATAATTACACTGTAAATACATCTTCATATACATATTTAAGTAATGTAATAATAAAATCAAAGATTACTAAGAGAACTAATCATGAAGCAACTCTAACTATACCTAACTTCGCAAAATAAGGAAAGAGATTCAATGAAGTAAATTCTACTTCAAGTAAGACAAGAAACTAATTTTATAACAGTTTGGATGTTAATATGCAGATTCAGAAGGAGCAGCGGAGGGGGATTCGAAAATATGCAATCGTTAAATATCCAGGATAAGACTCATCAGGCTACTCATACATCCAATCTTACGATCTTCAATTAGAGATAACCATGTTGTAAAAGCTTAAAGAGCAATGCCAAACTTACGTTCACCATTAAGCTCTATTTTCGCAAAGATAACTATTAAATATATACTATTTTGAGAATATCGATTTAATGAATGAGTATAAAAAAATTAGAAAATACCATTAAAAAAATAAAATTAGTGAATATAATGATCTGAAGAAAAATAAGAATAGAAGTAAAGAAGTAAATCCTAATTCGATAAATAATCTCTAATTGAAAAAAAAAGGTTGAAGACAAATGTTTTGTTAGGGACTATATTATATGTGAAATGATTAAATCGATGTTAGAAATATTGATCTAAGATATAATATATAAACTTAGAATTTATACACAATGACATAGATTAAATCAATTATAAGCGTTAATTTTATATTTTGAAGCATAGTTGGGAAAAAAAATTAAGAGATGTTCCATTTTTAGGGTGATAAAAGGAGATACAATAGGTGAAGTATGAAAAAAATAAGCAATTTCATAAAATAAAAGGATTTGACAAGAGATGAATCAATTTTCAACAATCTTGAATTATATGTTGCATATGAAAGCTCTTCACTGATTAGTTTATAGCGAAGACAATTTGGTTAAATTGACAATTCACTCCCCTAAGAGTATGTAAATTCGTAAAACGATGTCGGATATATGTTATGAAAGTCTGATAAAAATTCACCTTCAAAGCAATACCGGATTGAGAATTTTGCAACTTAAAAATAAATCAAGAAATCTTATTCTATTATTTAAACTTCTACATTCTTGAAGATATATTATGTACCTATTCGATTAATATATTGTTTACTCAAAACCATCATGTAAAAGTTAAAATTTAGATAATATCGAATTCAAGAAAACTGAAAAAGTATTTAAAAATTGGGTGATAAGGAAAATATGAGCGTGAGATACTTAAAAGTAAAATCGGTGTAATATTACGCCCTTATAATTGAAAGACAAATAAAGAGGACAAACTATGATCTGTGAAAGACACAAATGGAAGAAATAATTGACAAATTACGTACCTATATATTGTAGTAAAGGAATAAAAATTTACCCATTAACCTGTATGAACAAACAGATAATCTCATACTATCTTTCAAGAGTGACGAAAAAAAGAAGACGATCTTATAAACAGAATCTTATACTCCAATAATAATATAGTAGCATTCAAGAATTCAAATTAATTACTCAGTAAACTGAAAACTCTCAGATAGTGTTCTAAGAATTACTTTGGGTAGAATTTTGCCGAAATTTTATATTAATAAATTACCTTAATCACAATTGATATAAGAATTAAACATATTCACTTACAAAGGAATATATAGGCCTTGTCTTTCTTATTTTAAAAACTACAAGTAAAACAGGCAAAAAATATTGATACAAAGTCCTATATTCATATATATAATGTTTAATAATAAATTAACTATCTACAAGTGTGGTCAATAAATTTATATCAACTAATTTATTAATCATAATAAAATATTATGAATTAACAATTTTACCAATAAAAGAAAATTCATTACATAAAAATATGGACAGCCAGAAATAAATTATAGCAACAGATTATACTTCTATAGAAGAAATATACTAACAAAATTAATGGACTTGGCACCATCATGTAGGGAAACTACAAAGTGGATATGAAAATCATTTATTATAGATCAAACTAAATCGCAACAATTAGGTAATATGTTTCGAAACAAGAAACGAACCAATATACCCAAAGGAAATTTTTTTAAAGTCGATACGAAGTATTATTAAATGATATAATATACTAATCTAAATTCTTTCAGATAAAAGAATATTAATTATAAATTTACTAGTTCTATTGATAAAACGTATATAATATACAATGAATATTTTCAGTAGTTCATTAATCCAAACCATCTGCTGCTGGATCACAATATCTGATATACTAAATGAAATAATATATGGAACAATATTGTAGAAAAAACTATAAGATAATAGCATAAATCTTAATATGATTAACGTTGCAAAATTTGAAAGGTGTCTTGCTTTATCTTAAATGTGGATAATACTTTATTAGTTACTAGAAGTGATGCAGTTTCTTATATATCTTTAATATGTAATATTTTGAGATATCTGATTGTAAATTTTAGGAATATTTTTTTAGATAATATTCGATACTGCTTTACAAGAGAAATTGTTTAATTTAGCGTATTATATATTTAATGATCCAAATAAAAATCTATGATGGTATATTCTTTATTGAATATGAGAAACAAAGATAATATCCCTATTAGTGATTCAATATAGTAACTAAGCTACTAGCAGCTTTTGTATTTGATTTCTTTCTAGATTTTGTTTATTCCCTGTAATACGACTAATAAACCATTTCATTTTTTTTAATTTGTTGTCTACTGTTTGGTTTTTATATAATATTAATTCCTAGGTGATGATGTCAAGTTTTTTAGTTATTATCTTGTATATATCTATATTTGTTATATTTTGCTACTCTTTCTTTTTTTTTTCTATCATTGGGTTTTTATTTTGCTGCTATAATTTTTATTATATTTTATATTATTTCTTAATTCCTATACGATTAGAATATATCTAAAGAATTTGATTTATTGTTATCATTGGAGGTTTAGGTCTTCGGCTACATATACTTTTGTTTTTCAGAATTTGCTTTTCATTTATATTTTCAGTTCTATTATTTTGGATGAGAAGTTATTGGCTTGTTAATTTTAAGTGAATTTTTTTATATTTGTTCTTGAGATTTCTTAATATATGTGGGTTTCCTTAATATCACTTTTTATTATGGTTGTTCTTAATATTTTATTTCTAGTTGTATTGCTATCTTCGTTAAGTTTGATTAAGTATGAGTTACATTTATTAATAACAGGCTATAGATTTTAATTATCAGATGTGGAATTAGTGTTGGAATCCGAGCGTCACATTGTCGTTTATCAGGTTTTTGATTTCCTAAGGGTATTTTATATAGTTTTATATGAGAATGGATTACGTTTTAATTAGCTTGATTTTGCTCTATTGTTATTGTTACATCTCCTAATATTGTTTGTCGGTTAGTGTCTGCTTATTCCCAATTTTATCTATCTTCTGGTTTTCTCTGTTGGATATATGATATATGCAATTATTAATAGTGATATTTTTTTGTTATTAATTTTTGAATTGTAGATATTCTTTACAAATTTATATTTATTTTTATGTTATATGGTTAATTTTATTTATATAAGTAGTGAGTATTGTTTTTATTCTTATTCGAATTGAATTAAATTACATCTTGGAGATTTTTAGGATTTATTTCCACTTGTTTTATTTTCTTGTTTATATATAGTTTGACTTAAATTTAAATCTTATATATTGGACAATTGGCACTATTCAATGTTCTTTTTAAAAGCTTTACCGAGATTTACAAAAAGCTAATTTCAAAGAATTGTTGAGCGATAATGATGTAGACGTATCTAATTCTATGTCTTTACGGTTTCGTTATTAATTTACTTCATTTCCTGATTTTTCTTTTATTCTTTGTCTTAAGAATGACATAATCATGGATTGGAATTCCTCTGTATTTTCGAATTTATTACTTGAAGTTAAACGAACAAGGATATTTCTAATTATGAAATTTGAATGTTTTACAGGAGAGTTATTATTTCCGTTATCATTACTTATCATTATTTTCATCAGACTCTTAATGCCATTTCCATCTTCATAGCTTCGAGTATAACCATTATATCTTCTGAAGAAACTATATCGAGTTTTTTATAATTTATTTTAAAAATAATGGCAACAGTTTTAGATTTAAGTTGGAGAATAGAAGGATCATTCAATAACAGACTAGCTAATGTGTTTTTTTGTACTTTTAGGAATACGGAGCTCATTCTTCCATTTAGCCAATGAAATTCTTTCTCCTTCAGCTAATTCTTTGGCAGCTAGATCTCTTTTTGCAGTTCTATTCAGTTACTTAATTAACTATACTCTTCATGAAGCCGCCCTATTCTTTAAAATTAACGTATACTTTTTCTCCCTTTATGCTGAATTTCTCTAGTAGAATATTTATATTCATTTCATTCGACTCATCCTCTTCAAATTCATAATATTCAATTTGGTCAATATTAGAAAAAGACCACAGATTTGCATTCTGGTTCAAAAGTAATCTCCCAAATATGCTCCAACACAAGCCAGGTAGAGTCAATCCCCTCTGATATATCCACCAGGTGAGTCAATTGAATATTTCCTACACAGCCAGAACCAATTGCACCTTTAGGAGTAAAAGTTCTCGCCGGATTATATTTACCTGATCTGAGTCTAGCCCTAGGATCATAATAATCTGAAAAAGTGTTTGGGCACAAAAACCTTTTTGAATTCTTCTTTCAGTTCCAAGCAGTCGGCTCTCATTAGACATTTTACATTATCAGGTAAATAAGGAGCATAAGGTATCTGAGAATGTATATCTCTTTCGATGCAATTATTTAGAGAGCTATGGTCCAAGCAACATGAAATTCGATAAAGCGTACTCTTAATTGTAAATTATTTAAAGATTTCAACTTCATTTCCAAAACCCTTTGGCGAACACATTTGAAAAGCGAAAAATTGACAATACCATATTCAAGCAATACCATTTCTTCTCCTGCTTGCCCTATAGATATTGGTGGAATATTCTGGTTCCCTTTTCTACGAAACAATACAGAAATTTGATACCTTCCCTGTATTGAGCATTCCCTCTCTCCGAGGGCCATAGCTTCACCTTTTCCGTTATCAAATATTTGAATTTCAATATGTATACCTTTCTCATTATATTTTTCCAAGAATACACCCGAATTCTTGAATAAAGCTTTACCTCTGGATATCACTTCTTTCAATGATTCTTTTAATTCATCTTCTTCGAAACAAATTTTAAGTCCCATACCCCACCTCCTCCTACTGTTGGCTTAAGTATAATTGAATATCCTTTAGATTTCACAGCAGCAATAGCGATATCTATGTCGGCAAGTAAACCTGTCTCTGGTATATCATTAATTTCTGCTAAATGTATAGCACTGTGTTTTAACCCAAATGTTTCTATCGAATTTGATGAAGGTGCAGCAAAAAGTATGTTGTTTTCTCTCAAAAGCATTGGCAAAAGTTGAGTATTCAGATAAAAATCCATATCCAGGAATAACTTCAGTATTTCGATCGACTGCAAATTCAACAATTTCTTCAATATTAATATAAGAACTTGTCCCTATACCAGATAAAACTTATGATTTATCTGCTTCGGTGACATGTGAAGATTCAGCTTCTTCGGATGAGAAAATGACTAAGGTCTTTAGGTAATTCACCTAGCAATAATGTATAATTCTGCAAGCTATTTCCTTCTATTTCCTAATAGTACTGTTTTAATTTTTATATATTTAGTCAATGGCAGTCAATATGTATTCTTTCTGATATATTGCAAGGTCACTACTACCTTTTCTTCTTTATAAAAATTAATAGTCTACTAGAACCCACAAACGGATCGAAGTTTTTTTCTGAATTGATAATGAAATATGAGCACAACGATTTCACTATGTAGTTAAGCAGTTGTCCAAAATTGATAGAACGGGTTGTAGAGCCTTTTGATCACCATAAAGATAGACAAATAACTACTTTTTATTTTTTCCTATTACGGTGAATGATAAGCTTCGGCATCTTGCAATATGATTAAGCAGCTGGGCATACTTGGTAAAGAAAGCTTGTATATCCTTTTATAACCATGGGTTTTTGTAGAGTCAGATAATTATCTATCTCAACTAGCTTGAAAAGTATTTTTTTTTCTTACAACTATTATATGAATCAGAATTAGTCCAAAATTTTGAAGAATGACTCCAGTGAAATGGACAGACTCAGCAAACAATATTTCAGACTTCTTCCAAGATATGAAATCAATTGTGATATGGGAGATGATTTGAGTCTTGCAATATGGGTACAGATGAAGATATTATGCCATATATTGATAGTGCAAATATTGCATGTGGCGGACATGCTGGTATTACAAGAATCATGGAAAATACTATTAGATTAGCTAAGAAGAATAAGGTTAAATGTGGGCACATGTTGGTCTACCAGATAAGGAAGGATTTGGAAGACGTATATGGGCTATTGATTTTCAATATATATCAGTTAGTTGTGTTTCAAACTAGGGCTCTCAAAGTCTTTTTAGAGACTCAAGGTTTTGAATTGACTGATATTAAACCTCATGTGGTGAATTATATTTTTACGTTAAAAGAGACGAAGAAATAATGATAATAACTGTCATCATAGCAGCTAAAGTTTTCAGTCTTCCTCTCGTAGCGGCCAAGAACAAAGTCCTTTTACAAATTAGTAAAGGCAAATGATATTGAACTCATTCAAGAATACTGTCCCGATTTGAACTACACTCTGGATAGCTCATTATGTAGAATTAAAGGCGGTCCAAAAAGTCAAAAATCTCTAGAGTCTCTCAAAAAGGATGCATTAAGAGCCGGATTTGATGATCAAGTTGTCGACATGCATGACATTTTTTTGTCTCTCGGATTCAAAAAATGACCCTTTCACTATATGTTTGCACTCTGACATGCCAACAGCAATTGAAAACATAAAGGTTGCAAGAGAAGTAATAGATCTGATAGACAAAATCAGAGGATTTATTCCTCGTTCTTAATGAGATTTCAATTATTTAGTTAGAATAATTTGATACTTTCTTAAAATCTAAATCGCTTAAGGTAATTTGACTCATTTTTCTTATCAATTCAATGTAGTTCTTTTTATTTTCAATATCTAATATTTAAGTAACTAATAGCAGGATTTTTTTCTCATATGGGTAATATCAAACACGAAGTAGATAAAAGGGTAACAAAAGTTACCATGCGCTTAAGGTCTTGTCTTTCTTCAAAAACATAACAATCGACCGAAAACGATACGGTATCTTTTAAATAACGTTAGCAGTTGACAAAACTAGGCAGCCAGTTTAATATGTTCCTATTTATATTCTTCATCAAATCATCGATGTCATCAATGTCCATATTTTATACACCATAGTGCTCATGCGGATACAAAACTTTAAACTATTAAGTTAATTAAATACATTTTAACAATTTAAATAAACTATCGTAGAAACTGAATATATATTCAGTCAGAGAGATGGATATTGCTTAGTATTAGGCTTAGTATTCGCATTGCAATCTTAATGGCAGGATTATCTACTTTGCTTTCTTGATACATGGATGAAGTTCAGGATTCAGAAATGTTGAAGACTACTGAGAGAGCAATCAAAACATTTGAAATAAAGGGAAGAGCTCCAAACTGCCATATATATCAAGAAATAGTAAGGTAAGGTATGGGAAATCTACTCATATTATCTCTTTTATTTATTCTTCAATTCAAATGGTTACATATACTACAAATTTATTGATCAATGGGTCTACTATATTCAATATAATTACTGGCATTAATAGAGATGCCTCAATTGTTATATTTCCAATTGGGTTAATAACTTTTACCTTGTTGGGAGGAATTAAGGCTACCCCCTTAACTGATTGGATTCATACTGTTATATTATATGTTTTATTGCTTATATTATGTTCAGAACTTTGTTACAAGCGAAGCACTTAGATCAGCAGATAAGGTGTGGGAATTTCTAAAAAAATCTCAGAGGAAAGTCCAATTTCAGGAAATGCGGGTGAAAGCTTACTTACAATGTCTTCCGTACTAAGTGGTCTTTTTGGATTAATTTAATTTGCTGAAGGATGGGCAGCTCCCTGTGATGAACAATTAATTAGCATGGCCATTAGTGCTGAGGCACCTTTGTATATATATATATCTTGGGTAGTCTTGCTTGGTTTCTATTCCGTTTTGCTTGGCAACTACTTTAGGATTCGCAGCTAGAGGTTAGGAATCCACTAAGTATTTCCCTACATATCCAAATCCCATGACAGTAGCAGAAATTAGTGATGGATTAGTGATCCCTTATGCAGCATATACTATTACTGGTAAAGCTGGTGTAATAATGTGTATTTTAATCGCATTTATGGCTATCACTGTAGCATTTTCTTCAGAAACAAAAGCAGTCTCTTCTACGATAACTTATGATTCTTACAAAGCCTATATTAGCCCAAATGCGAATGGATAAAAACTTGTAGAGGTTGCAAATATCCGTATTATATATTTGGTATATTAACCATTAGTTTGGGGATTGGGTTAGCTCATGCAGGTTTTGTTGTTTCATTTATTACAACAGTTCCTAGTATCATAATTAATGTTAGTAATATTTAATTCATTGCAACTTTATCTTGGAAGAAGATGTCAAGTTTTCCTTATAATGTGGGAACGATCTTTTGTACATTAGTTTCCCTAGCCGAATGGTTTGGATATACAATCAACCAATCAGGTCATATTGGCCCTACTAAATCAACTAATGAAGCATTGGCTGCAGGTAATACAATATCTTTTGGTGCTCCTATTATCATGGTTCCTTTATTGGTGTAGATCAAACCCAGTGTCTTTGATTGGAAATTTTGCTGAGCGTCAAACAAGACGATAGCCTGATTTTGATAATGAAGGTATAAATAATGTACTCTCTGCTGAAGAGGTTACCGAATTTCAGTTGATCACACAGAAGAAAAGTGACATTTTCAGAAAATAGCATTTTCCATTACTACATTGTTCGTGCTGTCTTTTCTTGTTATCTTCCCACTTCCATTATATGGAACGCATTACGTTTTCAGTAAAGCCTTTTTGCATGTTTGGATTGTAATTATGGTCTCCATCTATAGTGTTATTATATTACCTCTATGGGAAGGAAGATCATCGATTATTAGACTAGGTAAAATTATCTTTAGAAAAGAAGATATACCTTTAGGAGATATTATATTTGTCAAATCGAATGAATTCGCTAATGATCAATCAAAAGTATCCGAAAAAAATATTAAAGTAATTGAGTTGTGATAAATTTTGATTTATAATGGGATTTTTTATTAATCATATAAATGCTATTGTGTCAGTAGAACTATTTCAAATTCAAGTTCAATAAATCTTTCAGATATAACATATATATAATTTTCCGAGATTTCTCCTTTGGTACTGCCATTCGATTGTAAGTTGTTTTCTAAATATTACTCAGCAACGCAAGAATCAACATATAATTTCTAGAAATATCTTAGAGTAGATCATAAATCCTATCATCTTGAAAAACGGAATGAAACTATATCCTAAGCATTATTTGCCACTTTCACCTAACATCTATTTACTTACCACCACCCCCTCTTCCCCCGTAGTCTGTAGAATTTGCTTTTACTAAAAAGAAACAATTTGCATCCAAATATAAATAATCATATTCATTATTAATACATTCTACTATGTTATAATTCTAATACAAATGGCTTTCTCTAGACTTGTATTTAAAAAATATTATTATAATATTAAATATTAATAAATTTAGAGATTATATTCAAATAAAATCAAAACATAGAATTAGTAAAGATTACTATTGGGAAAATTAGTAAATATTAAGAAATCCTGTCCAAATATATACATTTATCATAAGTTAACAAATTGATGAGTATGCTCTCCAATCTATTCTTAGTGAGGAAGTTCTATCTATTCAACAGCATTTCCATCTCAAAGCAAATGCGACAAAGAAGTTGCAATCGGACACCAAAATTTTTGGGGAAATTCACCATCGTGACAATTGTATTGGTCAGTTTGATATAATAGCCATTCTTTCTATATTCTCTACAATTTTCGCCGTCTCAACATAAAAGTTACAAAGTACTTTATCCTACATGATTTTACAATATTCTTTATTTTGATAATGCTTTGAGGACGTAATACGATTATAGCATTCAATTACTATTGACTAAACATACGCTAAATAATCTGAATATATATATTTACAATATTATAAAGTAGATTGGCCATTTAAATTAAAGAAGCAATATTTAGAGTACAAGCCAATATTTAATGCCCTAATTTAATAAACATCATGGAACCCACGGGTTGGGATAGTTACTTCGTATCGACTATCGAGACCTAGCACTTTATTCCTATGAATAACTACAGCAAACATTTCACAATAAACGAACTTTATTCCCTAATATACAAAAAGAACCAAATAGACTAAATAATACAATAGAAAACTAAAAATATAGTCATAATGCTTACTCAGAAGCAGAGGAGTATTTGGTAACAGCTCTGGTACCTTCAGCAACAGCGTGCTTAGCTAATTCACCTGGCAAGATCAATCTAACAGCAGTTTGAATTTCTCTAGCAGAGATAGTAGACTTCTTGTTGTAAGCAGCTAACTTAGAAGCTTCACCAGCAATTCTTTCGAAAATATCGTTAACAAAAGAGTTCATGATGGACATGGCCTTTTGGGAAATACCGGTATCTGGATGGGTTTGCTTTAAAACCTTGTAGATGTAAGAAGAGTATGTTTCCTTTCTGGTCTTTGACTTCTTCTTTGGTTCAGTGGAGGAAGCAGTCTTCTTAGCAGCTGGCTTCTTTTCAGCTGGAGCTTTAGAGGCAGGTTTCTTTTCAGCTTTTGGGGCCATTTTTACTATATGTTATTAATTATTGAGAAAAAACACCTTCTCTTCCCGAATTCGCATTAGGTGGATCCTATCTCCCTTTTATACTCAACGTGTCTTAAAGATTTACAGCCGGTTTGTTTGTTTACTTAAGTTTCTGGCGTTTTCGCGATATTAATTGGTATGATAATTATTACACAAGACTGAAATATACACAGGAAAATACGTGCTGATTATTTCTCGGCAATATGTGTAAATAACAGAACACTTCTCGTTAGTGTCACAGTAATAATGCAGCCTGAAATAATTGCAAAAACAAATTGCATTATATATATAGACGAATCCTCGAAATGCGAAGGGAAAATTTGCTGAAAAGTTAGTATAACTTCATAACTAAAACAAATTTCATATAATGTCAGGAGGAAAAGGAAAATCCGGTTCTACCGAAAAAGTATCTACATCCAGATCCGTCAAGGCTGGTTTAACTTTCCCAGTTGGTAGAGTTCACAGATTATTAAGAAAGGGTAACTACGCGCAAAGAGTTGGTTCTGGTGCCCCAGTCTACTTAACCTCAGTCTTAGAATATTTAGCTGCCGAAATCTTGGAATTGGCTGGTAACGCCGCCAGAGATAACAAAAAGTCCAGAATCATCCCAAGACACTTGCAATTGGCCATCAGAAATGATGAAGAATTGAACAAGTTGTTGGGTGATGTCACTATTGCACAAGGTGGTGTCTTACCAAACATTCACCAAAACTTGTTACCAAAGAAATCTGGTAAGCCAACCAAGGGCTCTCAAGAATTATAAGCTTGCTAATGTTTCAATCTTGCTTCACTTCGATGTATTATATAGTTATTTTGTAAATTATTACATGTATGGGTTAATTTGAATTTGAGTTGTAGGTCGCAATCTTGGGAAAATGGTGGTGATCTGGAGATATCAGTGGAATGAATATTGGAGAAACCAAAAACGGTCAAACAAGAAGATGTATGGGTAACTAGGCTATGTGTAGAAGAGAACTGATGGCCACTGGAAATACCCTGATGAGAATTTCTGGATCTGTGAAACTACATACAATATTTGCCTTGCTATTTACAGCGATACACAAAATGCAATACAACTGTATTTCTGTAGCTAACATAGGTATTTGCAGCTATAGTATTGGCGTTTATCTCCATTTTATCGAGAAAAGACTTTAAATTTGTACATCTCATCTATATAGAGGTGGAATATTCTACTAAAAGGCAATTATTTGGAGAATATTCGATTTCGGGTATTATATGTTATCTAATTACCACTCGTACAATCTTTGAAAAAACTCCTCATATTTTGGATAAAAACATTATACCATAGGAAGGTAGAGCAAATCTCGTATTTCATACATACTTTATCCCCGTAAGTTCACTAGGCTACCTTCTCTTTTGTTCTCTTCATTAGCTATTCACTTAATATGGGTTCCATATATTTGCACCCTACTAACTGATTTTTGTGTTACAAAACGAGGCTGGCACATGAGCAGAGGTAATTGGCGTATATACAGTTCCGAAATCCCACAAAATCATGTGATATAAATTTGACTCTTATCTGAAAGAAAATGATAAAAAGAGGCAAGTGTATCCATAAATTTATAAATTTTTTTTATCAGAGAAAGAAGAAATGTCACTTCGTTTAAAGAAAAACCACAGTCGTAACTTAAAGATAACTGGAGGAGCAGTCGTGATAGGAGCTGCTGTGATTTTACTCAAGACATATCCTCATATCAAAACTAGTCTTTTTGAATACTTCGGATGCGGGAAAGAGTTGCCTAAAGAGGATAATGAGCCAATCGAATTAAATGAAACCAATGAACAAGAACAAGAAGAGGAGGAAGAAAACGAAACCAAGGCTGATGCAAGCCTAGTAGACGTTGGGTCATGGTCTGAAGACAACTTGAAGAGTTGGTTAACACAGGTATGTATATGATATTCGGAGTGTTGATGAAAAACCATTACTAACTTTAGCAAGAAAGACATCTGCGCTCCACAGAATGCTTCTCATAATAACCTTGTATCCATTGTTAAATCATTGCAAGAAGATACTCATTAGCTATAACATTCTTGTAAATATCAGTTTCACACAGTTAATTATGAAGATCTTGTCATTGTTTCGTCAGCTGGTGATACGGAAGTAATACAAATGGCTTCATACTTTCAATCTTGTACTGATATATTTATCTTATATATATACTAATTTATTTTGTATTCTAAATTCTATCTATTCAACTTTTCATGTTGTAGAGTCCATTCCTTCAACGCATATTCAAATACCTTTCGAGTCAATCCAGTGCTTTCGTCTGCGATGTAAGCAAATTGACAGTTGATACTAGTGACGTCCCTGTTTCTGCTCTCATCGTCAAAAAGGATAAACCCATGTTGCTTAAGCTCCTTTTGGAGATCCAACTGTTTGGCTGCTTGGGTAATGTGCTTTATCTTCGATCCCTGGCCCCATTGTAGCAGGTCAAAGTATTTAATTGCCGGCCTTCCATCTATGTGGAATAGAGATAACAACTCTTGCGCAACTCTTGGAGTGGCTGTTCTACTGGCTCCGATTATGGTAACTCCAGCTGCCTTCAACTCGGTAATGATCGACTCCACATCTTTGTAAAACGAAAGTTCCATTCCATAGTGGTCCACCACCTTAGTCTTTCCTATTTTTTTCAATGGCATACTGATATGCGTGTCACACCAGCATGGCCAAAGTGTGTAATCTAAATCGAACACTACGGCTGAAGGATATTTGTATGAATTAGACATTATTTTTCACACTACAAAAAAAATTCGTTATCATTTTTCATGATTCATCTCAGTACCCCATTCCTGCAGCTATCACAAGGGATAAATAGATGGCAACTATACAAATTATACCACTTTTTTATTCTTTTTTTAATTATTGCAATAAGATAGGAATGGATATTGACAAGAGAATAATAATTCTTAAAGTAACCCATAAGAAGTTTGGATTGGAGGAGGACTGTGTTGAGC
Organism: Schwanniomyces capriottii; assembly: GCA_032927745.1. Taxonomy (NCBI): domain Eukaryota; kingdom Fungi; phylum Ascomycota; class Pichiomycetes; order Serinales; family Debaryomycetaceae; genus Schwanniomyces; species Schwanniomyces capriottii. Next base: position 373,856 of record JAVSEF010000014.1, on the reverse strand, counting down.
AGATCATCACTGTAACTAGAGACAGGTTTAGCAGCGTGAGTAGCAAAGAGACGCTTATTGAGATGTTAAAAAGTACATGTTCAAATATTAGTTTTAACGAAGCGCATGTGAGGTTCTTGAGGAAGCTGAAGAAACACAAGGACTACGTGCCATTAGAGCTGGGAGAGGATTTCAAATCATTGGCAAGAAGTTTAAAGGTAAAGAATCATGTGAAGTTGCTAATCATGGAACTTGCATCCGACCAATCTAATGCTACAAAGGAGCAGGTTTCTTCTTTCGCAACGGATAAGAAGAAGACCAATAAAACGATTGATTTTGCTAGTTTAGGTGACGCTCTTATCGAAGCGGCTTTTGAACATTTCAGGGATATTGTTAGTGAGTTTAAAGGAGCCGCTTTGGATGGTAAATCGGATGCTAAGGAGACTGATCAAAGCGAACAAATGAACGAAGGCAAAAATTCTGAAAAACCGGAAGTATGCCACAGTAATGTTGCATGTGACTCTTGCCACCCATTTGACTTTGCACCTATTATGGGAACAAGGTATAGTTGTTTAATCTGTCCAGATTTTGATTTGTGTTCTTCCTGTGAAGGTAAGTTAAAGGAAGATAAGGGGCTGATTGGAAGTCATTCTTATGCACATCCATTGGCAAAGATTGACGTACCTAATGCTTCGTTTAATCACAATAAATTTGGGTTGGGTAGAGCCTGTCCTTATATGGAAAATGAGAGAGTAATTGATATTCCTTTTGAAAACTGCTCCAATGCAAACAAAGACATGATTGAGAACACTATTCGTGGTGAAGGTTTACTGAAATTCACTCAAAATGTAGACAAATATGTAGCTGATTCTGAAAAATTCGGCCAATTGATAACGATGTTTACATCTGACGATAATGAAGAATCCAAGTTTGAACAATTGAAAGCGTTAATTAAAGACTATAACTATAATAAAAGTAAACCTAATGATATTATGGTATCTGAAGATGATTCTTTTGTTATAGTTTCCAGTAGAAGTTTCCCGTTAAGTTCTAGAATTATGTCATTAACGTTGATTAATAAATCGACTAATAGCATTCCTTGCTCGAATTTAATTTTTAAATTCTTTAATGAAAGTGATGAAGAAATAATGAAATTTAAAGGGGTTTCATCAAGTATCTCCCCTGGTGGAAGAAGAAGTTTTAACCTAAGAAACCCAGGTAAAAATTATAATAAGATAAAGATTTATTCTGAAGATTCGGATTGGATCATGGAAGGAAATTATGAGGAAGGTTCTTCAATATCTTTAAAGCTTTTTAAAGAGTCGACTGAAGAATTGGAATTAAACGATAACGACAAACCAGAAAATTCTAATAACAAGGATCTTGTTCAAGCAGTTTCAGAAACAGAACCAGACCAGAATGTGTTCCCAAGTAAGATAAGTATTTCCTTAATAAATCCATTAGGAAGTGGTTTTACTACAATTAAGGTTAAAAATGAATCACCTGAAGCTTTCCCATCTTTTGAATTAAAATTCAATAACCTGGTCAGCTCTGTATTTGTTAGACATGGCCCTATGAATGCTGGTGAAAGTATTTCTCTTACTGAAGTATTTCCTAATCCATTTTTCTCACTGCCATTTGTTGCAAACTTAAACTCGGGATCTTATCATGGAAGAATTCAAATGGATAGCAAAAATTTAGCTGGATCTTTTGATCTTACTTCCACTTATATGGATGATTTTTCAGATCAATCCAGTAACACAGCTTCTATTGCTGAAGAACCTAAAGAATATATCAACGTTGAAGATGTAGACGAAGAAAAAAGTAATAATTCTCAAATCAATGATTCGACGGCAAGTGATGACGACATTATTATGTCTGAGTCTGGATCAATTCATTCCATTGTTTTACCAGTTTTACCAAAGGAATCAATTTTGGAATCTAGAATTTCTGCTTCTGAATATACAGATGCTAGATCATTTATTAAAGAGAAAGAAGAAATAACAGAAGATCATGAAATTGATGATTCCGAGAATTATGATATAATTAGTGTTGATGGTGATATTGAAGACTGTGAGCTTGGTTCTGATTTCGAAGTGTTATCTCCTGTTAGCAGCCATCCTTAGTTTTTTAACACTAGCAATTAGTTTGCAAGTTACCACTTTTGATTGATTTGCTTTTGATTTATTATTTAGCTATATCTTTTCTTTTTTTTTTATATTCTTTTCTTCTATTCTTCAATAGCTCTTCGATTCTCTATTTAGTCGATGAAAATTATAATATTGAACTTTGGGTAGCTTCTGTGTTGGGTAGTGCGATGTACAGTTAGTTTAAGAAATGCAAACCGCACAATCTAATGTACAGTTCAATTTAAAATCCAATATCATCTTTTGAATAGTATAATATTACTCATCAGATAAATAAGATGAAGGCGCAATCAACAAAGGTGACTAGTAATAAAGATGTGGCACCTGAAAGTGAAGGTATGTGATTTTTGACGATTTTATTCCGATGTAATACTGACCTAATTAGAACAAAAGTTCAAACAAAAATGTAAAGAATTAAAGAAAAGAATCACGGAAATAGAAGAAAGTAATGAAATAGCAACATTAGCATTATCGAGAACGAAGAATTCTATACGTAGAATGCGTCTAGAGTATATGATTTTGCTTGAAAGACTTGAAGAGCGTGCTATAATGATACCGGATGGAAACCATGAACACGAAGAAATGTCACCACCACCTTCTCCATCAATACTAGACGAATCTTTAAATAGTACAAATGCAAAATTGACACGTAATGGATTATCAAAAAGAGGTAAAAAGGGTAAGACTGGATCCTCTAGTACAAATGGTTCTACCCGTGCTCAGAGAGTGAGAGACCCAGATTTACCAAAGAGACCAACTAATGCTTATTTAATCTTCTGTGAGATGGAGAAGGAAAGAATCAAACAAGAAATAGAAGCTAAAACCCCTGGTGTTGTAAATGATTCATCGAAGACTTTAACGGAAGCTTGGAAGGATCTAGGCGACGAAGAACGTAAGCCTTATTACAAATTATATGAAGATGATAGAGATAGATATCAAAGAGAAATGTTAATTTATAATCAAAAGAAGCAAGCAGAAGATACCCAAGATGACCTGAGACCAATTAAGAGACAAAAATTCGATAATGAATTACTATCAGATGATGCACCAGCAGACAGCACAGCTAAACCAGCTGCGGAAGCTGAGGAAGAAAATATGGACTTAAAACTGGAACCTGATATACAGGAAGCTACGGAGCCCTTGATTCAAAAAGATGATCTGAAGCCTGATAATGAATGAATCTAATAAAAATTTATATTTTTATTTAACTTTATTATCTATAATACAAGTAACATCTAAATTCTTTAGTTGCTATTAAATCTCTTTTTTTTACTGTGGTAGAAACCATTTTCATCTTTTTCATGCTTTCTCTTTTCTCTGGATCTCTCATGTTTCTTGAACTTTCTTTTGGCTGAAATATCTGGCGCATTAACAGCAATTTGAGCCCTTTTAGCCTTTCTCTGCTGTCTTCTTAATGTAATAGTCTGTTTGACAATAGTATAAATACGAGAATATTCTGAAACACCCAACTTCTCTTCTAGAATTTGCATACATTCCATTGAGAGATTGACTAGCTCATTCTCTTCCTCACTGTTATTAGCATTTAGTTCGGTAAGATTGTTTAATGCTAATAAAACCTTTTCAGCTGCTGATGGTAAATTTTCAATAGATATGATTTGAATTAACATTGCAGTAAGGTGTACTGAAGTTTTCTTTGAAATAAAAGATTCTTTATAGTTATTTTCTTGCCTTACAATAGAGCAAGTTCTAGAAACAAGATAATCCATCGCATACTTATACTTAGATGATTCTTCATCCTCCAAATTATCCTTTGATTTATATCCGTATAAAGTTTTCTCTTGTTCCCATTCCATTGCAATTATTACCAAATTCTTAACAATTTGATTTCCTAAATCTTCACTAATTCCAGGAGCCCCTAATTGGTGTAATAATCTATATGCAATAGTTTGAATTTCATAATCGGAAAATTGAATATTTGCTTCGTCTAAGTTACTCAAAAGTATTCCAACCAAACGACATGATAATAAACGGATCCACGAATGAGGATATAATAAAGTTTCAAGAATACATTTCCAAATACCAACGTACCTTGTATCGAAGGCCGACTTTTGTAACTTATGACATATAGTGGAGAAGACATTCAATGAGGTATAAATGTATTCCCATTCCACATCATTGTTACTATCGGAATTATTTCTTGATGCTAACAAAACCTCTTCAATGATCTTTAGAGCTAAATTATCCAACGTTTCATTTTGTCCAATTCCAAATTGGGATATATAAATTTTATAAATGCTTAACCCACATCTTCTTAATAAGATATTAGAAGATTGATTTAACCATCCTGAGCAATACTTCTCGATATCTGATACATTTCCTGGCCCAAGTTTGTTTAACATATTGCTGATCAAAGTAGTACCCATTTCACGACACTTAGATGAATCATCACTAATAATAACATTAGCCAATGCAACAAAGAAAGATGAAGCTAACTTCGATAAAAGTTCACTTCCAGATTTCATAATAATAAGGTGAATTAATTCCATTACTGATTGTCTACCTGCTTGAGTGGCATATCCTAAATTATTAACCAAAAATTTAAATTGCTTTTCTAATCTTCCTCTTCCTTGATCATACTCCATTAAGAATTGGAAATAAACACTTCTCGCCATATCCCTAATCTCTTTAGAATGATTAACGATCATAATTTTTGATACCTTATCCATTGTATCATAAACCTCAGGAATGATGATATGCTGGGAAACAACTGCCTTCAAGAAATTGAAAGCTAGCCCTTGTCTATTAGGCTCTTCCAAATCTGGTTGCAAACGAACCAACACATAACTAATAGCTGTATGCTTTAATGAAATATTAGGCTTGTGTCTAATAATAGTACTTAAAAATTTAAGAGAAGCTTGACATATTTCAGAATTAGTTGAAGGACAATCTTTAATTATGTTCAAAACCCTTCTTGCGCAAGTCTTTAAGATAGCTTCAATTTCTTCAGAAAATGGTAATCTGATGATTTGATGTAATAAACGCAAACATGATATAGTAACTCCTTCATTTGTAGACATTAATCCATTTTCTAATAATGGTACGAAGGCTTCAAGGTTCGCCACTGTTAATAGCGAATCATGTCTAGATAAAGCTGTCCTTAACAATTCAAAAGAAAACTTTTGTAAAACAAATATATATTGTGAAAATTCCACTTGAGTCTTCTGAGGTCTGAAATCAAGCTTCACTATGAAATGGTCAGTCCTTTCGTCAATAGACTTAGCTTTGGATGGTCTAGCCGTTATCAAATCTAAGGTTTGTTTATGAAGTTCGTAACAGAGTAAAAGAATATCTCTTGTAGAGGATTCTTCATTGTGATTAAGACCAAGGGCATATCTTCTCAATAATTCGTCTAATTTATTTTGAATTTTAAGTGAAATGTTTTCCTTCAATAATTGCTTCACAGGTTCAACTAAATATACGAAGGAGCTCAAACTAATATTTGACGATAGAATTTCACCCGAATCAAAACTTTTTTTGAATTTAACTTCTTTCATAGTACTGTGATAACCCTCGGCATCTTTCTCTTGACCAGCAGCACCAAATATATCCTCCATAATAATACTAACTATAAGTGATGCCGCATCGTTAAGATCACTATGCTGTAATTCACTTTGCATTGTAGCTAATAATGAATGCATAGTATAACTAAGAACATGTATCTGGGAACCTCTGGATAAAGCTGTTTTTAATTCCTTCAATATGAATTTGAAATACTTGGCTCCTAAGAGCGTAGCAATTCTTCCTAACGTTTTTCTTACTGCATCTCTTAATTCTTCCGATCTGGAACGCATAACTTGACATGTGCTAGTTAAAATTCCAGGTAATTCTGATTCAATAGAATCTTCAGAAATGCACATAACTAAACTAGTTAAACCTTCAGATAATGGAGCTCTAGCAACAATTGTTTCATCATCACGTACAGTTAATACCTTCAACAACATTGGCATTAAATCCTTTGTAACACAATCATCAATTTCTGATTGTTCACTTGGAAGACCATTCATTATATCATCCGTATTACCAGTCTTTTTCGAACTTATGGAAGCCATGAAAGACTTACAAATTGCCACAATCAAATTTACATGATTCTTTAAATTTTCTTTTGATCTTAAGTTTGAAGCATATCTTCTAAATAATGCCTTGAATTGGTTCCAACTGACGCATCTAACTAAAAGACAAATGGTATCAATCGATTCATTTGCAATATTTCTATATTTTTCATCGTTACTGATTGCGTAACGCTCAATAATTGGTAAAATATAATGTGAAATACTACTGTCATTTAATTTATTTCTGTATTCAGCAGCTCTCTTAACAGCTCTTTGACGACGATGTAATTGAATATGATTCACATTCTTGAAAAAATTAGCTTCTTCATCATTTCCAAATAATAAGACCTTCATATCTTCCATATCTTCAAAATATTTCGAATACTCAACAGTATGTGAGAGAACACCAATATACTCTGTTTGAACAGCTTCATTGGTCTTTCTAAGTCCTATACGCAAATGAGGTAATACTACATCCTTATATAAACGGATGTAAGGTTTCGCTTCTTTCTCATTTTCCTTTCCAGAATAACAATCAACAAAACGATTCAAAGTGAAAGTGGCATTCGTTCTAATGGCTAATTCATTTTCATCATTTATGAAAAATAAGGAGCAATATACAATTGGAAGCCATTGAGTTGGGGTGAGTTCATGATATACTTCCTCGTTTATCTTCTGGAAACTATTCAATCTCTTTTCAAAATCTAACTCCTCCATTCTTTTACCTGAATAAGAATTTAAACCAGATAAAATTTGAGCTATTAACTCAAATTCATTGAATTTGTTACCAATACTATTGAATACGCCAACTAATTGCTCACGAATACGACGATCAGGATACACCCTAAAAGCTTTAGAACAATTTTGGTATATAGGTAATATATCATCAAATGAGCTATCATATTCGTCTATAATTGATGATAACGATATTAATATGTTAATTTTATCGCCAGGTTTAACTTGTGCAATGGGTTTGTCCAAGGCTTCATTCAAGGATCCAAGTAACATAGATCTAGTGGAGTTATCCTCAATGTATTGACCATCAATTAACAATAATAAAATATTCAAAGCTTTGGAAATAACTTCATTATTAGAAGATTTATTAATAATGGAAGGCAAGACTTTTAATAAGGCCGAAACAATTATAGCTAATAAGGTGAAATATTTTTCGTCTTCAATTCCCTTCATATTCAATGCATTGACACAGAAGTCTAAAATGACAGATAATACAGATTCCTTGGCATTCTTGTTAGACATCAAAGCCATAAGAGCATTGACAGATGCAAAGTCACCGTAATAAAGGAACTTAACAAGATTTGGACGTTCAATCCAAGAAGTAATAATATTTAATAATGAAGAGGCTTGTTGCAAATTTTCTTCTGCAAATTTCTCTAATCTTGGACTAATGATTGAGTTGTAAATTACAGGAATATACTCGTCCCACGTAAAAGAATCACCTAATAATTTAAACAACTCGCTTAAGCATCTCATACCCATTTGTCTAATGTTTCTTGAAGATTTTTCAATATTGATGTCGTCATCATCAGAAATATTGTCAATCTTATTCTGAGAAAGTATTAAAGAATAAACTAAAGGTTGAATAGTTGTTTCTAAAACACTATTATATTTATAACCAAGAACCTTATAAGAATCACTCAATAAGTTCACAAAACCACTTACTTTTCTCATAAGATTAAAATCAATGACAGGCAATTTCTTAGTATTGAAAAAATCTTGATATTTTATACGGTCGGATCCCAATTTTAAAAACTGGATGATGTATTCGCGTTGCAAATTTGGTAAAACAGTTATTACTGCAAATTTTTTACCTGCTTTACTATTACTTTTTGGTGTACCTTGCACACGACCAAATAAAATACGTAAAACTAAAGGCATAAGTTTTTCCTTGTCAGATTCTTCGATACTAGAATCACTACCCAAAGTTATGAATTTAGAAAGTTCATCTCTAAAAATAGTATCATCCAATAAATTCTTTAAGTTATCTGAGTATTTCCTAACTGGACTTTTGTAATTGAGGATCACATCTAGGGCCATTTTTTGTACCAGATTATTCTTGTTACATAACAACATTAACATATGATCATAAAGCATTTCACTTTTATAAACGGTTTTCATATTTTTGAATTTACCAAATAAGCCAACTAGTTCATTTCTTTCTTTCAATGACCAGCCATTTGAATTCATCTTATCATCATTTCCATTTTCTTCTTCCACAGCATCAGCATCGTCTTCATCATTTTCTGTTTCATGCAAAACTAAACTAATTAATTCCCTAGAGTGTGATTCAGCAATGGATGGCAGACCATATAAAACTTTGATTACATTATACCTTGTAAAAGAACTGTATGTATCATCAGATCTCAAATTTTCTGAAAATTGAAGAATTGAATCCTTAATCTCACGGTAACACCTATAATAATTATTATATATGTGAGTAAAATTTCCCCTTAATCTTTGGTCCATAACTTGCCAATCTATTAAACTATTTTCTTCTTCCATAAAGGTATCCAATTCAATGTCATGGTATCTAGATTCCGCGATATAATCTCTATTTATAAATTCCAATACTAATTCCCATATCTTCTGAGAACATTTACCACTAATATTTGGGAAAGCTTCAAGAGCTGCTGTCCAGGAAGGTTGGAATCTAACTGATAATAACCCAAACAAGAAATGTGTTACTATGTTTATTTCAATTTCTGTAGCACTCTCTTGCATCCTAAGTTCGGTTGATAAGTTACGAACTCTTAAGAGTATATCTCTTCCTGTGTTCAAAGTAAGTGGAATTTGTTCAATTATAGAAATTTGTGACAATAACGATGGTACTTCTTTTCCCAGTATTTTATGTAATTCAGAAATTAATTTAATTGAATTATAACGAGAATCGTGACCAGCTAAAGATAAATTCCTTGATACATTAAGAACTATAGTCGTGAAATTATCTTCAATTATCTTGGATACAACTGAGAAATGAGCAGAAATAAATTTTTCCACAGAAGCAATGAAAGTTGAAGATTCTTGGAATGAACTAAGATTAGAGAGAATAATTCTTATTACTTCATTAATATTATCATGGCTTAATGTCTGAAATGAGGCCAAGGAACTGATTAAGGCTGCAACTAAATCATGGGAAAATCTGTCCTTGAGTTGATATTCTTTACCTGTTAATTGCATAAGCAAATCCACCAAGAATTCTTGTTCAAGTTCATTTGATTCGGAACCGAACTTACATAAAAGTAATCTCCAATACACGTCATATGACTGCTCCAGACTTAAAATACTTTTAAAACCATTCTTCAATTCACCAATTATTTGTTTTTGTGCAGCTGCTGGAAGGATGAAAGGTTTTAATTTATAATTATTTTTCTGTTCCAACCTATTCAAAAATAAAGATACTTTCTCGATCTCAATGCTATTATTAACTGATCTATTAATATACTCTTGAATATACTTTCCGACCCCTAAAGCTATTAATTTAGATTGTGATACTTCTAAATTTGACTCCACGAAAGCAAGAAAATGTCTTCCTTGATTGATATTTGCAGCTGCGTTAAACAACTTGATATGAAACTTTGTTAATTCTTGAATATCACAATTACGAATGATGATAGTGAAGAGATATAATAATTCTTCAATCAAGCTATCGGTCCATTTATCAACTTCATTGCAGCAGGTTTCAATCTTTGTAATTAATACTTGAATAGTTAATAAGAATTCTTCCCAAGATGGGATTTTCTTACCTGAATCAGCAAAAGTCAAGGTAACGAAGATACTTGTAATAGAAATTAAAGATTTAGTATTTTCTGCTTGCTCAATTATGCCATTAATATTTTTAAGAATGGTCAGGTAAAAGCTTGAAATCCCTTCGATAGAACCATGATTTATAATTTTCAACAATATATCTGAAGTTATAGATACAAACTTAACTTCTGAGTTTTTCTCTGATAATGAATTTTCTATAAGTTTAAAAAGAATCGATGAGGATTTGGAATGGAAAGATCCTTTGGTATTCTTCATCGCCTCACTAAACAATATGACCAACGACTCTTCGTAGCTTTCATTCTCTTCGATAGTAGAAGCTTGTTTGTTGAAGCAAAAGTCAATCACTGAATCTAATTTTTCGACCTTCAGTTTTCTAACCAAAAATGACAATGCTTCGGCACAAAATCTTGATATATATGTCTTCTTTTTAAGCAGAAGTAAAGGTAATAATATTTCAAATGTTGGAACCAAATCTTCGATTAATGTCTTAGATAAATATTTAAATGCAAATGCTAGACAGTTGAAACACCATTCTAAGATATTAGAGGAGTTTCTGCTGTTTTGTAAATCGTTCGGATTAGTAGATTCTGCAATGGTTATAACCAATTTTAAGAACCTTGGATAGAATGGCATAAAATCCGGACCCAAGTCATGAATAAATTGAGAAAGTAATTCCAACAATGGCTGAATAGAGTTGCTATCTTGGACTTCAATATGATAACATAATGCCTCGAATATGTGGCTTTGGTGGTGCAAGATCTGTGGCAAAGTCTGCGAGTTTTGCTCTACTTTGTCCAAAAAGTCTGTGAAGTTTCCACTGATATTGACTTCCTTCCAATGCTCTAATGTAGCTAAGAAGTGTGATGTTTCCACATAATCATGGGCCCTCTTAGTCAAATTAATACTAGGCTCAATCTTTATTGATTCCACTCTTTCTCGAAAAGATGAAAAAGCATGCCTTCTGGAAGAAGCAGTTTTCTTAACTTTGCTTCCCTTTGCCATGATATATGATTTACTGGGACAAATATGAATACACAGCGATAAATTCTTTAAAAGAATCAATCTCATCACTAAAAAAATTCAGTGTCACAAAACAGTTGGGGTTCATAACCGTATCTTATTGAGATTTAGACGGATTATACATTTATGCCATGATGAACTATTATCCAAACGATAGAGAAGTATGTCAAATACATCCGAAGCAACACCGTTGTTATCTCGAAATATGTCAGATAACCCAGTAATACTACCTGATGAAAATTATAACCAGAAAAAGGGCAATGGTAGCTTGCAAGTACAGCAACAGGCTAACCGATCGAGTTCCAAGATATCCCAATCTCCAAAAATTGGCCTCCAGAGAACAAGTAGAACAACACAGAAATTGAAGCTATTACCAGAGGACCCCCCAAACTTGGCTAATGAGACTGATAATGAAGGGGTGTATTCTCAGGTGACAAGAATTACAGATACGCCCGCCAGAAAGGATGCTGAAATCCTTGGGAAAATCCATAGGGACCTCTTGCCCAGAGTGACCGCTTACTGTACATGTGGATCATATAAGATGAAAGATTTGCTAAGATGGCTTAAGGACCGTAAACGTATACATAATACTAGTCCAAAACTATTTGACGAATGTCTATACACACCATTTACTTATAAAGATTGGCGAGGGGATAGCGTACAAGATGCACAACACCAGTTCATGAGACTTGCAGATGAAGGTGGTGAAATTGATATTGGAAAAAACAGCGATATTTTCATATTTGAGTATGGAGTAGTCATATTGTGGGGATATTCGCCGAAAGAAGAATCTGCGTTCTTAGATGACTTGGAGAAATTTGAAAGTGAAAAGCTTTCAAATGAAGATGTCCAAGTAGAGGAATTCAATTATTATATCACGAAATCATATCAACCACGTATATACAATGATTTTATTACTTTAAGGGATGATTCTAATTATATGTTAAAACTATCCATTTCTCATGCCCTCGCACAATCGGTTAAGATATCATTATTTGAAGAATTAGTAGATAATACCATTGAAGATACGCAGGATATCCCTCAACAGATTGCCCAGACAGGTAAAGTTGAGATGAACAGAGATGAAATCATGAAATCAATTGGGGAATTATTTATCCTTAGGATAAATATTAATCTTCATGGCTCAGTTTTAGATTCACCAGAACTCATGTGGGCAGAACCTCACTTGGAACCGATATATCAAGCTACGAGAGGTTACTTAGAGATTAACCAGAGAGTAGAATTACTTAATCAGAGGCTTGAAGTTATTTCTGATTTATTACAGATGCTCAAAGAGCAGTTGGGTCACTCTCATGAAGAAAATCTTGAATTTATTGTTGTTGTTCTAGTAGGAATTGAAATCATTGTAAGTGTTTTCAACATAATTATTGATATCATGACATATTGAAAGGAACATTTAACTTTCAAATTTTTTAATTGCATACAACTTGGCTTAGGTCCCAGTTACATAATTAGTTAGTATAATCATATCTATCATATTATAAACATAATCACCCTAAATAAAACTATGTATGATACAAGTAAATACTATCTTTTCTCAATTTTTTCCACGGACTCTCTAAAATCTGGTGTACTTTCAAATACAGCTCCCTTTCCAGGCTGTATAGTAACAAAATTCAAGTAATCAGAGGATTTACGTTCAACTTCCTTAGCCTCTTTAGGTTGTTGAATAGGGGTGTGAAATGATTTAACCGATTTGGAGACATTCAAGTTAGGAGTACTTGATTGCAACAATATATTACGAGGTCCAACTATCTTTATGAAATCTTGGTTGCCAAGATAAGTGTTAAATGAGTTATTCTTTGCTGTTCTAGTAAAACTTAATAAAGATTGTAAAAACTTCTTTATTTTAATCAAATATTCATTCAAGTTAACATTGTTAAATCTGAATCTATTTATCAAAGTTTTAGTGGCGCCTTTAGGAGAACTGCTTTCATTTGATGTTTCATTTATTGGAGAAAATGAATATTTTACTACGCAATTCTGTAAATCATAGGGACCATTGACGCTAACGGCTAATAAATTATTTCTATTCACCAAAACTTCTTCGTTTGCAGATAAGTTAATATTATACAAGGAACCATATCCCACTAATCCAACTTGGCCCCTTCCACTTAACAAAGTGTAACCACTCTTATTCCATCTGTATAAACCAGTCAAACTTCCTGATGGGAGATTCAAGGAATCAGCAAACTTTCTAGAAACTTTCTTAGGAATACGATACATATTTACGTTAAGTGAATTACCCGTAAACACTTGAAGAGCATCCTTTCCCAATATAGCCCAGTCGTTAGATCCATCCAAAAGAAGAGTTGCGAAGGACTTATTTTCGTTATTTTTGAATAATCCAAATCCCCTGTGCTTTGATGATACTAAAATTGAAAATGGAGTTGTGGACATTAATCTTTGATATGAAGATGCATAACCTCCAGAAATTAATCTTTTAATAGGATTAAGAAATTCTAAAGTACTTGAAATAGATTTGACAGGAGATCTATCAACACCATAAACTGTAAGTAAAGAACCTTTTCTAATATATATAGGCACAGATGGAGGTGAATTTACCGACATAATAGATGGTGGGTTACCCAATGCTTGAAATTCTGCCGTATCCAAAGATTTATAGTGAGACAACTCCTCCGCATCATTGACATTTTCAGGTTTTGCAAGTACGTTTATTACATCTGATTTTGTGGAAACAGATGGTTGGAATACCCTAAGAGATCTAGTAAATTGCAATTGCCTCATTAGATATCTATCTTCAATTATTTGTTTAAATTCTTAGTCTTTTCGTTTAAAATTCAAAATTCAATATTTCTCGATCGGTATCGGAAACGACTTTTTTTACCTTGAAACAAGCGTTCACATTCTAATACAAAGATATACAATAGTAAGCACTACTATATTATGAGAAAAGAGTATAAATAACAGTACTAAACAATATTTGTGTATATGATTTCTCTCTTATTGTATTACTGCTATTAAAAATGAGAAATTAAGCACCAAAAGGAGCCTGCGTAGCGTAATGGTTAACGCGTTTGACTTCTAATCAAAAGATTGCGGGTTCGACTCCCGCCGTGGGTTTATTTTTTGTATTTGCTTTTATGATTAAACATAGATTGTACAACTTACTTTTCATTTTTTTAAAGATTTAGCTGTACATCTTCTAAAAATTAATATTTCTTTATTTTCAAAATGATTGATATTATAGCAGCTAAGTGAATTAAAATTATTTATTCTATTTCGTTATAGTACGTTTTGATTTCTATATTTTTCACAAAAACATAAAAAAATGTTCAAAAAAAACTACTATTGAAGCTATATTGTAGAATAATACATAAAGGCACCCGTACTAGATATATAATTGCTGATAATTTTAAGAATTGAACACCCACTGTGATCGGATTAGGCTAATCGAAATTATCAGTAGCTGCAGATGGATCGGTCCGACCTAGAAATGCATCACGTCAAATGTCAAATGAGCCAATTCTTGTTGTTTTGAGATTTATACGGGTTCATAGAAAGCTAAATTCATCAGTTCGAATAAAAAATATCCAATTACGAATAGACTACTTCGCAAAGTTACTATAAATCTAAGAGTCAACGAAAAAGATGTACCAGAGTTAAGTAAGCAAGAACTTGAATAATATCCCGGAGGATACCAGTATTCAGGAGTTTTTCAGGAAAGACTTAGGTATTCTGATTTATGTACACTTCCAACTATGAACAATGATGGATTTTATAAGCTAGCTTATGCTATGGCAAAATGGTTAGCTGTCGAAGAAATAGGCTTAAACTGGGAGTGAGAAAAAGATTAACAGATTGCAATATTATAGTCCTTTGTTGTTTTTATACTGATAAAGGCTATATTTCATACATGAAATTAGATAGAGTAAAGAATATTATTATCTTTCTAGCTAATCATAAGAGAATTAATTTCAAAATTATAAAACTTTTATGTTATAGTCTGATAATTCACCCAAAATCTTGTCAAATTGATTTCTATGGCCGGTTGGTAACAGCCTTTCGTAGTTAATCGGTTCGACTCTCGAAGTAGATAAGAATTTCTGAGTATTCTCGCAACGCTCAGAAATTTTGAAGCTCCAGTGGCGCAGAGGTTAGCGCTTCGTGCTTATAGCCGTATTACGACGATTTGGTTATACCATAAGTCACGGTCGTGTGAGGAACGCGACGGTCGTGGGTTCAAACCCCTCCTGGAGCATTTACTTCTTTTTTTGATATTTTAGCAATAATCTTTGATTAAGATGTTATTTTTTCATCTTCATTTTGAAGATTCTACAAGAGAACTAGAGACGATATATCTGTCTATGCAACTCTCTCGGTGTAGAAGCATTATGAAAATGGACTTAGCAAAGTAAGAATTTACTGTATTAGGATATATTTAAATAATTCCAACACTTTACAAAAACATGCGGGACTAATGTATTTAGAAACTTTAAGAATAGGGAATATAATACAGAGAAGTTAGAAAGAATGTGATAATAATAATATTTAATATAAATATAAACATAACATGAATAACTATGAAATATATAAAATAATGCTTGATTATAAAACCTTCGATTTTTCATTCGTAGTTCCTTTACTGATAAAATTCAAAAATCTGTTTCCATATTCAGAAGCAGGCACAGCAGATATTGAACTCCTTGAATGTCCAAGGACTCTCCAAAAGGTTTCGAGCCTCTTTTTCAAGGAATAATTAGTTAAGCAATCAATAATACCTAGATAGTAAATCTCCGATAATGGTTCATTGTTTTCATCCGTAGCTCTTATACCACCATCATGCCCATAGAAGACGTATTTCATTCTTCCGGGGAAAACATTTGAGGGTAAATCATTAGCACGATCAATAAATCTTGGATTTGTGTGAATGAGTTCGTAAGGATCAGTGGATTTAGGATCAAATACAGATAGTTTTTGGGTTAAGTCAAAGGTATTACCTTGCTTTACATCATGGACACCCAAGAGTAATGAGTAGTCCATAACATTGACTTTCTTAAGAAATTTAACATCTGCCTCTAATTGATCAAAGAATAGTTTTCTTTTATTTGGTCCAAATTTGATACGGTCATTTCTTTCTAACCAATTTAAATCTTTCAAAGTTATATTGGAGAGTTCATTATCATTTTTATATTTGGTGCTTCTACCCCAGGTAGAGCCCTTAAGGTCATACTTCAAATGGATATCTCTGTGAGGAGGAAACAAATTATTCATCACTATGAAATGAATTTTTCTACGACCGTTAATGCTATATGGCATCTTAACTCTATGCAAACCATAAAATTGAGAAATCAAAGTATTTGGATTGTCTTTAACATGCTTGTAATAATCTTTTAAGATTTTTCGTAATTGTTTATGTTCGGAGTGGTGCACAGTCTTAATGATAAATCTATAGTCTCTGGAGTAATAGAAAAAAGAACCACTCTTACCCGGTGAAGTCAATTCGGATAAGATGTATTTACCAGTAATAGATATAAGGTAATCCGCGGGATCTAAACCAAATAACGTTCTCAATTCCCTAAATACTTCCGGGCAGTAGTCTTTAAACTTAAAATCATATTTCGATGATGGTGTTAGCTCAGAACCATCTAAATTGAAAGATAACTTTTTCGTATTCTCAAAATCTTTATCAGTTAACTTCTGCATGACACCAGAACACCGTGAAACAGCAACTCTAATACCTGTCAACATATTATAGGCTAATACGAAGTTGACATGCCCCTCACTTATCTTGTTACCAACAAGAACTTTATCATCCTCTACGGAATCTAATCGCTTCTTTCGATTCTTTTTAGAAAGGATTGAGCTTCTCATTCTTAAAATCTCTAAACTAGTTGAATTTCGTGAGATGTGTGGGATTCCATTATTAGCTCCAGAGTAGACTGGAAAAGAATTACGAGATGATATCTGGTTAATTCTGTTAGAACTAGAGAGGTCAACTTGTTTAGGATCGATATCAAAACTTCTTCTTTTACGCTGGATTGGTGTCAACGGACTGGAATATCGTCTGTCAACAGATGGAGTCTGTTTAATTTCTTTAAATTGGAATGCATTACTTCCACTTCTTAAACCAGAAAAGGTTATTGAATGTGTTAGTTTATTTTTTGGTTCTTCCACTGTGTTTGTACCTGTACCCACAGAAGGTCCATTTCCCAAATCATCAGTCATATTATTCTTGTTCTTCTTTGATGTACTCTCAACAATGCCCGTTGTAATGCCATCGGCAGTGTTGTTCTTGTAATTTCCATCACCAAACAGTTCAATCACAATACCCTGGTTGTCGTTATTACCATTACTCAATCCTTCTATAGTTGTTCCGTTTGAAATCTGTGGGAGCTCCTTAGTTATTGGTATGTGAATGCTGGAATTGCTTCTTGTTATTCCATCAGCCGTCCGGGATTCTATAATACTTTTGTTTACAATTGTCAGGTACGATAATGTAGAGTTTCTGGCCAGGCCAGATTGTCCCTCCACTGTAGCACCATCCACTGTATCTACAGACGAGGGCGACGTGTCGTTTGACACGGCTGATCCATCAGAATTTGACACCTTTGACGATGTGGGTGTAGTCGGTATATTGTCTTTCAGGTAAGCCATCTCGCTCATCCTCGTTCTTTCCAGCATATTATCGTCTCCGTTCATAGCAATCTTTCCTCTTCTATCTTCCAGGTATGTTCTACTGCTGTCATGCTTCGGTATAAACTTGTCGAAGTCCTCCTTCTTATCAAACCCGTGTTGATTGATATCTAGTGTATCTATCTGAATCATGCACCCTTATATAACCTTTATTTCATAAAATACGTAGTCCTTTCCCCTAGTTTATATGTGTGTTATACACTTGAATCTATCTATCAACGACAATGAGTCCCAATTGCTCGTTGTGTCACTGGTTTTCTTTATTTCAGATGACTTCTGTATGTGTTTTACAACCAATGTTTGTGGATTTCATTTCAGGAATTGCCAAGTAGTGGCATGGCCCAAAAAATTCAGATTTATTACACAAAAACTCAGTGGTTACCCGTCGGGTTTAATAGCGGATTTACATCCCGAGTGGGAAGAGGTCTCGGTGATCAAAAAATATAAACATGCGCTAGATATCACTTACAATATTGACACATTTTTCAATTGAGCTATTTACTTTGTGGTAGTATTATTCCTGTTGCTGCTGAATCGTGTTACGAAACCTGGTGTTTTCTGGTATAAGCGAAATTTTAAAGGTAATATTTTGGGGGAGGATCTTATATTCGATTTAGAAGAGAAGATTACATCTGCGCTGAGATCACAAAGAGCGATATAGTTATTTAGGTTAGAATTTTTTTAAAGAGATCGAATACTATTTAACAAACCACAAGTGGGCATAGATAAAATAGAATATGGGGTTATTGGGTAAGTTTTTTGAAAAGGGCCCAGATGTGCAGGGCGATATGGAAGCCAAGGGTTTTGAAGAATCCACCTGTTCGATGGAGTGCGAAAGTTGTGCTTCGAAGTTCCCAAAGTCTGTGGGGAATTTAGACGAGTCTGCTACTTTGTGGAACCTGACTAAACCATATGGGTTGCACCTTATTGTACCAACTGGAAAAACCGATTGGCCACACGATGCATGTTCTGAAGAAGGCAAGTTACCTCATGCTGTGGCTAAATGGGGTGATAAGAACACTGACAGCGAATTAGGAACTGTTAAGGTGACCGTAAGTTCATTAGCTCCTAGTAAGTTTGAGACGGATGACGATCACCACAATCAAGTGAAAGGCGATGTCTTATTACTTCCATTTTTTGTTTGGGTGAAAAATGTCAGTGTCAGTAATATTGGTCAAGTGTTGGACGTGGTAGTTCCAAAGGTGGTTAAAGCCAGAGAAGACGGTGTCAAACCAGAAGTTACTTTGAATGAACATCCAGATGTTGAGGTATCTGTGGACAACAACCAATCATACATATTTTTGTGTTCCCACAAAACTAGAGATAAGAGATGTGGTATAACCGCACCAATTATGAAAAAGGAAATGGACTTGCATTTACGTGATTTGGGATTAATCAGAGATGCTGGTGATGATAGAGCGGATGGTGTCAAGGTTTCATACATCAATCACATTGGTGGTCATAAATATGCAGCCAATGTTATTATTTATTTAAAAAGGTCAGGGAAAAATATTTGGTTTGCTAGATGTACTCCAAGAAATGCGGTTCCTATTATCGATGAGTGTATTTTGAATGGCGGAAAGATCTGGCCAGAAAAAACCAGATTGATCCAACAATTTAAGCCTGTCGATTGGTGATTCCATTGGTTATTTTATTTGTTCGTAGCTAATTAAATCTATATTATATAATATTTATTATTTAAATTTTAGGATAAGAAAGTGCTTAGTACGTTATATCTTCTTTGGACTGAATCTATTGTACGACTTGGAAGATCGTCATACTTAAATTGTAGGATGTTTGTTAATCTGGCTAATTCATATTGGAAATAATCGTCTTCTCCATTAATTACGCAGTTCAATAATTTTCTGTAATAAGAAAGCATAGAGGCGACATCAGACTTGGTTAATTTATTCAATTCATTTAATGCTGAAATAGCCACAGATATCTTATTAGAATCTTGTAATCTTTGCTGCTTTATGAAAGTATCAATTTGGCTAATAATACCGGAGGTGTCTGATAACCTTCCTTTTACATTTCGATGCAAATTATATTCTCTATTAATATGGTCAATTAATGGAGACAACTCTTTCTTTCCATGATATCCTTCAGCAATTGGAATTCCATCGCTGTCCATAGTATCTGAATCAAAAAATAATATTGTTGGGAGAGTTTTGATATTGAAATGCAGCTTTAATTCACTTGTCAGATCTTGTCCAACTTCAACAGCACCAAAACGAATGGTATTATTATCATTTCCATAAATCTGGGATGCTAACTTTTCCCATGTAGGTTTAAACTTCTCACAGGATCCACACCAAGAGGCTGAAAATAATATAGCCGTCTTTCCGTTTGTTTGAGTAACCATCTCATTGAAATTATCATCGTTCACAGTAATGATTGACTGATTTTCATTTCCTACCTCTTCGTCTATATCTTCATTATCTTCTAATCTTATTCCAGAAATAGCTTGTACAAAGTTGCTTAAAGACTTTAAATCTCTACTACCATGGAATTCAATGGGTTCGTCTTTGCCATGAAATAATTTTAAATCTGGAAAACCCTCGATATCATACTTCTTCACCATGCGTTTTCCATCATCATCTCCGTTAATCTTTACTATTTGAACATCCGGGTATTCCTTAAACTTAGTTGCCAATTCTTCAACTGTAGGCATCAAGTTCTTACAATGGCGACACCAATCAGCATAGAAGTCCACTAAAGTATATTTGTTAGAATTTATCACAACTTCATTAAAATTTTTATCATTAACTCTAACAAGATCCGAACAGCAAACCAAGCGTACTATAACGCAAAGTTGGATAAAAAGAGTACTTAGCTGCATACTTAATCACTTATCAATATTAATAATATCTGCAATCATTTGATATTTTGAACATTATTGTGAGTACTGCACATACTATCAAGTTAATTAGTGCCAGGTTTGCTTTGGTTTGAAAGGTCCACATGATAGGGAGCCAAAAGGGTATTACTATAACACGAATATCAAATATTAAAAATAAAAACAAAACACTAGAAATACTAAGAAACAAAAAAAAAAGCATTGGGTATGAATGGAAGCGAATACCAAACCTTCTTTCTTTTAAAACCTGATATAGCTATAGTTGATTGTATTATGTGTTGACGTTAAAATCTTATTGGTTAATAGCTAAATGAATAGAAAAATTCAGAGTATACTTAATCACCCAAAGTTGTAGAAAATGGTATCAGAGATATTTTTCATGGTTGAGTCCAAAAGGTTGCAATCTGCGAAATTGCAAGTTTCGATGCATGCCATCATAAATAGCATCGTTACCGCATTCTTTAGTTATGAAGAGATACAGCAGAATGCTAGTTACTTCAATAAAGCCTGTTGACTCGACATCAGAATTGTACTTCTTTCTGTACACCACAGATAATTTCTTGATTCAGTGGGTGAAATTCATTCCCTATTAACTGAATTTCGACTTACTCCGGAGTTTCCGTATCCTTTAAGGGACCACTAGTAGTACTATTCGTCATCGTCAGGATAGTAGAAAAAGTAATAAAACTCGACCACTCTCCCAAAGCTTTTGAATTTTCCCCCTTTTTTTTGTCTTACTTCCTCAGATTTCGTCTTTCAGCATCTTCTCTATCCAATGCTTTTTAGAGAGCATTTGTGATTTTGATTCCAGCCTATAACATCTATATCAGAATCATTAACACGGACATTTAAATCTCTCTTTTTTCCAGATTGACTCTCATAATAGTACCCAGAGGAATTATTATTTGAAAATCATGTCAGATCGTTCACTACGTCTTCCAATTGGAAAGAACAATTAAATACCTCGACACCAATATGCTGAAAATGATCAAATATCTAGTTATTTATATGCATACGTTTCAGACCCATAATACAAAATTGTCTTGATGAAATTTTAATTAACAACCGAAGAAGGAACATTAGTATCATGCAGAGGAAGTTATTTCTTGGATTCGAATACAATTATACCTATTGCAAATAAATCTAAGATAAAGATGTCTCGATGGAATATTTTCAAGAACTTTTAATTAAATATTTGTGTTGGAAGTACTTAGAAGTGTAAGATTATCCAGATACTCTCTGAACTCATGTAAGGACTTGAAAAATTTAGCAATATATTTATGATTTACAGAAAATTAGACTATATTCCCCATAAGGAAAGTGATTTGGCGAGTTTTTCTGATGTTTTGAACGTATAATTTTGCCTGTGTAAGGAAGCTGGCACTTTATAAGGTGAATATATATATTAGAACAATTAACAAGGGAGGTAGAGTTAGGGATATTTTTGTTGTATAGTTATTCAAATTAGATGATAATGAAGATGTTTATGATTGTTAGTGATTCTCAAGTTTACCATGCAGAATGTTATTTACAAAAATATATGGGATCTGATTTCTTATGACAATAAGAGTTGTGCGTAATAAGCGAGAAAAACTGTGGCTATATCCTAGGTGCTGTAACTACTTGATTAAAACTTTGCTATTTCATATCTAACTGCTAAGCTAACCATCTTCAAGTCTTGGTATGTCCTCTCGAAACTATCTTTTACCTTTCTCCGATACCGAATTTACACTATCACTTTTAAAATAGTGAATTACTAACAATACTTGTTGGAAATGGTCCCATGTAATCTCAATATACTCCCAATCACGGGTTTTTCGTAAAACTTAACAGATGCTATATATGAAACTCTGGTCAAGCAAGCTTAAAGCGTCTCCTTTTATTGTATTTTTATCAATATTATTAAAAAAAAACCCGTAAAACTTAACAGATGCTATATATGAAACTCTGGTCAAGCTTATTGCACATAAACTGACGAGTATTCATCACTCAACTTTCAAAGTCAGAAATAACGGTTGTATAGTGTAGTGGTTATCACTTTCGGTTTTGATCCGAACAACCCCAGTTCGAATCCGGGTACGACCTGTACATTTTTTTTTGTGTCTTATCAATAAATGTCGTGATCCACCAATGTCGGCTAAATGTCGCATTTTCTCATATTTGTTTACAATTTGTACACAAATAGTGATTTATTCAAATTTTAATCTGCTATTGACATATTCATATCCTCTTGCTTTTATTACCTGTGATATCATTCAATATTGTAACTGGTTGAAGAAAAGTACTACATAAACTTGCTTTCTATTACACTTGTTTTTTTTTTGCTCTTAGGATGGAAGATAGTAGCCCAACGAAGAAAGCCACGTCGTCGTCTAGAGTGATCGATTCGCTTCATTCCCAAATAGACAAACTCAAAGAGGAACTTGAACAAGTTAAGGTATCTAGCGATGATTACAAAAAGAAGTATACCGTTTGTGCTAAGAAGAATGAGCTGTTTGTAGACCAACTTGCCAATGCTAAGCATGAAAATGATATGATCAATGCTCTCTTGAAACGTAAGGAAAGAAGAATAAGTGATTTGGAAGATCAATACAATGAGTTGAGTCTGTCCAATGAATCCTTAAAATTGGCAAAGAAGAATTTGAAGATCCGTTGCGATAACCTTCAGGAATCATCGGCGTCGTCGACTGCTGAATATGAACGTTTAAAAATTGCTTATGATGCATTACTTGCTTCTCAAGTAGAATATAAACGCCACTACCAGAAGGAGATCAACTCGTTAACTGCGGCACTTGAGAATTACAAAAAGGAATGCATGACTAAGTTTGAAGTATTATCCGTTAAATTGGCTAATAATGATAAGGATAGTGAAACACTATTGGATAGTCTTACAAACAAGAGAAAGACATTGGATACTTTATATGTATCCAAGAATAAAACAGTATTAGATTTGTTATCTAGTTTGGCTAAATCAGCTAAAGCTCATGGTCAAGAATCGAAAGCTGTTTTGCAAGATAATCTTAGGGCAATTGAAGCCTTGATTGAGAAAAATCCAGATTTGCAAGACAAATTGACGACTCATGAGAGGACTGAATTGGACTTAGATAACTTATTAAATGAGTGCAACGAAACATTATCTAATTCATCTTTTGACGAAGAGGCAACATTGGTAAATTCACCAGAAATGAAAGAAAACACAGCAGTTCCTATTGTTTCTGCATCAAAGAAAAACCTTTCAAGAAGCAATACATTACAATCAAAGAAGAGGAAAAATAAAAGAAATTCTATGAGGGTTGACTCAAAGAATTTGGCTGATTTATCAAACATTAATACCCCAACGTCCCAACCACAGCTTAATATGCCCAAGAGAGCATCGAACAACCAAAGTAAAGCATTATTCGATTCGAAGTCAAGAACACCAACTCCTCCTAGAAATGAGCATTATCAAAACCATTCGAGTAATAGCTCTTCTAGGAATAGCTCTTACAATAACAGCCAGGCGAATGTAAATAACACAGATGCTTCCACCTCTCACAACAGTTACAATCAAGATAATAACAGCAACAATCACAACCACAATAACAACAACCAAAAGAGTAGTAGTAACAAACACAAAAACAACAATAAATCTAAGAGAAGATCGATGTATGGGGGGAATAATAATGGCTATCACAATCTTAACAAGCGTAACTCTCAAATAGTCGACACCAACTTAAATTTGATGTTGAACTCATAATTTGCACCTAAGTCCATATAAACTTAATACTAAAGATACAGAGATAATTTTACATTATTTGTACCAGTTTTTGAATACATAGCTCGTAGTTATTTATATAAAGACAAACTAAAGTTCGTATGCAATCAATGTACCATCGTTATACCCAATAATTAGAATTCTCTTCTTTGTAAGTTTCTTTGATTTAATTACATCTTTATAAGACTTTTTGCTTACGCTGTTCAGGGGCATGACACAATTTATACAACTTAACTTGAGTTTGTCAAGTTTATAATTATTCTCATCTGAGTTACCAATGGATGACTCTAAAGATTCTACCACAGGGATCTTCTTCGCTATCTTAAATTCTGGATGGAAGGATTTGAAATTGAATCCTCTAACTACCCCATTCCAAAATCCAATTATAACCAAATCATGCAGCAAAGAAATAATTGATTGCATTCCAGAATTTTTTAATTGAAAATCTTCCACTTCAGAGTTTATATAGTCATGTACAAGAATTTTCTTATCAGTGGATCCAGATATTATATATCCTTCATGATTACATATCGATATTATGGGATTAGGAACATGCTGAGAATTATAGTATATTAATGTGATCTTAGGGTCTTTGCTTATGATGGTTCTGTCTGTAGTTATAGGACTCTTTTGCATTAAGCTAGACAAATTAGAGCCATTCGTTCGAGTCCTATAGGATTTATCAATAACCACACAACTAGAATTAAAATCAATAGAAAATCCTAAAACATGCCCCGACTCATATCCTATAAAGAATATATTATCCTCCACGGCAAGTATTCTCATCATGATACCAAATTTATCTCTTTTGGCGTTTTCCATTGGCAGGTTTATTTCATCGTCAATGTTTTGCTCTTTTTTCAAAGTTTTCTTATATAATTTATACGGATCAAAGTTAGCAATAATTCTAGTTAAATTTAATTTCTCATCAAGTGTTTCTGCCTCATTAGACTTGAAGATGGAGTAAATATCAAAATTTTCAGACGCTTGAGTACCAGGAGTAATCAAATAGTTATTGTCCAAACACTCAACATTACAGAAGTTCAATGAATTTACGGGGATCGAAGCAAATGGAGGTAACGGAAATGTAGTTTTCAACTCGTCCTTGAGCAAAGCCATAGTTTGTGACTCTTCAACGTTAAAGTACTTGGTGTCATTGAATTTTGCCAATGGTGTAGAAGAATTAAACCGCTTGAAATCAAGTATATCCCATATCCGAATTTCTGAATCCTTTGCATGTGTTAACAATAGGTTATTCTCTAGCTGTCTCATGGTTAGAATGCTACTGTCATGTCCTTTCCATGTGCCAATGGGTCTCTTTCTGATTAAATCCCACCATATTATCCACCCATTACTATCTGCACTTACAATTGTAGTTCTTTGTTGATTGGGATCATTAAAAGTTATATTACATGTAGCTTCACTTAAATGTCCTCGCAAGGTGAAAACCTGCTTCGGTATTGTCATCTAGTTCTTTTGACAAATTTAGGTTATATCAATATGCTAATTACTAAACAGTATATTTTCAAACACATTCATATACTCTTTATGCTCTGGCAATATACTTAATTAAAGAAAGAAATACTAAATAAATATATTTATGGAGCTGTTTGTAATGGTCCTGGTAAATTAGTCATTAAGTGATATTTTGGAATTTTATTTAAATCTCGATTTTGTATTAATTTACCTAGAGTACACTATATATTACAGAATCTTCCATACCAACAAAGATCGGGACCATGAAATACAAATAAAGTATTAAAGAGGATATAAATTTTTTTCGTAGAGTGTAGCTGTTTATCAGGCGATATAACTCAGAGCCCACGGTTACAACAAGTTTTCTCTCCTCTCAGCTAGCTACTACTAATGCTTATAGATCTGAATGACTCCAACAAGCCTTTCTTACCCTTCTTCTTTTGAGAAGGCTTCTTTGGAAGCGGTGTAGGGGTATCTTTTACATGTACAGTGTTCGGCGAACCTGCTATGGTTGCCAAGGATCTAGGAGGTGGATGGTACTTTTTCTCTGGACCTAAAGAAGTTGAATCAGATGAAATGGCAGAGTTGGCCTGGGAATTTAGCTTTAATGAGAGATCAATAATAGAAGGAGATGCTGAAAGATGATGCAGTTGTTTATGATTTTCGATGCCTGATACTTCAGAGAAAGTTCGTGAGCTTCCAGGATTTTTATTATGCGCCAGAATGACATGTGAGTCTTTAAATACCTGAGTTGTTGAAGTTGATTTCAATTTCTTATCGAGGGAGTATATTCCCTTTAAAGATTGAACCTTCTTTGACATTTCCTCAGACTTTGCAGTCAATTCATGTAATTTCTTCAAAGAATCTGACTTCTTCATGCCTTGGGTTTTTTGGTATGTGCTAGTGGATGAAGGAGGTCCAGAGTTCAAAATATCCTTCATACTAAGGAACAGGGAATCCATTTCATTGTTTTCATAAAATTTGAGTTTGTGTTCTAGGTGACTGATTTTACTCATGAGCTCCTTCACTTGATTCTGGTAGTTGGATATGTACAACTGCTTTTCAATACTCTCTTTCTTCTTCCTTTCGTAATCATTCTGTATTATGGCTATTTTCTCAAGCAACTCGTTATTAAATTGATTCGCCATTTGAAGTTTGCTGCTGAGAAGTCTATCATTTGACTCCATGCTGTCATTCTCTATCTCCACAGCAACAAGTGCCTTCTTGAGCTGGGTAATCTTATCTTCATATACTTGAGCACGCTTGCCATGCTCCTGATGAACAGACACTATTTCTTGTTGAAGCAGCGACACATTCTGTTTAGACTCAACCAACTGTAAATCCTTTTCCTGCAATAACACGGTGAGCTCCTTATTATTCTGTTCTAGCTCTTGGAGCTCTTCTTCCAATGCTATTTCAAGCTCTTTACTCGATTCTTGAAACTCATTTAGCTCGCTTTCGAGCTCAAATACCTTATGAGCTATTTCTTCCTTAGACAACAAAGTGAGTTCCTTAAAGTCATATCGGGAAGGGGAAGGCGCCTCTCCATAAAAATCTGTATTCTCCTTGGGTTTCTTACTGGGGCTATTCATTATTTGTTATAAGTAAACTGGGTCTAAAGTAGTACAGATCAGAGTTTGATGATAAAAACATTATGATTATATGCAGGTTACCTATACAAACCCAAGAGATGCCTGATAAATGAAAAACCTAGTAATTAGTTAGAAAGAGGGAGTATAATGGATAGGAGTAGGCGGGAAGAGAAGTTAAATATGGGAGGATTTGAAGTGGTCTACAAAAAAAGCAGTTTAGATTTGGATACTTGAACTGCCTTGCGATGAGTAATGTTTACGAAAGAGTATGAATATTGTTGGCAAACTGGGAGGAACACATGGAAACTCATTTACAAGAAGAGTGCTACGAATTACCTGAATGCATTGTAAATAGAAGCAGCAGTTAAAATGACTGTTCTGAACTGGGCCATAATGAGAAACCCACAGATTCAGCCAACCAAAAGAATCACAATTATTGCTTGTGAGCAATGCATAGGAAGTAAGAATGTAATGCCTACAGAATATCTGTCTTCTACCACTTTCACAACTGAATCTCTGGTGAATAATCTATATTCGTCTTTTTAGTGTATATCTCATTTGGCTTACACTTTTTGCAATCGCTGTGAACCTAACACTGAACCATATTTTTTTCTAATTCCAACACATATGAATCAATTTCAACTAGATTCTAACTATACTAGATAATCCGTGCTGATACTAGACAATCCGTGTTGATACTAGACAATTCCTCTTTGTCTATCAATCGAATCAAGCTTTAGCCCAGTCCTCGCAGTAAAATTGAGAACTACAGTGTAAATAACAGAACATACCATCACCATCTCTCCCAATCTCTTCTCATAATTTGAATATTTACTATGTATTAGTTACCCTACTTTTTTTCTATCAAAACAGCGGGTAACCCTTTTAATTCTATAGGATTATACTGATATATAGGATTATAATATGGAAAATCAACAGGAGATAGGTGGAGCACAAGCACTACTTCAGTTAGGTTCGAAAATTAAAGATGGCGAAGAAGATGGCATAGATACACACGAACAGAACGAATCGATAGGTCTTGAAGATGATGACGACAAGACAAGTGGTAAAGGTGAGGATGTAGACTCAGAAGTTGAATTGTCAGACCTGAAAGCTACCAACCAACAGATAAACGATGCAGTTGAAGCTGCTGTTATGAGATATGTGGGTGGTACACTCGAGGACCTGGGGAAGAAAAAAAGAAAGTCTCAGGCAGAAGACATCATGTCCAACATCAATGAATTCAACCAGTGGACTGGGTTCTTGGATGAGGATATAACAGCCACGCACGGAGACGATTTTAATCATTTCAATCAACAAAGAATGCCTAAGAAAAAGAAGAAAAAGCACAATCAAGATGGTCAAAACCACAATGAAATTGATCCTGAGTTGACAGGCCTTAACTCAACATCGGAGCATGATCAGTTGGTGCAGGCAGCGATTATGGATGCTAGAGAGTTGGCAAAACAGTTGGGCAGCGGATCGTTACAAGATCATGATACTTCTGCATTGCATAACAGTTTAACAGGACTCCCTCCACATCAAGCGCAACAAGTGATAGCGGCTGCCACTTCTGCTGTACAGAGTCAAGGAAACAGTTCTGATTCTGTTGCTGCAATAAACCAACTTGCTCAAGCTGCATCTTCATTATCTGGTGATTTGAGTGGTAAAACTAATATTAAGAGAAAATTTTTGAAGAAGATGGATGATAATATGGTAAATTATCCAGCAGGAAGCACTTCTCAGTCTTCTTTACAAAGGAAACCTAAATTTAATCATTTAACTAACATAGAGTCATTAATTGAGGAAGCATCTACTCAGGCCTGTAATTGGTACAATAATTTACCTCATACTACGGCCAGTGGACCTCGTATTTTTTCTCCAGAAGAAATTGCAGCGGTGGATCATTTTATTACTGGGTATTGCCACATTCACAAATTAACCAGAACCGATATTTGTAATAGAATATGGTCTAATGAAAGGAAAAAGGACAATTTTTGGGAGTCATTAACAAAAGTATTACCATATAGGTCTCGTGCATCTGTGTATAAACATGTCAGAAGACAATACCATGTATTTGAAGTCAGGGCTAAATGGACTAAAGAGGATGATGAATTGTTAAGGAAATTGGCTTCTACTAAAGAAGGTAATTGGAAGGAAATAGGTGAAACCATGGGTAGAATGCCCGAGGATTGCAGAGACAGATGGAGAAACTACGTCAAGTGTGGAGACAACAGAGTGTTGAACAAATGGTCCGAAGAAGAGGAAAAGAAACTTAAGGAAATTGTTGGCGAAATGATGACTCAAGTTGATCAGAACAAGGATAAACCAAACGTAATTAATTGGACTATTGTCAGTGAAAGAATGAATGGAGTTCGTTCAAGAATTCAATGTCGTTATAAATGGAATAAATTGGTTAAAAGAGAATCTGCAAATCGTGCTTCTTACATGAGTCCCAACACTCGTTTATGGCTCATAGGTAAGGTCAGAGGATTAGGATTCCAGGCTATTGAGACCATAGATTGGGATTACATTGCTCATTTATATCATGAAGGAATGAAGGATGCAGAGAAGAAAATGAACCCAATCGAATCGTGGATCGCAAGTGATTTCAAAGTGGTATTTGAGAAAATGAAGTCTGAAGTTAAAGACCATAGGAAGTTACCTCTTCAAACAATCTTGCAAAGACTAATTGAAAGCTATTATAATAGACAAAGACTAGTGGGGCAAGCTACCTCGGACGATCAGTTATTGACACAGCTTCTACATACTCAACAGCATTCACAAGTACAACAAGGACAGGGTGTATCAGAAGACAATCAGCAGATCCCATTACATTTGCATACAACTGATGAGAACAACCATTTCCTGGCTGCTAATAGTGGTAATGAGGTTAACTCAACTGATAATGTCGATTCTACTGATCCTGCTTCCATTGCAAATGCTGCCGTAGCTGCAGTTTCTTCTGGTGTTGATGGAGCGGATGCTCAACAACAAGAATACAGTCTATGGAGGTAATAAATGTAGTTAGTATTGTATTATGTAAATGTATATTTGTATCATACCTTTGAATTTGTAGATTTGAATCTTCGCGATTCAATAATTAAACGTAAGTCTCGACTACTATCTACACAAATTTTATCAGGCATACCATTAAGCCAATTTAAGAATGATTGACTATGATGATAGTGATAGAAACATCTTACAATACTACAATATGTCAAGCCTAAATAAGGTGACGAAGGAGCTGCTAAATTTATTGAATCAAGAATACTTTGAAGCCAGCGACGTAAACCAATTATCGAAAGAAGAACAGTATGAACTATTGACTAAACTTGTCAATAACAGTACAGGTGGTAAAAGTAAATACGACCACAGTAGTGAAATATTGGAAGATCCATTGCATGGATCTGGAACTAATGTTCCAGAACAACTTCTTCGACAAGGAGTTATTGATTCAATGGATGACGCCTATTTGAGCCAGTATCTTATATCCTCACAACAATTTAACAGTAAGCAGTTCCTCACCACTGTGCATAAAGACACAAGTATAGATGAATTGACTAGAAGTTTAGAATTCTTGGAAAGGAATATCCATAATCAGACTGAACAATTGAAATCCGTCATGGATGATAACTTCATTAATTTTGTTAATTGCAAGAAATCAATTGATGATGTTCTTACAGAATTCAAACAACAGAAGACTGTAGCCCAGACAGAACGGGAAAATAGTAAAGTTTTCAATCCACAGAGACATAGAAATTTAAGTCATAGACAAGAGTCTTTGATTTCAGATTTGGAAGAGTCTGTCAAAAATCTTAATATGGCTTCTACATTAAGAATAAGGCCTATCGTGGAAAATAAAAATATAGAAACTAAAGTGTCGAAATTTTTGGAGTTTGTCAAAAAGAATAGCTTTTTCTTTGATTTACCGAATAAATTATTGGAATATGCTGCGGAACAAGATCACGATATGCTTATTGAAACATACCAAAAATATTTGGAAGAAAAGAATAATTTATTATCTTATCATCTTACTAAGTACAAAAAAGAATTATCTAAACCAGACCAAGAGAAAGATCAACAATTGATTAATACCCTTGAACAGGAACAACGAATGATAAATACTTCCTTAGCGAAACTTTTTATTGAAGTTGATCAAATAACTGTAAATTATAGAAAAAAGACATATGATGAATTATTATCTATAGATTATGAAATGGATAATGCAAAGAGGCCACTAGAAAATGCAAACTTTTCAAAGTTTCTAAATTTGCTTCAAAAATTGGATCAATTAGATCAATTCAATAGTGGAAAATCGAACCATGTCTATGATTTTCTAGACTTGCAATTGGATAACTTATCGCAAGATTTTGATTATCAGTTAGCCAGGTTTGAAAGTAAATTTACCCTTGTACAAACAAAGCTATATGATTATATAAACTCCTTACATAGTCAAAGAAAAAATGGATCAGAGATAAGATTTATCAGAGAAAAGTATAATGATATGGAGGAATATTTCAAAGCTGCTGTTTCCAGCACCTTACCTACTGTGCAAGAAAGAGAAAGAATAATTATGGAAATTTTTGATACTTCTGATAATATGGATTTATCCATCATTAATGAGACTTGGTTAGTTTTAAACAACTTCATTTCTTACTTAAGTGAAATTTTTCATAAGAATTTGAATAAGTTCATCAACAATTATTATTACTATAATGACCCAAAAAATAATTTGGCGATTGATTCAGATGGAACATTAGGAGATAAATTTTTTGATCTTGTTGAAAGGATAAGTGGTATTTTAATTCAGGTTTTTAGCAATGATTCTGGTGAAGTAAACCAATTGGAATCTTCACCTGTAAACTATTCTCAATTTTTACCTTATCATACAAATTCATTATCTGCAGTGGCATATTTAAATGACATAAATTTTAAATTGAACAACTTTTTAACTATAGTTGGTTCACATGTCGGTACAGTTGGAAATTTAAGTAAATCTACTAATACTAATAAAATGGTGAAAAATTTAAGGGCTTGCTCTTCAAAAATAAATCAAAAAATTATTGAAGCGGTGTGTGCTGTTTGGGTAAATGATTGTTCTCAATTTTATGATTTAGAAACATGGGAAATTTATAATCTGGATATAATTGTACAAGAAGATTCCATGAAACAATCTACTTTTACAAAAGCAATGAAAATTATTGAATGTTATGAAATTTATATGCTAAAAAAAATTTCCAACTTGGTATTTCAAAAAGTTCCTTCGGAAGAAGATAGTGTAAGAATTGTTTCGTCTTACCCAAATAAAAGAATATTAGTTAGTCTTGAAATTCAATTCATGCGAAGTTTAAATATTCTTAATGAATCTGTTATGAAGAGATACAACGTTGAAAGAAATGACAGTGATTTCAATGATGAGTTTGAATTATATAAAATTCTTACCATGAATAACTTTGACCAATTATCTAGAGATATATTCCCATTATTGATTAATGTCTTCGATAGAGAATTTGACAAGAAATTATCTGAACAGAATCTAAAAATCTTTAAAGATATTGATAAGGTCAATGAAACTGTGTTTCAAGATATCCTTATTATTGAAAAATTATGGATTAATAATGTTGTATCAACTTTTTTTGCAAAGGCTCCTGTCAATAGATCTACTGGAATAATGAAGATTGATGGAGTAATTTATGAAGTATTGATGCATTTTGTTAAGTTAATCCATGTTGTAAAACCCTTAACGAGTTTAGAAATCTTTATTGAAATTTTGAACGAATTACAGGAAGCCTTCTTGAGAGATTTCTTATCCAATTTAAGAAATTTGAACAATGTTGTGAACGACTGGTTCAGCATATTCAAATTGGATATTAATTTCTTCTTAGAAATATTTGAAGCTAGTAGATATTTGAAGTTAAATGAAAGGTCGTTGAATATTGTAAACTTGATTTTGCAAGAAATTAATGCA
Organism: Schwanniomyces capriottii; assembly: GCA_032927745.1. NCBI lineage: Eukaryota > Fungi > Ascomycota > Pichiomycetes > Serinales > Debaryomycetaceae > Schwanniomyces > Schwanniomyces capriottii. The sequence continues at coordinate 340,526 of JAVSEF010000014.1, read as the reverse complement.
AATGAAGAGCCAAACTACACTGAACAAGAATTTGAGCACATATTATCTCAGAACTTAAAGGATTCAGAAAATCAATTTGATTCCTTTTTATAGCTTAGAGAGACATTAGTAGCCCTTAGATTTAGATAATTGCTTATTCCCGTATATTAACCCAACATATATAAATATGAATAACCCAGCACTAAGAATAATCCCCCCAGGATTATTAATAAAAACTAAACCTAAATTCAAATCATCTTTAATCTTACCTCCCTATTCTTATGTGTGTATGTGTGTGTATGATAGAGTATAGGCTTGATCTTCGACGGAATAAATTTAGTCTAATAACATTAAATACAGACCAAATTAATTAATGTGACTTCTCGCTAGATTCAACAATAACAGTTTCTTTCTTAGAAGCAAAAGTAGATTCATCGTTTTCATCAACTCCAAATCTTTGTTGCTTGACCTTAGCAAATAATTCTTCCTTTTCAGCAGCTGTTAACTCGTTCTTCTTCTTATTCCTAATGTGGTACATTGGGTTTAATTTTATCAAAGTCATGTTCTTCATGAATGGTAAGTGACCATGCTTTTCTTCGTATATCATTAATATGAGAACAGCGATGACAACAATCCAGTAAATATTGTAAGAAATAACGGAACCGTAAGTAGCAGAGTTTTGCCAACCTAATAAGGAATTGAAAATACCCCATTGCGCATCCACTTCTGGATTACAACAGTTAACGTGCCAGACTGAATTATTAATATTATAGGTACCAGGACCAGAACCGTTTTCAGAAGCATCACCACCAGTTTTTTGACTGAAAATTTGATTTTCGAAAAACCAAACAGCTTTGGACATTAAACCAGCAGCAAGTAAGTACAAAATACAAGTACTGATAATCAAAAGAATTTGTAACGAAACAGTAGCTCCAGAGTAGTATAAAATGGCACCACAAGCAGCACCAGCAATTAAACCACAAACAACAGGAAGAGGGAAAGAGCTGGCTGGAGAAGATAAACCGACCCCACCAACGTAAATTACAGCTTCTAAACCTTCTCTCAAACAAGTAATGAATGGTAATATGAACATGGCATACTTCTTGGTTAAGTAACTAATTTTGAATCTATCCTTCTTCGATTCAGGAGTCTTAAGTAAAGCTTGAGCTAACTTAACTCTCCATTTTTCCTTCATTTTGTTAATTCTTAACATAGGTATACCCATCAAAGAAATTAAAATTGTAGCAATAATTGAAAAAGTACCTTCCCAAATATCTTGAGAATTAGACCAAATATCTCTACCTAACGAATAGAAAGCACCAATAAAAGCACAACCAATAATAATACAAACTAGAACACCTAAAATCGACCCTAGCCACACTTGCTTCACAAGTTTCTTATAAACAACTGGGTCCTCAGTGGCTCCTCCTAAACCTTGTTTAAGGAAAGCCAAAAGAACCGAAACGACAACAATCGCTTCTAAAGCTTCTCTGAACACAACAAAAAATATCTGAACGTTGAAAACGTTGGACATCTTAGCTTAATACACTGTAAATTTGCAGTTTGTCTGCAAAAACCTAGAAGTCGGGCGGGTTAACTTGAGATTCAGCAATTAACAATAATATAAAATTGTCAACGTAAAAAGTATACAATTATTAAAGTGGCTCAACCTTGATGGGGCTTAACCACCTGTCGTCTTGTACGTAAATTTCATTCATACATTCCGTCAATGTCATTGGTTAATTATACGGTTTTGTGTAAAGATCATTAATCGTTGTTGCTTTAGCCCTGATAATGGCAGACGAGAGCTCTGGATAAAATATGTTGCTCAAAGCTCTTGCAGTTAAATTTTTAATGACTTCTACACCAGCAACACCATATAATTGCCATTCCAAATAAGTATCTCTTTGAGCTTTAGATGTATTACAGGCAGCAGCAAAAATCTTGTTGGTTGTGATACAAAACAGGTGTAAGGTGCAAAAGCTATAGAAGCTATATTCGATAGATTGTTAATGAATATCACAAAGATAGAATAGCAGGAGAGACGTAAACGATGAAACTTGTACGAAATAGGAGAATTTCTCCTATTTTTTATGGTAAAAATAGTGTGTTGCCTCCAACTAAATTTGAGAAATTCCTCAAAAGAGTGCTTACAAGTAGCACCAACACTAATTGTACTCGAATATATTATTCTCCTAAAGCCGTCCATTGGTATCTTTTAATGGTTATGTTGGGTATGTATAGCTGCAAAATATTCCACTTCACGAAAACTTGAAGATTAAACGAACATGCATTATTTCAATCCAATGAATTTTAGTTAGATTGAGATTCGAAGCCATTTTTTTCCAGCTGGACTTCTGTAGATCTGATAAAGCGTCTAGCGCAAATTGAAAAATCATTTGTGTGAGCGATGAGCATTGCCAAATACATACTTCTTGAAAGATTTCTTATCCAATTTACGAAATTTGGACAATGTCGTAAACGATTAGCTTAATATATCCAAATCAGATATTAATTTCTTCTTAGAGAGTTAAACGAAAGGTCTTTGAATTTCGTGAGCTTGATTTTGCAAGAAATTAATGCAAATGAAGAATTTGAGGAAATTTTGGTGTCAGAACTGCATCAATTTGATTCCTTTCATAGCTTAGATTTACATTAGTAGCCCTTAGATTTAGATAATTGCTTATTCCCGTATATTAACCCAACATATATAAATATGAACAACCCAGCACTAAGAATAATCCCCCCAGGACTATTAATAAAAACTAAACCTAAATTCAAATCATCTTTAATCTTACCTCCCTATTCTTATGTGTGTATGTGTGTGTATGATAGAGTATAGGCTTGATCTTCGACGGTATAAATTTAGTTTAATAACATTTCAAACTTTAAATACAGATCAAATTAATTAATGTGATTTCTCGCCAGATTCAACGATAACAGTTTCCTTCTTAGAAGTAAAAGATGTAGATTCATTGTCTTCATCAACACCAAATCTTTGTTGCTTGACCTTAGCAAATAATTCTTCCTTTTCAGCAGCTGTTAACTCGTTCTTCTTCTTATTCCTAATGTGGTACATTGGGTTTAATTTTATCAAAGTCATGTTCTTCATGAATGGTAAGTGATCATGCTTTTCTTCATATATCATTAATAAGAGAACAGCGATGACAGCAATCCAGTAAATATTGTAGGAAATAACGGAACCGTAAGTAGCAGAGTTTTGCCAACCTAATAAGGAATTGAAAATACCCCATCTCTGATCCATTTCTGGATTACAACAGTTAACGTGCCAGACTGAATTATTAATATTATAGGTACCAGGACCAGAACCGTTTTCAGAAGCATCGCCACCAGTTTTTTTATTGAAGACATAAGTTTCGAAAAACCAAACAGCTTTGGACATTAAACCAGCAGCAAGTAAGTACAAAATACAAGTACTGATAATCAAAAGAATTTGTAAGGAGACAGTAGCACCAGAGTAGTATAAAATGGCACCACAAGCAGCACCAGCAATTAAACCACAAACAACAGGAAGAGGGATAGAGCTGGCAGGATAAGATAAACCAACACCACCAACGTAAACGACGGCTTCTAAACCTTCTCTCAAACAAGTAATGAATGGTAATATGAACATGGCATACTTCTTGGTTAAGTAACTAATTTTGAATCTATCCCTCTTCGATTCAGGAGTCTTGAGTAAAGCTTGAGCTAACTTAACTCTCCATTTTTCCTTCATTTTGTTAATTCTTAACATAGGTATACCCATCAAAGAAATTAAAATTGTAGCAATAATTGAAAAAGTACCTTCCCAAATATCTTCAGAATTAGACCAGATGTCTCTACCTAACGTATAGAAAGCACCAATAAAAGCACAACCAATAATAATACAAACTAGAACACCTAAAATCGACCCTAGCCACACTTGCTTCACAAGTTTCTTATAAACAACTGGGTCCTCAGTGGCTCCTCCTAAACCTTGTTTAAGGAAAGCCAAAAGAACCGAAACGACAATAACCGCTTCTAAAGATTCTCTGAACACAATAAAGAATATCTGAACGTTGAAAACGTTGACCATCTTAGCTTAATACACGAAGTTATGTTATGAAACAAATGTCTGCAAAACCTAGAGATAGGGGGGTTAACGGGGATTTAGCAATCAACAATATTCGAAGATTCACAGAATAAACCTAATATACAATTGTTAACGTAGAAAGTGTACAATTACAAGAGTTTACAAATTAGGGGGTTTCCATTATCCTTAAATACTCTTGAAAAATATTATAAAACCCAAATTTAATTAAATTAAAACATTAGTTGTAAAAAAACGGGATTTCAATTTACAAAATTGAGCCAATGAGACTCATTCTCTGACAACTTTTTTCGTTTTTCCTTACATGGAACGGTCTTTCAATTTTTCATTGGTCAAACAGATTAATCAGATATACAAACCGACATAATATCTTGTGCAAGCTGCCGCCTCATACGTGAATTTCATTCATTCCGTCAACGTTATTGGCTAATAATACGGTTTGTGTAAAGATCAATGGTGCTTAGCAACTATAACATTGCAGGTATGTGCCAACCTTTCAGCCTTGATTATGACAGACAGATCTGATAAAAATTTTTCAGGTTACATCGTAATGTCGACGCCAGTTTTTGCGCGACTAGCCTCTGTAGATCTCATCAGATAAAAGTATCTTGTGAAAACTGAAAAAGTAATTGTGGAAGCGATGAGTATTGCCAATTACATACTGCAAATACGGATGTAGTTAGTAGTGCAAACATCTAAACCAGTTCTGGGTAGCTGCCGTGCAAAAATGTCCATGTGACAAATAAGTAGTGTAAATTGAAGATATGGTGTGTCAAAGGATTTGATATTGGACAGGTCGATACACGAGAAACCATGTCAAGGCAAGAGTTGATAGGCTACCCGAATTACAAGAAAAAAACATTCGGAAGTCTACGTCCAGGTTTGACGTTGAACGTCGGAAACAAGAACTGTGCACGACAGGTAATAACAGCTGTCGTTAGTGAAATATCATGTGGGGACATTGAAGTGTACTAATAGACTAGTGAGACGAATCAAGAGAAGAATATGACATAAGCCGAAGTATAGACTAATAGATCCTGCTGGTTGGGCCGCCTTTTGTTGTTTTGAAATGGTCTGTTATGAGATAAAAAATACAAGCTTACATATGTACCTTTTTTGACTAGTGGCTCAGAGCGAATAATCGTCGTACGTGTGCGTCAAATGTGCAACTGTAGCCGGGTCCAGAATCATCTCGGAAAGAGGTTGCCGAATGAACTCACATTATAATTATCTGATTATCTGATTATCTGATTAATCTAAGACTCGTATTGGCACTAAATTTAGTGCCTGAAGTGCCAAAGTGTTTAGGGTGGGTGCCTTGGTTTAGGCAAAGGGTGCTTTTTTCAGGTGAAATATAACGGTGAACTTAGTACGAATATTGTATGGAGATTGTCAGGTTAGTTTACTATCGTAATGTCGTAATGTCATAATGTCGGGTACTGGTGTGTAGGATGTATGTCGTGTATTGTCCACGATGAATTTCGTTTTCATGTCGTCTCCGTGTCGTTCCCGTGTCATTTCCATGTCGTGATAAAGTGCCTATGAAGTGTCGCGTTCATATCCTAAGCGTCTAAATCATATAGGTTTTTGAAAGTTGTTATTATTAATTCATCATACATTAATAAAACATTATTTTCAAAGATGGAGAATAGAACAGTGAAAGATGTGCTTCAGGAATTTGATTTGGCTGAAGTATACAGCTGTTTGATAGACATGAATGAGGCGTTGACAAAATCAGAACAAGATGCATTCAAGGTTGATTCGGGTCTCTATTTTGATCAATTAACACAGATTGTGACCAAGTTTGAGGTGAAGAAACCGGAAAAGACAAAAGGGAAAGATTCAAATATAAAGGGGGATAAGGATGACAAAACAGGTCATTTAAAAGGATCGCAAAACCTCTATCGACTCGTGTCACGTAACTTGGTGATGGTGTTTTCACTGATGCAAAATAAGATTTATGACTTTGTGAATCATTTGGCAAGCCAATTGGTATTGAACGATGATGATATGTTATCAGAGATGGCTCAATTCTCAATCATTATTCTTATTGACATATTTGAAACGTATCCAAACTCCGTAAACTCGTTGGTTGGCTTCTGCGTTGGCCAAATATATAAAATAATAAAAAAAGTACCTCGGGTTAGCAGCAACTTGATATATTTATTGAATTCTATAACAAAAAATTCTACAAAGACAGACATTGATGATAAAATACAGGCAAAATTATTGAAAGTGGTTATAAAGAATATTACTCAATCTACTATATCATTCGAGATAGACGTTTATTCTGGAGCTTCCGATAGTTCAACTGACACTACGATACTAATGAAGAAAAACTATATATTAGTTTACAGGAATTTGTTGTTATTGTCAATAACCACAAATTATGAAAATTTGTTGGCAGCTTCTACTTCAGGTACTTCCGCTGGATCGAAATTAAAACCAGCAACTATCATGACTCATCAGCATCAATTTCAGAGTAATTTATTGGTACTTCATAGTAAAACATTTCAATATGGGTTATCTAACTTCAATCAAGAAATAAGAATTGCTATGGTAGATTTATTGGCAAATTTGCTTATTAACTTTGTTCCTACGGGGAAGTTTAATGCTATTGACTTTTTGATGAGTCTATATGAACTTCCGAATATTAATAGCTGGAATGACACGTTAACTGAACCAGTACAGTCTGATTCTGATACTGCATCACGTGAATCCAAAAAGGAGAAGAATACCATCAACGGATATGATAGTGAGGCCGTGATATATAGCAATACCCAATTATCCTTACTTCAGGCAGGTGTTACCGAAACTGTTGTACTTTTTATTCAATTGGAGCAATTTCAAAATGCCGATTATATTTCTAATAATCTTACAAGTATTCTCGATCAAATATTGGGCAAATTCAGTATACTTAATGGCATTGAAAACCACATTTTTAATCATTCTTGGAATAGAGTCGTGGGTAATTGGCGTACTGTAGTAAATTATTTAATTTCTGAAGGTGGATTGTCTTGTCATGAAATTTTAATGAATTATGTTTATGCCAAATTTAATTTAAATTCACATTCCGATTATCTGACAGTAGAGGAACGTAAAATTTCAAAGGATAGGAAAAGGGAGTCTATGATCTTTAATTTTAAAGCTTCCAAGACTATAAAAAATAGAGAATTGGCAGATAAAGAAATCTTGCCTTATTTAAATTCGTACCATGCTTATTTATTACTTAATATTGTAAAAATGTTGTTGCCTTATGGGTTAGATTTCAATTCAGTTGCCCAAGTAAAACAAGATAAGCTTAGAAGTACTGATGAAATAGAGAATGAAGAGCCTTCTGATATTTCGTATGATGGGAATGAAGATCGTATGGCGGATAATTCTTTCCTAAAAGATACACTTCTAAATTTACTTATCAACAGAAATGACTATATTAGAAATTATGCTCTTGAAGTTCTTTTGAAGTATGCCTCACATGCTAAAATGGAAACAAATCAATTAATATTACGTGCATTTAAATTGGTTTCTCAAGAATATGACAATTCCGATACCGATGTGACTTCAATTAGTCCAATTAGCAGGTCCAATATCAACTTATCTAGCTCATCTACCGTTAGATTGATGAGTTATGCTTTATTCTTACTGTCGTTAATAAAGCAGACAAATCCTACATTTTTGCAGAATTCGACAATTGTTAAAATTCTTAGTTTCTGTACACAGCATCTCAAACATAATACTACCACTGGTACTAATTCAGTGAAGAATTCAGCTTGTTGGGTTATTTTATCTTCACTTGTTACTTTATACAACGATTCTGAATTTGTTAAATTAAATACATCTCAATTCTTGGTATTCTGGAAAGGAATACTCACTTCGCAATACATAGGTACATGGCTGAATGCTGACTCTGCGGAATCTCTTAAAGAAATTATTGAAAATTTGAAACTAAGAAATCTTAGTTTGATTTGTTTACTTAATTATTTAAATTCAGTAAGTTTAACTCCAGAATCCTTAAAACAAATCCAATTTTTATTATCAAAAGCCTACAATTACATTACATTCTTGGAGAGTTATATAGAAGGGGTGGGTGCTGTGACAAATTTTAGCAATCAAAAATTTAGCGAATTGGATTTCAATTTACTATTGATTAATAATTTGCACTTTTCAAATTATTCAGCTAATCACAAACTATCAACTGATCATATTCTTATAAGCTTGATTCTTTATAGTAAGAAGATTTTATTGCAAGGTTTTACGAAACTAGCTGTATTGTTGAAGAGTGATATAAATTCCAACATGGTAATTTTCTTGCTCAAAGTTTTTGGAGATTCCAAAATAATATCCAGATATGTTGGTGGTGAAGTTTCCAAAGATAAAGATAAACAAAAAGGCAAGTCACATTCGAATAAATTAAATGATATTGACATTAATTATATTTTATTACACGATGATTGTAATTATTCTTACGGTATCACCAGTAAATTTAGGGTTGAATCTGCTAATATAGATGAGCTTTGCAATAAATCTGCAATTCATCCAGAAAAGGAATTAGTTAATCCCCTTACGTATAATGATCCGTTTTACAAAGAAGATCCAAACATTCCTAAACATTTCTTGGAATTAAAGTTAGAAGAGAAATTCGGAACCTGGTTCTATGATTTTGAAGCCAAAGCTTTGAAGCCCGTCGATAATAGTGTAAACTATGATCCTGGAATATATTTACTTGAAAGATATTCAATTAATGAAGAATATTCACCTAATTTGCTCACTTCATTGGTTGATTTATCAATTGAATTATTCCAAATAGTCTTCCCTCAGTTAAGCCTGAAAATTCAATTTGCATTACTTGAACAAATGAGAAATTCAATTTCTTCGGAAGGAGTTGATCCTTTGAGGCGTAAGGCAGTATTGATAAATATTTCAATCGCCATTCATGGACTTGTTTCAAATATTGTTAAGAAAAAATATACTTTGGAGAAGGAAATTATTGACGTCCTTTTAGACATACTTGGAAAAATTAAACTTCAAAATAGGAATATTATAATACTTAATGCTGATTCCATTGGTATTACTGCATCATTGCTAAACACTTCATCATTGTCAGACTATATAGCAGTATTAGTCAATGGTATAGTGAACAATTTGAATCCATATGAAAGAAGTAGGTTGATTTTATCATTAGCAAGGATCTACCAATATAGTCACACTGGCTTTAAAGATATATATAACGTGGTATTTCAGTTGTTAAGTGATCCTAATCCAATTATTTACCATTATTGTTTGGAAGCAGCACTGATGCTTTTCGAGGACAACCTTGAAAACATTAATTTAATACCCGAATTAATAGAAAAAATTTACAAAAATTTCTTAGATGATAGATTTGGATATGATACAAAAAATAATGTCCTAGTGAATTTAATATGTGATAATGGATCTACTGGCTTAATAGCCAAGTTGCTAAAACTGTTTACTACTTCCTTAGGTCCAAATATAAGGAATATCACAGTTAGAGATAGGTCTTATTTTAAGAATTTGATAATATCGTTAAATATGAATATTGGCTCTAGCACTATCGATGATCAGCTACAAGTTTACAAGAATATACTTGAATTATTTGAAGAATTAATAATTTACGATTCCAATTTGATTGATAATGAAGTTAACATTTTCACTGATTTGATATATCTAGTAATTTCGAAAAATTTGAAAATTGGATTGATATCACCTGGCCCAACCTCATTGAATAAGGATTACATTTTTCCTTTCAATTCCAGTTATGAATTATACAGATCCTCTTATAGATGTCTTGGAGAGGTTATTAAAATATTTGGAATAAATGCGCTATCAAAAGAAATGGTGAGATTGATATGGATATCTATGAATACTAAGCCATGCTCAGAATTAATCGAACTTGTTAAATTTTGGTTGGAAAGTTCTCCTGATTCCCATTGGTTTGTGACTTTAAATTCACTTTTCAAATACTCGACAAGGAAGTTAGTTGGTGTCTTCATTGATGTCAACTTTCTGCAAAAATTATTACCGTTGCAACAGAGACAAAAGAAGAAAAATATGAAAAATGTAGACTTGAGAGACGAAGAAATTGAAAACATTGTAGCTGAGAATTCTGCTGTCGATGGAAAAGAAGAACCTTTGTCATGGGAATTTAAGGTTCTAATATATGATCTAATGATTCATCTTCTTGATGCTTCCGAAAGTGATGAACGTCTCTTTGCGTATTTGAAAACGAAAATCAATGAAATAGTCAAGATATCGTATTTGGGATCAACTTCTACTATTTTTCAAGTCAGGTTAAATGGAATAAGCTTGTTAGATAAAACACTTGCATTGTTTGGAAATTTCTCAGACCCTTTATACCCGGGAGTTTCAATTTTAGAACAGCAGCAAGCACCTATTGTTAGTGCTTTAGTTCCATGCTTTAATGGTTATAGCGATACTATCTTAATGGTTAACTCGATTAGAGTTGCGTCTAAATTTATTAATTTACAAAAGATTAAGTTTTATTCTAAAAAAAGAATTTTGAAGGCACTTATATCATTATTGGAAGAAATTTCTGCTAACAAATTTATTTCATTTGGTTACTTGGAGAATATATCTGAATATAACAGGAAAGCAATACAACTCTCAATATTGAATTGTTGGGCTTTATTAAAATTAGATGCACAAGCTAATCCAGATAATACTGAGCCCGAATTATTGGAAGTTTTAGACAAGTATTCAACTTTGCTCACATCTTTGTGGACTTTAGTCTTGAGAGAATTCTCGGTATTAAGGTACAATGAATCTGATTCAAAGGAAGTTGAAATATACAGTGATTATTGGATTAATTTTATTAGTATTTTAAGTTCTGATTTGGAGAAAGATGATCATTTTGTTGAGCAGTACTTATCAGGCGATGCAACAAATTTCTATTTTATTTTATTCAGTCAATGTGTCGAATCTTTAATCAAAAATAAGAATATCTCTAAGATTTTGGTATGTTTGAATAGATTAGTTCAAAGTCATAGATTGGTTGATTTATTATTTCATGATGATATCTTTGGTGAATTAATTGATTTGTTTGATAGATTCATCTTGTTACATGATGGCGAGGATGAAATATGCAAACTAATTGAAATTATTGGAAACATATTTGATACCTACTTGAAAAAGAATATGAATGTTTCTGATACAGTATTCGATAAATTATTTGAGCTTGTGAGAATTTGCATGTTACCTTTATTCAATATTTTACCATTTTTAAGATCTGATTTTGATTCTAATAGCCAATCTCTGAAGCTAATCTTAAAACAATGTGACAGTACCCGGAATATACTGATTTTGAAGAAAACGATGCAAAAACTAGTTGAGCTTATGTCTCAATTCCCACAAATAGTAAAGAATGATTTATATTCGTGTTTATTATTCACATTTTCTAAGATGTACGAATTTGGAAATGAGAAAATTATTTTTTCATTAGTTCTACCCCATTTAAAGCAAATAATTTCAGAGGCCAGGCAATTTAACAGTGATTTGGTTGAAACATTTGCTGCAACCATTCGCAATTCTTATAGTATAAGTGGAACTGAACAGTATGGAGTTATGACATACGTAATCTTAATTACCAGTGGCAATTTTAATCTAAATGATGATGACTCTAAGAAGTTATGCAATAGTTTACTTGAGATGCTCAGAGATAATGACTCAGCTTCTTTATCTATACAATGTATAAAATCGCTAATTCAGTATTCAATTGCGTCTTCTAGTGGAGCATTGGTTCTTAAATATCTAATATCTAACATTGTTCAAATTCTAGCTAAATTTGATGATTCACATGATATAGATATAAAGGTACTTTTTGAGATTTTATTTTTATACGTTAAGACATTCGTGCAACATGATCAAAAAGCTACATCTATGTCTTCTATACTAGTACCTTTATTAATCAAATGCACTCAGGAGGAAAGAATTGCTAAAGATTACACGCATGAAAAACTTATACTGTTAGTACGCCTTAATCCTAGTACTTTCAAACATGTGGTTAATTCTGTCCTATCTACGACACAAAGAACAATGACAGAGGAGTTAGTCAAATTAACAAATGAGTCTGAGAATGGCACTCTTGATACCGATGAGCCTGAAATTCAATTAAAGACATTTACTAGTTGAATGAGCGAGTATATAGTAAACTTTAAATAAAAAAATTTTAAGTAAATTTAAAGTGACATTACGTGTCTGAGGAATTAATGCAGACAAAAAATATACTCTAGTTTCTATATTTGTTAAAGGTGGTTTCATAGTTTATTTGCTTAGACTCAATGGCAATCGCAAATATCAAAATCGATCACAGAACCATCGAGTATTCTTCATCTATGCTGCGAAATAAGTACGATTTAAGTATTACTCGAAACAAATTATTAAACCTTCGATTTACTATCAATACTGCTATCATTATTAAATTAATTATATTATTATGAAAATTCTTTATGGCACGACAGAAGAAAAAATTTAGATGCCCAATTTAACTTAAAAAACTTATTAGACTGTTTAGATAAGAGCCTTGGCAGCTTCAATAGCACGCTTCTTACCTGAAACAGCAGCAGCAGCAGTATCAGCTATGCCGTCAATAGCAGATGCTGCTGTGGAAACAATACCAGAACCCAAGTCAACAACACCTTCAGCCACGTTTCCAATAGCGCTGACAGCATCACCACTTTCAGCAGCACTTATAGCATCATTTAAATCTCCAGCAACGACATTTACGCCGTCATAAGCAGTACCAACAACATCACCTGCACCGCTTCCAATAGTGGTAGCTGTACTTTCAGTGGAACGCTTCTTATTCAGAGTGATAATAGCAGTTAATTTTGCGAGAAGATCGTCAATTTGAGAACGCTTTGTGCTTGCACCACCAGCAATAGCAGAGGCGCCACTAGCAGCACTGCCAGCCACATCAGAAGTACCAGAAATGAAATCGGAAATGGCTTGTACAGCGTTATCAACTGCGCCAGAAACATCAGCCTTACCTGCAGCATCTAAAGCACTATTAATGTCAGCACCGACTACGTTTAAACCAGCGACTGCGGTACTACCGACATTATCAACATTATCTACTACAGACTCAACTGCGTTAGAGCGTTTCTCAGCGAGGTCGATTGGAAGAGCTGCTCCCAAAGCTATCAATGACAGTAATGCAAAATATCCTTTCATTTTATTTATATTCTTATTCTTATAATTATAAATATAATTATTATTCCAGTAGTATTTAAAAACTTCAAGCAAAAAGTACAAATTATTCGCCATATATATACCAAATGCCAAACCATCCACTGTTTTGCTCCTCTTTTGATGGAACTAGCTTTTGTACCTCTAGAACTGTCTTTTGGTCAACAAGGTAATAGACCTTCTACTTCCAGTACTACTCATTTCACACTTACAATAGTAGAATGCGTCAAATTTCCATAAATTACCAATTAGTTTCTTGTCTGCAATAAACCACTTCTTTAAACAATACTGTGACGACCCAACTATGTGAAATTACTACCATTCTTCTAGAATTTCAGGGTCAGTCCGCCACGACAAAAAGAACAATCACAATAGCGTATTGATTCTTTTGCGCGTATATTTAAACAAATACCTACAAGAGAGAACATTGTTACAAATTGCGACAATAGAGATGGCTGCTAATTCTATGTTTCCATAAATGGCGACGCGCATATGCAATATGCAAGTGACCAGCATTGGATCCAACCTCTATAAATTGGGATTATATGTCTAACGTAATATTGTAAAGTATATACTTCTATGTATGAAGCTGACTGAAAGATTAAATGTTAGCAAGAAGAAATGAAAAATGAAACTGTTGTTTCTTGTGGAGATTAAATGTATGATTTTAGATAAGAGCAGCAGCAACGTCACGTTTGGTGACACCATTGGTTAATCCAGAAGCAGTGTCAGTGACAGAACTGAGATCAGTGCCAGTGAGAAGACCAAGAACAGTAGAGAGGATACTGCTGACAAGACTGCCAAGGTCAACACCTCCGGTTGAACCGGTCAAGCCACTGGTAGCACCAGTCAATCCGCTGAGAGTACTAGTTAAATCGCTAGCAGCACTGCTGGCAGAATCAGCGACACCACTAACAGTACCGGTAGCATCACCAAGATCGACACGCTTGGTTAATCCACTAGTTAAACCACTGGCAGTACTTGTAACACTGCTAAGATCTCCTGAAGTGAGACCACCAAGTAATGAATTCAAAACATCAGTAATAACACCAACAAGATCGGTAGGATCAAGACGCTTAACAACATCTTGTGGCACAGCTTCATTAACGGCATCAATAATAGCACGCTTGGTGACGCCGCTAGTTAAACCACTGGCGGTACCCGTAACACCACTGGCGGTATCGGTAACACCACTAGCTAAACCACTAGCAGCATCGGTGACACCGCTTACATCTCCGGACAAAATACTGCTAAGTAATGAAGTCAAAGTACCAACTAAAGAGCTGACAAGGTCATCACGCTTAACACTACCTGTTAAACCACTGGCTGTGCCTGTTAAGCCACTGGCTGTGTCTGTTAAACCACTGGCTGTGCTAGTTATAGAACTAAGATCACCACCAGTAAGTGCGGAGAGTAATCCACTTACAAGGTTAGTGATAAGGTCAAGAAGGCCCTCGGAAGAAAGGCCGGAAGCAACACCAGTTAATCCACTTGCAGTACCAGTTAATCCACTAACGGCACTGCTAGCAGCATCAGCAAGATCGCTAGCGGTTCCAGTAGCATCATCAATAGCATCAGTGACACCACTTGGAAGAGCACTTTCAACAGCAGCAGCAACACCAGATGCAGCACTATTAGCGGTATCGGCAACATCGGAAACGGTTCCAGTTGCATCATCACGCTTGGTAATACCTCCAGTAGCACCTCCTACTTTGTTAAGAACACCAGAGACAACACCTTCGACGGTGCCAACGACACTGTCTAAAGCATCAGTTCCAAGAGCTTCGCGCTTTTCAAGTGGTAAAGCGGCACCCAAGGAGATTAAAGTCAATAAAGTGATGTATCCTTTCATATTTATTTATTATTGTATTGATTAGTTTTTGTTATTCGATATTGTTATTCGATGATTAGAAAAAAAACTAATGGAATCTATGGATTCAAGTCCACCTTAAATAGTTTTCGAATCCTCTATATCCTCCACAATAATTTCAGTCTTTACCACCACCATCCTACCTCTCTCGCCTATAATTTCACCAATAATGCACTTAATTAGTCTATCCAGTAATATAATTTCATCCTACCACAATAAAAGTATGGCTGATCTGTCCAGATGGGCTGCTGCAACAATAAGTTGCCCCTTTAATTTCTAGTTCTATTCTTTCGCTAAAAATTTCCAAAATAACATGGCTGGCTGTTAATTAGCTTTTCTTTCTCTGAAATGTCAACAAAAGACCCTTATGGTCTTATTGTTCGATTTCACAACAATTAAAGACTGATGATCATTGATTGCAAAAATACTGAATTCCGGGGACCGTATCTTGTGTGTTTAGTGGCTAGTTAATTCTATGGTGGAACTGCGGCTTTCTGTGGTTGTGCGCCTAGTCAAAATTAGCAGCAATTCTGTTCTTATGGCCGAATACTAGCATCACATAGGTTATTAGCAAACTCTTTTGGGCTTAATTCAGCCATAGAAGTAGTAGTGTCATCAATAAGCAAACCCTTTATGATCAAGAAAAATAAGCCTGAAATTGCTTAGTTCCGGTGCATTGCTAGCTAGAATTCTTAGCGAATTAGAAAGGTAAATTGATGGGCTTTCAAATCATTCTAGTAAACTATATTTTGCCTGATGACATAGAAAGAAAATAGTGAAGCAAAAAATTCTTTCTGTTAGTTTCTTTACTCTGTTTACATATTTACAAGTTGAGATGATTTTTAATCATGGAATTTTTGTAATCACTTCTTAGACAGGTGAGATGCTTAAGAAAACAGATTAAGCGCTTCTATTGTTTAACATTCTTGACTGTAATTAATTTAAGCCAGAAATCCCCCTATTGTTTCAACAGCAGAGATCAATTACACATTTCTATACTAATAAGATACTACTCGATTATTTCTTTTCTTCTAGCAATGATTTTCGCAAGGTTTTTATTGTCATTATTTAACAATGAGAGAATGAAATGATTCTAAGTTACCCTGTTCCTTTTTAGATGCTATGTATGCAGTGCCTATTATTCTGGTCGTAGACTTGAAACTACTATGTACAAATTGGTTAAGGAATAGTGACTAATAGGGTTGGTTCTTCTACGACAAGCACCTTTTCTGATCGAAGCAAGTAAATCATTTGTCTTTTCTTACTCAGAAAAACCTATCACTATGGAAACCAAGTTGTCACTCAAAATTATGTTTACCCACCACTTGTTCTAAGGGGAATGTGAGGAGATATGCAACCAGAAGAAATTCTCGATTACTAGTATTTAGCGGGAGAACGCTTTACTCTCCTCAGTATCGGATCCAACATAGCACAGCAACAAAAAGACTTGGTCATCACTTTAAATAGTAGCTTGTCAGAGAGGAATGTAAAGTTGCGTAGGAGAATCTTTTCAAATAGTCACTGAATATTTCCTTCACTTGAAAAAAAACTAGAGTTGTATTATCGAAGAGCTTCCCAAATTTTATGAAATATCATTATTGGGTGGTTATACTTGTTTTGAGTTCTGAATACCAAGTAAAACTACTTCACAGTTTACATTTCAAAGTCAAGGTAGATATTGCTAATATTATCGTTTGAGGTTGATACTAATATTTATTTTTTAATCTAGTAAATGTATCAAATCATATTACTTCATTTCTATGTTATACTATTTCATTTATAAGGGGGTCTTTTTATTTTAGTTTTCTAATCTTTTTAAAAAAAATAGAGATTTATTCTAAAAAAGATGAAAACAATCTACAGTTAACAAATAAAAAAATTATTTATATTAAAAACGTTACTTATGTCTAGAGAGAAAGTGTTTAAAGAAATCTAATGTTAAGTGTATAAAAGAAGTAATTATTATATATGTAGCCATAACCCGTTGGCCATTTTCCAGAAAGAATTAATAAATTTTGTTCAGCTTTAATTCATAACCTCTCTTAGTATAGTTTCTCAGCTTTAATTCTTGGAATTCTCTTTTAGTGGAGTTTGTGTAGGCGGCAGAAGCTAAGGCGAGTAAAGTAATAAGAGCGAAAAATGCTCTCATGCTCATAATTGTTGTGTTCGAAATCTGTTATGATTGATGATAAATTCAACCACTATAAACAGACTTCAGACCATGTTTAAATACTTTTTGGTACTGAATTATAAAGCTATCACAACTGAAATACAGTTGGTAGAAAACTAGTCTGCATTATCAGGTAATCTCATGTTGAGACAATGCAACCCTACAATGTCTCTTGGCTAAATAACAGGCATTTTAGAACAATCTTAGAAGAAATGGCTGAAACTTATGTGTATTAAGAAGGCTCATCCTGAATATTAGTTAGAAATTAGAGATAGATGAAAGTTTTTGACAATTAGAGTGTTTTTGACAATAGAACGATTGCAAAATTTCATCCATTATGAGATGCAGGTTATTGTACTTCCAGAGGCTATTGTATGGAATAATTAATCTTTGAACGGATATGTATTAATCCTGTATGATATTCAAAACCTTCTGAAATTAAGCACTAATTAGTTAGGATTGTTAAATGAGAAACTGGGACGAAATAGTTCATACTATGATCTTGAATAATCATCATAGTCTTATTATTGTAGAGCTTAATGAATAAGCATGTATTTACAATGAATGAACCAATAAATTAAAGTATCGGTTCAATTATAGCTTTTATAGTGCAACCATCATTACAAAATTTTCTATGGAGGTCCTAATAATCTGTGGAACTTCAGTAAGATAGGGCGTACCTTTCAACTTGGGGTGCCATACCTCGCTAGGATAGCCTTTACATATAGAAGAACTCATTTATGCCACATGGAGTAATAATTCTGTTACATAGAAGTTTCGGCTAGGGGTTAATAATAAGTTCCATTCATTTGACGATTCTTATTTTTGATTCTAGAAGGCGCTAATTTCAAGAAGGGTAAATTAATTGAACTGCAAACATTGTTTTAACGCATACAATAGTATTTCACAATTCATGCACCTATAATATCAGATTGTGTCTTTCGATAGTATCTCTTGATTACTTACTAAGATTTCCACCATATATGTTAAGATTATGTAAATTAAGGCAGGATTTAAGCACAAATTTTGCTCTTCCATCGCCCAAGATAGACAGTTAATAATACACTGGCAAGTCTACCCGGACTTAAGTTCCACTAACAAGGACCCTTGTTTAGGTGAGAAAGTTTTCCTGAAACGGACTACGAAAGGGAAGTGAAACGGAGCAATCTACGATTTAATTAATTGAATTAAAGCTTGTATTATATCTATATAGGATCCCCTAGAACCATGTTGAAACGCCAATACACTCCAGAGCATATGTCCACTTCAGTGTTTCAGCACTTATAAGTCAATACCTAAGATTCCAGCAACGGAGTCGAGGACACCACTGAGGATGTCACTTAAGTTACCGTCAAGATCACCGGTAGCGTTACCAAGGGTGTCTTCAAGATTACCAACTAAGTCACCAAGAGGATCGTCTTTCTTAACGACTGGTAAAGCGGTGGCAACAGCAGCAAGAGCAAGGGTGATAGTGAATGAAAATTTCATAGTGAATGAAGGAGGATTGATGTGTGAATACTGGAAAATGAAATGATCCGAGACACTGGAGAATATCTGCCACTATATATACCCATTTCCCAGAAACTTTTATCTTTTCGCATTTGAAGTGCTATCTTCGTAACTAGTCTAAATTGTGTAAATAGTTAGCATCTACATAAATTCCTGTTCACCATGCATCGCGAACAATAGATCAGATCCAACCCTATTGCACCTTAATTACTTAGATGAACCCTTTGCTTTCCTAATGAGAATAAAATTAAAATAAAATTAAAGTAAAGTCGTCTCAATTGGCCGGGTTTCTGCCGACATACACCTGAAATATGTACAAAGAGTGAAATAAACACGAAATAATGTCAACTGAAATTTTCAATGGATTTGATTGCAAAGTTTCCGGCAAAATTTCCCTAAACGCGGCCGTTTTAGGAAGGACAATTGTTTCTACTACCTCTTCAAACAAGATGCTGGAATTTCACGAGTGTCTAAATAATAGTCTATAGAGTCATGCATGAATAGTACGAACAGGCTCAACGTGTTTTGCATATTAATTTAGCCGATTTGGATATTTTGTATACTTGTTTAGACTACGTCATTAACGGATGCGAAATTAAGTATCCCGGCGGTCTTTGTAGGAAGTGTAGAGAGATTGAGAGATGTCTAACTATAAACACAGTGGCACAGCCAGTGCAGACTACATGGTGGTTAGTGTCGTTTACAGGGGCTCTTGGAGCGTGAGAACGGGAAGTCTTGCAAGAAGCTTGCAAGGAGCCTTGCGAAAGGTGTTATGAGAGGTCTGGCGACGGTTTCGGATGTTATTGAAGCATCCGATGTGAGTTGCATTCGCTTCAAGTGGTTCATATTTTGGCTAATATAGTAAGGGCTAACCGGAGGTAGCCAACAAGTGGCCACGATATTGTAGATATTCGTTTGAAAATTGTTGAAAATTTTTATAGAGACTCAATAGCCACGATCCTCTGAATTAGTGAGTAGAGACAATGGATTAGCGAGAGCACAAGAGATTAGATTTCAAACGTAGGTGTGTATTTTAGCCATTGTGGAGCCCTTTTGCATTTTAGATATCCTGAACCAAGATCTTGGCATCAGGGCCTGAACTTTGTTATCTGATGGAGTGTTTCGTGGAATATTTCGTGGAGTGATGTGAGTTCCACTAAAGTCACGATAGAGACGTGTAGCTTCTCTTGGCCCTGCTCCTCTTATTCAGATAAGAAGAAGAGCAGAATCAACAATATGACCTTCTTTTGGAAAAATAGAGCCTTATGGGCGTATTGCGTATAATTCTCTAGTCTCTAGTGGGAGACACTTTTTGCCAGAAAATAAGATCTGTACAATAAGATGTAGGATTCAGTTTTTACATGATACTAAGACGGACATGAGACTTTTCTGGTAGTTCCAGTTTCTTAGAAGAAGTGTTTGACTTGGAAAAGCAAATGGATCCGTTGTTTTCGTACCTTTCTCCTGACTACAAGGGCCAAATTTCTCCAAATTTCTCCTACATCATAGACCAGCCTCTAAGATTACACTGGAAATAACTGCATATGATACAGACTTCTACAACGGCTGATTAATCGAATCGTCTTCCAACCATCACAAGTTACAGAGGTTCGCGTAGCGCGTTATTTTTAAATTATCAACGCTTTTACAACTCTTTCTGTAGCATTATAAATCTTGATTTAAGTCGCTGAATTTACCCGTAGATCCCATGTCTTTGGATAGCATACTGTTCAGCCAGTCGTCTTTGTTTGTTTCTGACAAAAAAGCGGACAAAAAGCTGCCGATTGATCATAATATACGGGACCTAGAGTTTGGGACATCATTACTAGCAGATACTGCCACCAATAGCAACAGATCACAGTACCAGCTGAAAGAAGTTGTGCTTAATGACGGGAAGTCGTTTAGGTTGGAGCCTAAACAGAAAAAGGAGCCATTGGATATAGAGTCCTTGGTGCAGGGAGACAGTTACATGAACATTGACGAGTTATTTAATAGAGTAGAGCATAGAAAGGTGTTAAGAGAGAGCAGCCGGAAGATAAAGGCGGCCGAAGGACAAGAGAAGCAGAAGAAGAACAAAAAAGGCTCATGGGGCCTGCTTTGGACAGAATCATACCGTCCATCAACATTTGTACAGCTTTGTTCAGCTGGTAATGATAAGCAGTACAGATTGATTCTACACTGGCTTAAGAAATGGTCAGGAGTGGTTTTTGGAGAAGAAGTCAACGCAAGCGATGCCGTAGATCCGTTGGGGCGTCCCCATAGGAAGATTTTATTACTCCACGGTCCTACTGGTATTGGTAAGACTGTAGCGGCTCAAGTTCTAGCACAACAGCTAGGATACTCAGTCCAGGAATTGAACGCAGCTAACAGCATGGATACTTTGCCACAGTCATCCAGCTCCGGTGTGCTGGGCTATTCGAATGTTTCCAAGGCGTTGAGATTGAAAATCATGAATGCATTAACCTCGAATACTATCGATTCAAATGGCAAACCTACATGTCTTGTTATTGATGAAATCGACTCCAGTATGAATTCGGGAGATATCATAAGAGTTTTAAATGATTTAGTCCAACAGGACCAAAGAACCATGAATAGGAAACACTTCCGTAATAATATGACTGACGAAGAAATTGATAAAAATAAAAATAAAGCTAAAGATTTCATCTTGAACAGACCCATAATCTGTATTGCAAATGATATTTACAGTTCTAATACGACTAGGGGTTCAACAATGGATAAGTTAAGACCACTATGCGATATAATTGCCTTGAAAAAACCGACATACACAAAGAATGCTTCAGGAATAAAGAGTAGCGGAAATGCATTGAGATCTGTGAAAGATCATTTGATGCGTATAAATGAGATAGAAAGAATAGGATTAGATTATCAAGAAATCGGGGAAATAGTGGAAGTGTGTGATGCCGATATAAGAGCCAGTATAAATTATCTTCAACTCAATGGTCGAAAAGTTGATTTACCTGAATGCTTTCAAGATTCTAATAAGTCAGACAAATACAATATGGACTCTCAATTATCTTGGTTTGCAATGGTAGATTTACTTTTTAAGAGATACCATCATTTATCTAAGGACGAAAATTTTGACAAACTCTTTGACTCATTGATGAATGGTAGTGGAAAATCGGCAATAAGTAGTGGCAGTGTATTTGATAAGGTGTTGAAGGGTTGTTTTAATAGATACTTGGATGTGGTACACTATCAAGATGATTCGCTTGTTAGACCATCAGAATTTAGTGATTGGCTAAGCTTTTACGACAATACCAACAGTAATTCCAGTCAATCGAATGTTGATTATTATGCCAGTTTAGTAGGTATGAAGATATGGTCCTTGTTCAGCGAAATAGATCATAACAAATTCAGAAGAGAAGAAAGCTTGATTCCAAATGCAAAAAATTTAGATTTTGAAGCATACGAATTACTAAAACAAAATACTACAATCATAAGAAGAATAATGGATAAGATACCGATTGGTACTAAATTGGCACTTGGAGGAAGTCTTGATTCTCATGGCAGCGCTGCATACATCATACCTTACTTGGATATGTTAATAAGTCACAATGTAGGGCCATCATCTAGTTCCAATATAACCGATTTTGACAAAAGTAGTATCAAGAAGGTAGCTCAATTGATCAAGAGTTTTGATATGCGTTTGGAGAATCACCGTGATCTCGAAACCAACCAGATCTCATTACAAATATCACCCGACTGGAGTACAATTACAAACTTCGATAATATCATGGCACCAGTGCCAGCGTCTGTCATCCAGAAGCAGTTGCAAGTCAAGAGACAATGGCTCTTCCCGTTGATCAAAGCTGAGTTGGAGAGAGTGTATATCACCAAAAGGGCGATGAAACGTCCATTGAATACAAAACAAACTAGTCCAGAGAAAGAAGAGAAGAGGGTTAAACTATCGAGTAGTATTGAGTTCTTCAAGGGAAAGTATGACGGTATCAATACCCAAATACGCGATTCTACTGCTCGTGCTGAGAACCACGAAGCCACGAGAATCTGGGTGAAGTATCACGAAGGATTCTCCAATGCTGTTAGGAAGAATATCGGATGGTCTGACCTCTGGGCCTAGTCCTTATACTCCTTTATCGTTAAATATATCACTTCTAGCTTGTATATATAATGAAAAATTAATCTTATTAGTCGCATGCGAAATCTGAAATCTCGTTATCGATAATATCAAAATTGTTTAATAAGTCTTTATTCCATAAATTAGACTTCAAATGGAGGATGACACACTATTTAACGAATGTGATTCCCAACTTAGGTAATTACAGCAAAGTCCAAGATGCTACAGATGAAGAATTGGAGCATAGATCCCCCCAATTAAATTATATTCTGGTATTCAATCCACTACTTGTACAGGATGGAGGTGAACTGGACGAAGAACTCTACAAGCAGATCATAAGCATCAACTCTGGAGATCCTAGTGGAGACAAGTTGGATAAAGTCGAGCTACTAAGGGTAATTGGGGTTGTCAGAGGATTGGAATCGTTTGCTAGTAATTTTAGTGACGACAAGAATACAAAGCTGATGTCTATCAGGACGATCAAATCTAGCATAATCGTCCAAAGACTCGAAGAATCGTACTATATTGTATCGCTGGTTGGTTTACAGCAGACAGAGAGTAAATGTGAAACCTTGAATAAGCAGATACTGGAGCTAATCGTGAGAGCTTACCAGATGTTTGTACTTTTTAACACTTCTTTCTGCGATATAATGGCTAAATACGATATCAGTATTCTAGGAAGGTTACTGGAGGAATACTGGGGAGGATTTATTCGCCGTTATAATAGCAATGAAATTGTTTTTCCACCAAAATTAAGCTGGCCAAATGGCTTAAACCACAAAGGGTTTCTAGGCTTGATAACTAAGGACTCGGAAAGGAGCTATAAGAAATCATCAATTAATTATTACGATATGGCGTCGGTTGTGGACTACGATATTGTAGATACTAGTTTGTTGCCTCTCGGGATGGTTCTTGCTTGTTTTGATAAGAGGAATACAAAAAAATACGGAATGGTACACATGGAGACGGTTCCGTCTAAATCTGCTTCTGAGCTACAGAAGGACTCTTTAGTTGATATCTACAATTGGCTTGAATTTTTCGATTGCCACAATACTCTTCAAGAAGAGTACTTGACTCTGGCTGACGGAATGTTTTCCGTTGTAGAGCAGTCACGAATACAGCCAAGCCCACCAGACGACCCTGATGTGCGATCTATAAGGTCTACAGCGGCGAATGCTTTCGAGATGATGAACCCTGTAACATTGACTAATAACTTGGTGATTCTGCCATTCAACTACACGATGAATAGCGTGATGAACCTTGGTAATACAGGCGAACCAGTATCGGAGAACACTGAAGGGAATAGCTGGCTTAAGATTCCTTCCTTGTTCCTGAATATATACAACGGAGACGATGCACTGAACAACCTCACGCAGGACCAGCACCTTGAACACCAAGGCGAAGACGATCCTGTTGATACTGGTGAGTTTTTGATTGGAGCGACAGTAAATAAAATCACCAAAGACATCGCCATATCGAGGAAATTAATATACTTGACGGTGTTGTGTAAAGACAGAAATGGACAAGAGCGAGAAGTGAAAAGAGAACACCTGCTAGTTGTATATTGCAAGGGGCAGTTTTGCATTGCTTTCATCTACGATTCGTCAAACACAGAGCTAAATAGCCCTGTGTATTACGAAAGACTTGTGGAACAGATCATCCATCCGTTAATTGACGATTTAGGTTCGCATGGAATGACGGGCAGCTACATGAGCAATACGATAGACTCGCTAAGGTCGCTCAATGGCGCAATCCGTTCAGACTATTTGGGTGACGGAGACAGTGAGTTGGACCAGGACTTCTTCTTTTTGGCCTATGACTTGAAGGAACGGTATTTCAAGACATCACTACCCTATTTACCCGTTGTTAGAGAAGGAGACTCGACGCTAGCGTCTGGCATAAACAATGCCATGTTCTACTTGCACGATCAGCTCATAGATCTCTTTGTTATCCAACAAAAGGGAAACTTTTTCCACGACACCTGCACCATGAACGAGTACTTCCACAAGTTCAACAACACAAGAACAAGTGACTGGATGTTCTACTACATCAAGCACCATGGCAAGGTCATCATCATCATCAAGAACAGAAACCATGCTGCCAGGCGACAGGCAAAGCGAAAGAGCATTTCGTCAAGGAAGCCCAGCCTTGTGCCCAAACAGCCATCGCTAGCAGAAGGCGAAGCCCCAGGGTTTCTCCACCAGATATCCGACGGAGTGTACGAATACGCCCATTTGGGGTTCTTGGACAACCTAGGTGACGACGTCAAGATCTGGCTAGAGAACTTCAGCTTTTCTGGCGAATCTTAGCCCAGAATGGCTCCACAATGGTTCTAGAGTAGCCCTCAAAGTGGCCTCAGAGTGCTCCAAAACACCCCAATTTCCGTCAAAAGCTACTCTATATCTTTCTTGTCCACCAAAGCTACACCTTAGTACCACCAGGACTCTTTCTATACATATATATAGTCATATAGGCCAGTTATTCCACCATAGACGTCTTCGACTCTTGTGTGCACTATCGCAAAATATGATCTGATATTTTTCATCTTTAATGTTAATAGTTCCCTTCTTCTATCACGATGTTTGTACATAGAATACGGACATTAGCTACAGTAGCTTCTAAGGGAAGTATATCCTTGCAAGATGTGGTGATTATTGGCGGAGGTCCCGCCGGGTTATCGTTGCTAGCAGCGCTAAAAAATTCCAACAAGACCAAGCACTTATCGTGCACGTTGATTGAAGGTGGCAGCTTGGATAAGGTCAGAGAGTTCCTGGAGGAGCCTCCAGTGGATTACACCAACAAAATTGTGTCATTGACTCCGAAATCTATCCAATTCATGCTCAACAAGCTTGGAAACTGGCAATATATCCACGAAGACCGTTTGAGACTATACGAAAATATAGTGGCCTACGACTCCCAGGACAACGATCTGAGGATCCGTTTCAATGGAAGAGTAGCAGGAATAGGGCCTTTAGCCGCTATGTGTGAAGTGATGAACATACAGGGGTCGTTGGTCCGCAAGATCGACGAATTGAACCACGACGCAGAGTCACCAGCGACACTTTTAGACAATACCAAGGTTGTCGACATTATATCACCAGAGATCCCCGAGTTGCACAGCTTGACAGAAATAACCTCTGTAGCAGGAAGTCCCAACTTGGACTGGCCCATCGTCAAGTTGTCCAATGGCGAGTCGATACAAGCAAGGCTCTTGGTGGGTGCTGATGGCTACAACTCTCCAGTGCGTAAGTTTGCTGGAATAGAGTCGAGAGGATGGCAATACAACAGGTTTGGTGTAGTAGCCACTATCAAGATGCAATACGACGACTTCCGTTCGATGGCATGGCAGAGATTCTTGACCACTGGTCCCCTTGCTATCCTCCCGCTCTCTGATAACAACGCTACCATAGTGTGGTCCAGCACACCAGAGCTCTCCGAGCTCTTTCTCAAGGTTGACGACAGAATATTCCCTTCGTTAATCAATGCAGGTATGTGTTTGGAAGAAGTGGACTTGAACTACATCTACGGCATGTTAAAGAAAGATCCCAGCGACATGGCCGTGTTGGAGGAGATAGAATGGAGAATGTCCAAGATAACAGTTGAAGAGCTCGAAGAAAAGCTCCCATCGCCAGTAGCTACTCTTGTGGAAGGCTCAAGAGCAAGATTCCCACTTAAGATGTCTCATGCTGACTCCTACATAGCACCAAGAGTGGCCTTGGTCGGCGATGCAGCCCACACGACACACCCATTAGCAGGCCAGGGTCTCAACATGGGTATATCTGATGTGTCTATATTGGCAGCAGCCTTGGAGACTGGTGTGGAAAGAGGTTTGGACATAGGCTCTACATTAGTCTTGGAGAAATACGTCGCTGATGCCTGGCCCATGAACCACGCTCTTTTGGGGGTCACTGACAAGCTACACAAAATCTTTTCGACAGACTGGTACCCTATCGTGCTAGCAAGAGGAATAGGTATGAAATCCCTTAATTTCCTCGACTTTGCTAAGGATATTATGGTAAAAGCCATTAGTACTCGTTAAGTATATAGAATCTTATGTAATGCGCAATATCAAAAAATGAAATTTGAAGTGAAATATTTCACATCTAAGGTTAAACGTCAATTTTACCACTATCTCTAGTTGAATAATAGGTCAATATTGATGTATATGGTTCTGGGAACTGGACTAGTATACAATGGATGCAAAAGAAGTGCTATTTTGGCTAATTTTATAAGGTACAAAACAACAATATCAGGTGCAAATGGTGCTGAAAAGTTGTTGATAACCGATAAGTTTAGCAATATCAGAGAAAGCTATTCAGCTCCGAGATACCCAATTGTGCTCTGTCATGGACTCTCTGGCTTTGACAGCTTGAGGTTCATACCAAAACCCCAATTGTTTTCCAATACATCCGAGGAAGTGAAGCAGGTTCTTCACGATAGCCTCATTAAGCTAGATTACTGGTACGGTATCAGCGAAGCCCTAGAGGAGTTAGGATCAACGGTACTAACAGCTAAGGTTCCAGCGTTTGGCACTATCAGCGAACGGGCCCAGCAGTTGAATGCTTACATCTCCGAACAATCCAACAGGATTAGAGATCAGTCAAAGAGCCAGGTCTACAATGGAAACGAAAACATGTCTCCCGAGAACAGTAAATCATTCAGCACCAATAAAGAGCCCATAAAGGTCAATTTGATTAGCCATTCTATGGGTGGGTTGGATTGTCGCTATCTTATCTCCAAATTGGAACAGCAGAATTTCCAGATCGTTTCATTAACTACTATATCAACTCCCCATCATGGGTCAGAATGTGCAGACCTTGTTCTTGATACTATAAGGTCCAACTCCTTGGAAATCTTGCGTCTTAAATCGATCCAAGAGTTGACTACAAAGAGCATGGAGCACTTTAACAAAGAAGTGCTTAATGATCCTCAAGTGGCATATTTTTCATACGGAGCTAGATTCTACCCTCAATGGTTTAACTTGTTCAACATATCTTGGAATATAATTCGAAACCGCTGCAGAAAGAATTCAAAGAGGTTGACAAAAGATGTGGGAGACAATGATGGAATGGTCAGCGTAGAGAGTGCTAAATGGGGGGAATATTTGGGAACACTAGACCAAGTAGATCATCTTGATCTTATTAACTGGACAAATAAAAGTAGAACTGTTATTGACAAATTACTATTCAATGCAGAGCCGAAGTTCAATGCAGTTGCGTTATATTTAGATATTGCAGACAATTTGGCTAAAAAAGGTTTTTAATGATATAGAACAAAATAGACTATTTACTTAGTTTGCCGTAATTGATTTTATGTATGAAAACTCATCCATACCCCAAGAACTATTAAATCTGCCAGTTCCACTATCCTTTATGCCGCCATGAGGAATAGTAATTTCGTCATGAATCGTAGGGCTGTTTATGTGAACTCCACCGGCTTCAATTTTGGAGGCAATATTCAATCCCTTCAAGACATCCTTGGTCCACACAGATGCTTTCAAACCTGCCTTTTCACTGTTCAACATGTCAGTCACCTCCTCCACATCGGCATATTTATGAACACTAAATACAGGGCCAAAACTTTCCACAGAGTCAATAAGCATCTCAGATGTAATATTTGTCAATATCAAAGGTTTGACTAAATTGGTGTTCTCTGTGTCTGGCTTTTCGCCAAAAAGTAATTCTCCTCCTTTCAGTAAACTATCATCCACTAACATAGATATCTTTTGAGCAACTAAATTGTCTCTTTGGGGGATAATATAGTCCGGGTCCTGGGATATTTTGGCAGCAGATTCTACCAAAATACCAATGAACTCATCGTAGACTGATTCGTGTACATATGCCTTCTCGGTACACATGCAAATCTGACCTTTATGAGCCCAACTTGCCCAAATAATTGTTTCAGCAGCCTTTTGCAAATCAGCATCACTTTCAACAAGTGTAAAGTTCTTACCACCCAATTCTAAAAGATATGGCTTGAGGTTTTTGGCAGCAGCAACAGCAATTGATCTTCCTACAGCAGTAGACCCGGTGAAATTCACCTTCTTTATGGCGTTATTACTAAGCATCAATTCAGTAAACTCTGCTGCGTCTTTAGGTTCGACATTGACTAACTGTAAGGCAGCGGGAGGTACACCAGCATCCAAGAAACATTTTACTAGTAAATATGACACCAAGGGTGATCTTTCTGAACCCTTTGCTACTACGGAGCAGCCAGCCGCTAATGGAGCAAGTATACTTCTTCCAGTCAAAACACCAGGCGCATTCCAGGGAGATATAGAGAGAACAGGGCCAATTGGCAGTTTAACCACTAAAGCCAATTTCGCTGATTGGGTTTTCGGAACAATACCATCAGCTCTAGAAAGCTGGGACATATATTCTTCAATGTGGTGGATTGTTCCATCCACATTGAAGTCAGCAAACCACTTGGGAACCCCGATTTCACTGTGTGCTTGGGAAATCGTTTCTTTGTTCTTTTTCACCAACTCCAAGGCATTTTTGAATATCTCTCTTTTCTCCATGTAGTCCTTGGAAGACCACTCTTTAAACCCCTTTAGCGACGTTGAACAAAGCTCAGGAACAGTGTCTTTAAGATCAGTCAAGCAGCTGTACTGATGAATTACCCCCGAATCATCATGAGAAAGCACCGGATGTATATTGTTATTAACAACCTCTTTACCATTAATTAGCAAGGGAACAACAGAAAGCCCTCTTCTCCAGCTGTAGGAAACAGCTTTCCTCCCAATATAGCACGTATTGTATAGTAATTGCATATTTAAAGAAGAAGCAATCAGGTAAATAAAAAAAAATCTGACATATTTTCTGGGGAACAAATAATCGCAATGCTACACAAAGAATCTCAGAGTGAAAGATGTCTAAATAGTTATTTATAAGGTAGCTAAACCTAGTTTATATATACTAGAAGGTGTGTTAGTTAGAGAAGTTCATTTATTTCGTTTTTATAAATTTTTATTTTTATTTTTTTTATCGTTGAATGGCATTAAGATATGGATATGGATATGGAATTGGAACCAATTGCTATAGATTCTGGTCTCATCATAGCTTGCGGCTATATAACTAAGCAATTATATTTGGAACGTTTAAATTAGTCCAACAAGCGCTTGATCCCTGTAGCAACTGTCACAGTAGTCCATGATATCGTCTAGGGTAAGGTTGTCCAATGCTTCCTTGGTAGTATCGTCAAGCATGCTATTCTTGATGTAGGCACATTTATTAAGCTCGCTAGAGAGCCAGTTCACCCACTCGCCTTTGCTAATTTCTTCCTCTAGATGGTTGAGCATGTTCAACTTGATTAGAATCTCGTTCCTCTTCACAGCTATATCGTGGTAGGTCTTCATGAGCTTTTTGGCAATCAATCTAGTTTCTTCGTCGCCATATTCATTGTCCCAGAAGAGCTTGTTACTGTTCAACACGAAAGAGACATCTCTAAATGTGCTGAAGCACCTCGAGTCGTCAGTGGTGTTAAATGAAGCTGCCAGGAATTTATTCTGTGTCAATTCTTTCACATCCTGCAAATATATAGCCTTCAGGAGTATTTTTGGCTGGGAGTTAACATATTGTTGTGCCACTTGATTCGCCTTTCTGGCAGACCAATAAGATGTTGTGGCCCGAGAACTCAAAAATAGGTTGAAACAGCCTGATATTAATATAATGAAAACTAGGAATTGGTTCATCTTTAAGGATACTATAAGTTGTACAAGGATTCTTAACCAAAACCTGAAAGTTCGAACGAACACACCATAATATCTAAGAACCAGCTTTTCAATGAGTAAAAATGCAATATCCTTAAAATAAAGGTATAATACTGGCGACTCGTCAATAGGTTCTTCTTCAGTAGTGAAACCCAATTTTCCATATAAATATATAGCCTTTGCCACAACTCCATGTTTCCCCACTTGTCTCACAACTTCATTCAAACTAGTATCCAATTTGTAGAAATAATATTTACCAAGCGAAGTGCATATTCTCGCTAAGAGTGGGTTGAAAATCAGCCATTTATCAAATATAATATTACAGTAAGCATATACCTCACTTTGCTTTCCAGCAACGCCAGCAATCACAAATCTTTGGTAAATACTAAATGATCCGCCTACAAAAAACTTGATACGTGACTTTTTTAATGTAAATGTGAAATAATCATCATTATCGTAGTTGAAAATATTTTGATCCATCCGAATTTTTCCTCTAGACCTGCCTCTATAGCTAATTGGGATTGTAAGGGATCTCGTCAGATGATTATCTGGTGTAACTGTCCAAGACTTTTTAACAAAACTGTCAAGTTGTATGAATAAGTCATTGGTCCTTAACATTACAGAATTTTCACCTAATAAGGCATGGAAAAGTGCTTTAGGAGGTACGGGATAAGTTTTAACAAAGAATAATTTTCCTTCTTCACTAAAATTAATTTGGAAACTTTCAACTTTATTTCCATTCTCACTAGGTACAAAGGAGTTTTTTGTACCAGACGTAATCTTTCTAGGTAAATCAACATTCCTGGAGGTTAATCTATCCAGTTTAAGCGAATTTTTTTTTTCAAAAGCTAAATCTCTTTCAATTTTCTTAAAATTTCGTATAATATCTAGGAGTTTGTCAGGCTTCTCTTTCGTGTTATTATTAATTAAGTAGGAAAATTTTTGTTTAATAAGCTTCCCATTATCTAAAAATAACTTCACCTTGATAATACCTTCAATACTATAAAGTTTTAAATAATCGAAATTGGATTGTGCGCTATAATCAACAGAAAATATGCTTGCCACGGGGAGTTTAGTCAAAGAATTAAAACCTAGAGCTTGCAAGTAGAAGTATACGTACTTGGTGGTGATGTAACATTTACCATTTAATTCCTGTTTTGAGTTTGGAGACCAAAGACTCCTGTACGAGAATAGACAAACTTCATTATCTCCTATTGCCGTCTCAAATAAAGCCCTCATTTCAATATCTGTTGAGATCCACTCCGTAGGATAATAACTAGGATAAAGGTTGTCCTCGGCAAATACAACTTCTTCTTCATTCCCTTCTGTTAGAGCCTTATCGGTGCTCTGAGCAGTTATTTCGTGCATATGATACAATCCCCAATTCACAGAACCCCATATGTTTGCAGTTAGAGCAGTTGGAACGCTTGAGGGGGAAATTAAACTATAAGCAAGTATCGAAGATTTTGTAGTACTTGTCATGAGCGGAGGCTTTATTTTAGGAATTTGCAGATATACATCATTTTCAAATGCCTTTTGATTGCTTACAATATGAGAACTAAGGCTACTAGATGCAATAATTTGGCCCGTGGATGAATCTGTAATCATGGTATTCGTAAGCTCCCTATCAACACTGCTATTTACCGTAGATGACAATTCGGTGATCATAGGAGGGTATCTTCCAGAAGCAATAATCTTTTTTGATGGGTCTTCTTTCGCTTCTTGAAAAACTCTCTTTCTATCATTTTCAAATACTTTAAGCCAAGATTTTAAATCATCAAAAGTCTCAGCCTGAAAAGTTATTGTTTGATCAATAGTTTTAACTTCAAAACAGAATCTTCTATCTTCATTGGAGGCGTACTTTACATTACATAACAAGATTCCTATTTTATCCGTTTCTTGAACAAATGTCTTCGAAGGACTCAAAACTAATAAGCCAAAAACACCATTCTTAATGAAAACCCAACGTTTCACCCAAGAAGGCTTTGATTTCCTTCCTGAGGTTTTCATGAAAAGATAACCATGTTTTTCTACACTGGCTTCGTCTGTCATTGATAACGTTTTCGAATTAATAAAAGAGTATGTATAATCATCAAGATTTGACGAAGGAGCAAATTGAAGGTATGAGCTTTGCTCCACTTGATTTCTTGCCGCTAACATATCCGGCCCTATCTTAGATAAAGCTTCGGTATACATTTCACTCCACCGCTTAATTTTTTGAATTTTTTGCCAGCTATCTTTCATTTCAAAGTCATTGTCATTAAAGTCTCCCTTTTTTCTCCAAACTTCGTGAGTCAACTCAATCATTTTTCTATCCAATAAATTTCCCAAATTTGTCAATTCGATAACCAACTGCAATGATTCATGTAAATAAGTCTTTCTCACGCTATACAACTGTTGTGAATCCTCCTGTATCATAGATGGATGTTTAGCTTTCGGCGTAGAAAGAAAAATTCGAAGATATTTATCGTATTTCTCTTGGGCACTTTCAAATCTCTTTCTAGTTTCCCGGTACTCACTGAAACTTTTCAACACAAGTCTATTCATGCTATCAATAGAAGGGAGGTATATCTTCAAATCCCTTAGGTTTTTATCCCATCTCTGTTTAGTAGATTCCAACGTAATCCTCAATGCTGCTGTTGTGTACTCTTGGTCAATCAACCCATCCTGAAGAAATCCTGGCACCAAATTTTCAAGAAAAGAATTCGAAAACATTCTTATCTCCTCTAGCTTCTCACTCAACTTCTTGAGAGATTTTGATAATGCAAGCAACCATTCTTCTAAGTTATCCGTCTGGTTGTCTAAGTGGTTAACGTTAGCCCTAAAACTAGGTGAATCTAACGCTGCTTCTTTAAAATTGACCGAAATTAACTTGAATTGGTACACTCCTTGACCATTATTATCTCCATTGGGCACTTCGTTGTTGTTATTGTCATTCATTATATGACAATTAACTCTAGTCTATAAGAGAGTATATAAAACCAAATATAGTGATATATTTATAGGGCTGGTACTGCAGATAATTACAAGCATAAGTCTCTAAAATGCTTTGTTTTTATACTTAAATATTATCTAATATACATAGGTTAGATGAAAAGGTAAGTCCTGATGAGTAATAGGATTTCCTTTAGTGTCTTTAGTTCTTTTTTGGTTTATACATAACTTGAGTGTTTAGCGGAAAACGATAAACCCCGGTCATTGAAGGCTTAGTCTTTGTAGTCGGGAACTGGTGAGCGTCTTTGGATGGATCGTACTCTAATATTGGACCAAATTTGATTCCGTTGGGGTTCACATTCTCCTTGTTTGATTCCTTGTGAGACTTGCTAGAAGTCTTCGGAGCTTGAGAATAGTGGGTGTTATTTTTCGCAGTAGACATCACCTGCGGGACAGGCTGCTGTACCGGCTGTTGTACCGACTGATGTAAAGGTTGGAGCAAAGGCTGTTGCATATGTTGCTGAAATTGCATTTGCATTTGCTGGGCCATTTGTTGTTGATGTTGTTGTTGTGATGGTGGGGGTGGTTGGACGTGTTGCATTTGCATTTGCATCTGCAGTGTCATTTGAATTTGTGGTGGGATTTGTGCTGACATGCCCTGTTGTATAGGCTGCTGTCCGTTATTAGGAGGAATAGGAGTCAGTTGGTTGAAAAAATGAGTCTGTGAAGCCGGTGCTGAAAACACTGCGTTCATCTGGTTAAACTGCGGAGATTTTCCATAACTACCCTTCTCAGCTAATCCCATCATATTATGTTGATTCATTGTCGGTGTCATATTCTGTTCCTGTAATACTGCTGGTGCTTCTTGGAGAGATGGTCTTTGGGAATATACAAATTGTTGATGCTGCTGTTCTAATTGATCTTGCTTCATGTTATTATTGAAATAATGCACTTGTTGGTTAGGAGTAGACGTAACCATTTCCTTATGGTGTATCACAGGAGTACTGGTAGCCTGAAGCCCCCCAGCATATGAATTGGATCTTACTGGTTGATCCATATGGTATTGTTGTACCATATTAGTAGATTGAGAATGCGATAATACAGGTTGGGACATTCCTGATTTATTAGGATATTCACCATTACCTCTATCCTTCTGCAGTAGAACTTTCTGATTAAACTCATGAACCAAGTTGGCATTGTAGACAGGAGCACTGGCACGTCCACCGCTAATTATCGTATTCGCCTTAGTAACATCGATCATTAATGGCTTCATTGTAGTGTTTCTGTTTATCTCAGAGACCATACGATTGACTGAGATAATCGGAGAAGATGACGGCTTGTATGGGGATGAATTGGCCACAACTGTTGCATTGTCGTCGTCTACCTTGTCATCTAATAAATTGTTTGTGACGACAATACTTACACCTTTCAGGGAATTAGCCTTGGCAAACTTGTGTACAATGCAGCCAAATATATTGGATTGGGTTTCGTTAAATGCAATAGTGTTGTTTTCGTTTTCATAAAATGTTTGAGTGATTAATAAATCTCCAATTGATTCATCATCTGCTCCTTCATGTAAGAATGATAAATAGCCAGGCCAGAATTTTTTGATGAATGGAATATTTAACTCATAATTAGTTCCACGCTTATAAGCATTTATTAAGTCTGTACTTTCAAATAACAAGTCATCTTTATTGTAAACCTTAATTAGACAATTCCAGTTCAAAATAGATTCTTCAAGAGATGCATAGTTAAGTACGTTGATTTTGATAAATGATACAAAAGACCCATTCGAAGTGTCGATAAGCTTAGAGTCTCTATAAGGAGACTTTTGTATCAGAGCGTCTGATTTTGGGGTGAAACTAATCATATTATTTATCAACAAGAACGGTTTCCGTTCTTTAGTGAGCCGGTCCATTAAATTTGGATTTAATTTATCTTTTAAGCTTTCAGTTAGTTCTTTTCTCAGAGCAATTTCATTTAAAGATGGTGCTGAGTATGGGTTTAATGAACTGAAAGTATGAGACTTCTTTCTATCCTTACTATGTTTGAAAGAAATAACCATTTCAGTAGGTTTGAATTCAAGTGGGGTTAATGCTTTCCATTGATCATCAAATATTGGCGATGAATGTAAATTATCATGGAACTCGGGAGAAGTAAAAATTAAATCCAATTCCTTATCGATGAGTTCATTGCTTTTGGCCGTATCTATAGCTGAAGTTGAAGAAATTAGACTTTCCAATGGTGTGGTAATTACATCGTCAATATCATTCTTATGTGCAGAAAACTCTTCCTCGTAATCATAACCGTCAGTTTTACTTTTAGCCTTTGTCAATTTCTTCATCTTGGCAAGTCTGAAGAGCCTGGAAGATATCTGATTAGCTGTTCTTAAAATCCCCGTCTTATTCAATAACATTCTCGATAATACTTTATTTTGAGATGTATGCTTTAAAATGGAAGAGTCGAATGACTGGTTTCTTCTGAAATGAATGTACTTGGTGTACGACTTTATCAACACATTGTCCAATTCGTCATACCACACCTTATCACTGTTGTTCTCTAAGCTTTCTGAAACTACAGGCTTTTTACGGTTCGAAGGGGATTCTATCGCCATATCAATCTGCGATGCAATAGAATTGTTTGGAGAATCAGTCAAGCCATTCGCCAGCGATGTTAACTTTCTTCTCTTCTTCGGCTTCGAGAACAAATTTGCTGGAGTCTGCTCCCCAGCATCCTCTTCTTCAGAAACTTTGGGCTTAATGCGAATGAGCCTATTGTCATTGGCGTCCACCACAGACTCCTCGTGGTCATCATCGCCCAAATCCTTATTCCTAGGATTGTCAATCACGAGCTTTCTTGGGGTCAAAAACATTGGGTTCTTTGCGTCATCGTACCCAGATAAACTGCCCAATTGTGTGTGGTTGGTATCGTTCCCCAACGACCATAAATCTATCGAATCCTGGGGTGTGAGCGTGTCATTCAGAATGCTGCCACCGCCGTTGTTCGTGTGTAACTTCAACGTATCAAGAAACTTGTTGGACGATTCTGGGGGTGTCAACGCATCAAAGATGTCGCCCTCTTTCGTTCTGTCGCCATGCTTGAATCCATCAATTTCGTCCATCCGTTTTCCGCTGATCACACGATTCAACTCGTTCCCCGTTTGCAAGTAGCTCCGTGGCGATATGCTGGCGGTAATTTTAGCACTGCTGAGCTGGAACGAAGGCAGAAACCCCAATCCAAAGCTGAACAGCGGCGTAACGCCCAGTCTTCCACTGTTGGTTGTTCTTGATCTGGGAGTTTGCGGAGGCGCTACAGCCAAATATCCATTCTTTACGTAACTTTCCGTCATATCCTAACTTCTTAAGCAACTATGCTACCTCAGATACACCCACTATACCTTAATCTTAGTTAGTTGTATTAATAATGAACACTATAGAAGAGAAAGAATATATAATATTATATATAAGAAGGGAATCCTAACAACAAAACACGAAAGCGCGCTTTCCTCAATTAGGAGTGTGTAGCTCGATTGTAAGATGCTCACCTAGCGGAAATACAATGTGACATAGTGTATATAACAGCATATAGAAATGTAGACATTGTCTTGAAGCAGGAGAGATTGTGGGCGAATTGATGGTATTGGCTCTGTGGTGGTCAGTGTATGCGCATTTGTAGCAGAAATTCAGCAGTGGACCCTGAAATTAGCACTCGCGATTTCTGGCCACGACATGGAACGAGGTTCTGAAGTGGGTTTGGAAGTTCTTTATAGCGTTATATGAGTGTGTGGATAGGTAGTTCTGATGCATGGACAGGTTATGGGAGTGAGGGAAAGAGTAAATGGCAAAGTTGTGGTGGATTTTGTCAATTGAGATCTTTCTGGTGAGATGGATTTGATTGCAAAAAAGTGAAATTGGGAGGGTTGGCGATAAGTGGACACAGAGCGTGAATACTTGTATTTAAAAAGATGGAGGTATTTTTAATGGCAGGAATAGTGTATTGGACCAAAAAGTGGTAGAGAAAGGGCCCGGGGGATGTGGTGGACGATGTTGCAATATCTGGCCTGTGATTGCGAAACTACGTTTGGCTCTACAAAATTCTGCTTTACAGAATATGGATAAACGTACGTTCAACACGATTAGAGGGTCAGGAGATACTATAGATAGGACAGGCTACATTAACAACCCATGGGATGTCATGTGGTTCTGAATTGGTGGATTTCCTCGACGAGGGCCTCGCAAAGACCAGGTTGTCTGACTTCGTACTCCAAAAGGTTCTTGATGAGCTCATGGACAGTCTTCTTAGTTGAGCTGCTTCTGCCTCTGAGATAGACCTGCTCCAAACAGTAGAACAAGATGTCGCCCTTAGAGATTTCGTCGTGATACTGGTATGCGCCTGTTTCCGACACCGGCAGCTGTTGTTGAACGTCTCTTTGGGGCAGCTGGGGAGCTCTCTGGGGGGTAGTGGGCTCTGGGAATGCCGGCGTGCACTCTATGACCGGGGGTAGCTTCACTTGCTCGATATTGTACTGTTTTTCGTTTGTAGGGCCTTCGTGGTGTTCCTGGGACTCCATCTTGCTTGCCAACGACCCTATTGGAGATTTAACTGCAATGCGGGAAACGTTTTGGCTCAATTCTTCTAGCTCCCTGTTGTCTGAAGAGTCTCCGTTATACATGTTCAACAATGTCTGCTGCATCTGGGAACTATGGAAACTCTTAAAAGTGTTAAAATCCCATTTGATTGAGTTATGAGACACTTGCTTGTTGAAAATCTCATGTCTCGGTTTCTTGTTAGACTTGTTACTCAATTCAAGCCACTGGTTTTTCTTTTGGATCAATCTCAGTAGGTCAGCTGAAGATTTAATAGAAGTGATAAACCGGTGGTGTAATAGTTTAGAGGAACTGGGACGCTTTTTTGGATCTTTAAGTAGACAATATCTTACAAAATCCTTGATGTTCTCACTGAAATCAACTCCAGTAAGCAATGGTGGCTTGTTCTTGGGGATTTCAAAAAGAATCTTCATGGGATCGAACTGGGCCAATGGAGGTGACCCTGTCACCAATTCGATTGTAGTTATTCCTGTTGACCAGATATCTGCCTTTTCGTTGTATCCTCCGTTTTTTCGTCTTGTGATTACTTCCGGAGCCATCCAAAAGGGAGTACCAACAAATGTGTTGCGTTTCAACTGTGTTAGAGTGATTTCACCACTGACACCAAAGTCAGCTAACTTTACTTCGCCCTTGCTGGTTAATAAAATATTTGCAGATTTAATGTCTCTGTGAACTTTCTTTTCTGTGTGCAAATAATTCAACCCTCTAAGAACATCCCTAATGATACAAGCAACAACATCTTCTGGTAGCTTCTTATAGTATTTGAGCAAGTCAGCACATGACCCCCCTCCACAATATTCCATAACGATAAACATAGACATATCCTTTATAAAAGTTTCAAAGTAGTTTGTTATGTATGGCGATTTGAGTCTTGATAAAAACTGAATTTCTTGTATCAATACCTTAATTTCTTCGTTTGTTTCGTCCAAATTAATAACCTTAATGGCAACTATTGTGTCTTTTTCTATATCGGTTGCTTTGTAAACATCTCCAAAATTACCCTTTCCAATGCAATGATGAAACTTGTAGTGATTTATAGACATTCTTAGCTAACGCAGTTCAAGGATGTTATAACTATAGTTTAATAGAGTCTTTGTTTTTGATATGCAGATGAGGTTACGGCTGTTTTATCTTCTTATTGAAAATGATTCTTATGTGGAAGTAAAAACGTACGGGTAAGTTATCTACTTCTGTAATTGCAAATTCGTTGATGTACAAAAAAAATTCGCAACCACAAATGAGCACTTAATATTATATTAGTCATTAGATTGTTAAATTAAATATTAATAGATGTCGATATATTATATATAATTATGGGGAAGCAACTTCGCCGTTAAGTTTTAAGCATTTAGCTTTCCAGTATTTTTTTGCCTCGTCGGTAAGATCTATGTCCTCGTTCAAATCTTTAATTGTATTCCATTTGAAACCATTTAGTAAAAGCAATTCCGAAATTAAGAAGTATTTTGGACTCAGTTTATTTTCATTTTCTGTGTCAACCATGACAAATTTTCTTAACGAATATTCAAATAAAGAAATGCGTTTTGTAAGTTCTTGATGTGATATGGTTAATTCGATACTCATATTGACATCACCACCACAAGCAATATATTTCAAGACATTTGGAATTTCAATCTTCTGAATGGAACTTATTAGTAGATTATTTACATTAGGGAGATTAGAAATGTAAGCTTTACGCAAATATTTGTTTTTAATAAACTCCAATCTTTCTTCGTACGACGAATAAGCACTTGGCTTTATGGATTTTTCTAGATTTTCCTCTAGGTATGAATTTACTAGTGCATTGTTAACATAGTTTAGCAAGAACTCCACTTCATTATCAAAATTATCTAATTTTAGCGACTTGATTTTCGAAATATGTGATCCTAAATGCCTATGGCATGAAGAACACTGGACACAAAAACACACTAAATAATTTATGGATACCCATTCAACTGATTCAGAGGAACCACAATCCACACAAACATTATTGTTAGTTCCTGAGAGTGACCTTATCAAAGCTAAATAATTTTTATGCGATGGCTTAACTGATCTAATAGAAATAGGAGATTCTGATCTATCCGAAGAATAACCAGGTTTAGCTGGTTCTCTATCAGAAATTTCAGTGACTAAATTACTTAACTTCTTTCTCTTACCAAGAGCCTTGGTATTTTTATCTTTCATTGGTTTGTAGACATCTTTCAACCTTGAAGTGTCAATTAATTGACCTGCATTATATAAAACTCTGATCCATTTATCACGATCATGTTTGTTGATGGCTTGGAATACGTGCTTCTGACCTGTAGAAGTTATTATCTCAAAACAATGATGTCTCTTATCATACACAATTGGCTTAGTACTTGAAAGAGCAACTTCAATTGGCTTATTAATAGGACTTTGTCCCTTTCTCCAATCAGAGTATTCCTTTAATTGCCCTTTATTTAATACCACCCACTCTTTATGCCATCCTTGTTTCCCTTGTCCTCCTAATTTGTACAATATTCCAGAAATTTCAGAAACTTGATCCTCTTTGTGATGAACAGTTTCATCATTATATGATCCGGCAAATCCATTTGAAAATACCATATGTAAATTTTCTTCTAAAGCTATTTGATCTTCGTGCTCATTATCCTCATTCGAGAGTGCTGCATTAGAACTTAATTTATTATAACGAATAAGATCAGTCAACTCTTCATTAGATTTTGAAGCTCCAATTAGTTGTCTTAACTGGAACTTTTCGATGTTAAATCTCAGCAATGCATTAAGATACATTTTATATTGGTCACGTAATAGTGTTTGACTTATTTGAGGATCTTTATAAATCTTGAAGTCAAGAAGTTGTCTATGCTTATCTGAAAATTTGAGAGCAGTAAATTTAAACAAATTTTCGATAAATTGATTAATGTATTGATTATTTGCAACACTGTTAAATTTGTTTAAATAATCAAACTTTGACAACTCAAAATTTTTTCGTTTCATTAAAAGTTTCAGTTCAGGTCTATCTTTTTCATTTGATAAATACTTATTTAGCCAATTATAATACTCTTTTGAATTATTTTCAAATTTCTTCTTAGCTTGGAGTAATTCATTTGAATTGGAATTTTCAGAATTAATGTTATTCAATGTGGATTGAATTTTAGTGAAAAGCTTTTCATCGCATACATCTTTAACAAAAAACTTCAAATTCTTTTCGAATGGTTCAAATATTACCAGCAATTGAGCTTCAAAATCTTTAGGAAATTTTAGTTTCTTTAGAATAGAGCTAAATTGTGAGTATGACAACCTTGTACACAATTCAATAATTCTTGACTTTGCTAGTATCATCCTTTTCAAGCTATTTTCTAGTGATTTTACCTCTTCGGTTAATGCAATAAAATTCTTCTTGAACAAAGGCAATGATGTCTCATACATTTTCAATTCTTGTCTAAATTCGGGACCATCCTCGATATTGAACTTAAATGATTTTTGAAGATCTGCTATCGTTAACAGTGCTGAAGGTTTACTTTTGACTTTCGGTGAAGTTGGCTTCTTCTCAGGTATGTTTTCCTTGAGTAATTTATCGATCCATACGCTGAACTTAAAACATAAGAAATATTTCTTTGAATTAGATTCATATTCCCACGCAGATATGACCATTTCATCGTCCTGGAATGTGTCAACTTCGAACTTATCATTTATTGTTACTTTTTGTACCCCGGAAACTTTATCAATTGGCAAGTCAGAATATTCAATTCTGGAAATTTCAAATTCTTTTTCGCCCACATCTTCATTTGCTAGCAATCCCTTGAGATCATTTAAGTCATTGTTGTTTCTTTTCGACTTTAATAATATTAAGCTTTTTGATGTGTTTTGCACAGATGATAGTATATCCACACTCAACTTCAAACGGTTGTAATTCCCTGGTAGCCGTATCAACAATGGAGTCGAATCCTGGGGATTTTTATTCTCTATGTAACTCAATTGCTCAGAAACTAGTTCGTTTGTCTTGGAAATAACTTTATTGGCTTTCACACAATGCTTATCGTTCAAGATGATAGAGTATCTCGTGCTGTCGTCTTCGTCGGTAAAAAAAACCTTATTAAGGGACAATTTACTATTGTTGACCTCATAGTAAGGAAGCGATGATTGTAATATCGTCTCCATACCTGATTACATCTAAGTAGAGATTGCAATGATAATAGAAATGAAGTAAAAATATAAATACATGAAGATTTGTTACACAAAAACGACTTGATTATTAGTGGATGTTAGCAGTTGGATTTCCAGGCACATAACAACATCTCAGAAGCACAATGGTATGTATTGAATAACATACTAGTGCCAATAGATACAGTTCTATTTTGTTTTACATTTTTAGGTTCGTCGAATAGTATACATGCAATTTTGGATTGAAACATGGCTTATTCTCAACTGCTTCAAGAGATTCGTCAACAATTGTTCGATTATTTCCCCCCAGCACAGAAAAAAGTGCACGAAGATATCCTGAGTAAGAAACTAAAGAAATGGTCTGGTCTTAGGACGACAAACTATATGAGGGCGCCCGTTAAGATTGTCATATGATTGCGAAATTATTACATATTCTCAGCATAAATAACGTTCAAGCCACATAATAACAATAACTAATGCCAAGGCAGAAAGCAGACAGGGTCAATTTATTAGTACTAAAAAGTAGCAAAAAAGAATGCGATTTCTGTGG
The DNA here is from genome assembly GCA_032927745.1 of Schwanniomyces capriottii. Lineage (NCBI taxonomy): Eukaryota > Fungi > Ascomycota > Pichiomycetes > Serinales > Debaryomycetaceae > Schwanniomyces > Schwanniomyces capriottii. Next base: position 297,645 of record JAVSEF010000014.1, on the reverse strand, counting down.
ATCGAACACAGGACCTTCAGATTAACTGGACCGAAGTTGACTTCAGTCTGACGCTCTCCCAACTGAGCTAAAACCGCAAAGAGAACCCACGGCGGGAGTCGAACCCGCAATCTTTTGATTAGAAGTCAAACGCGTTAACCATTACGCTACGCAGGCTTTGTTGAATTAAAAATTAGCGTCACTCTGTACACCGTGACTTATAAGAGACAATCATGTTCCAAAAAAACATGCCAAAGAAGTCTTTCTAATATGTGATATACAGTTTCCATTGCTTCATATAAGCTATTATTGTCCTATTTACACCTATTTGTTTTCTTCTGAACTGCAAAATGTACTTGTTTAGTTTTTTCTTCAACTTTGCCTTGCATTTTGACCTGTTCAGACATAACCAGGGACTGTCCTTCTTATTATCAGCTTAAATTTTACGTTAATAATTAGTTATGACAGTATTAAGTTCCAATTTGAAAAGCTTTTCATGAATTATAATATAATTGAAGAACTCACTAAATATGAAATAATTATGAAATCTTCTTATAATTTCTTCAATGGAGAAAACTATTCTAGACCTAAATGGAAATAGATTAAAATCCTACATAGACATATATATCTAAGACTACTCTACGTTTCATAACAGTAAATGTCTACAATCAGCAACGTTTAATTACTGAAAATCTTCAACTACATAATAAAATAAAAAATGGTCATTTCCTCCTCACAATCAGATGTAGCTTTATCAAGTAGTTTTTCTGTTTTGACTAGAATATAGGCCTCCATTTCTAATAATTAAAAAAACCGTAACATTTTACAGAAGCAGAAAAAAAAAGTGATTAGCCCGACGCCTTTTGATCGCTTCTCTGTTAAGAGTCAAACGCTCTACCGATTGGGCTAGCCAGGCGGCTAATTGTCACTATAAAAGACCTAGTATTCTTAGACAAGTACTATCATCTACTTGACTATGAAGCTATGAAGCTAAACGCAGAGTATTAGATGATAGGACGGGAGGATGAAAAAAAACCTCACAAGTAAAGTACATAAGCTGACTTGATACGATAGAAATAGAGAAGTATTTGTATAGTAACTTGATAAATAACCAGAAACCGCTTAAACTTACTTAAATAACAGCACAACTCTTTAAGTCACTGTAAGGAGTCAGGATTAATAAGGTATTTTTATACTTTATCAGTCCTCAGAAGGAGTTTGAAAGCGTACCTTAACTCTCCATATAACCATAATTTTAGGAATTTGTTAAGGAATTAACTGAAGTCAGTATCATACCTAGGTTTAGTTTTCCCGATACCATTTCTGTAATACATTTTTCATAGATGTTTTATTTATTAACCTAAATTTGTAAAAATTTCTTACATTCATCAGTTCTGTTATTATGGGTATATAAAAAAATAATGCTCTGAATGACAGCTTCAACTAACCATACCCTTCCATTTTATATTTAATAGGTTTTCAATTAAATACTTATTAGTAACTTCTCTCCACTTATTTTCAGCCTCTTTTTATTGTCCAATGCTTCGTTTACAATCTCTAATCCCCCTTCATAAATATTTATAGGTTTATGATTCAACACACAATCATTATATAAAGTTTCAACCTTTGGTACAAACTCAAGTAAAGATTCTTTTGCTCCAGGAGCGGCTTTGAATTTACTTCCGTTATTATATACGATATGTCTTCCGTTGCCAGCGATTGCTCTTCTCATCGTAAAATGTACATTACTTTTAGGATTTTTGATACCTTCCATATCACGAACAACTAACGAAACAATCTTTACACTCCTTTTCTCTGAAACTAAGTCGTTCACTAATTGTAATGTTGGTTTTCCTCCCACCATATACAAAGCTAAATTGATATTTGAATCAATCTCTCTAACTTGCTCCTTGACGTTTTCGTCATGATATTCAACTAAGCACTTCCAAACTTACGAATTAGCTTTTCGTGCTTTTTGGAAGCTATAGATATAACCGTCCATCCAAAATGTTTTGCTATACTTGCAGCAACTAACCCAGTGGCTGTAGAGCCACCTTATATCAATAAAAAGTCTTATCTTGTTTCTTCTCAAATGAACCTCCGAAAGTATGGTAAAGACTTAAACCTAAAGTGAATACCATATTTGGAATGGAGCATGCTCTCTGAAAACTGTCAACCTTTCCTGAAGGGATCACCGACAGATCAGTGGAATTCAGATGGCTGAATTTAATTGAATAAATTTCCTGGACAACAGAATATTTGTCATATCCACCTTTTTTGGGACTACTATAGTCTTCCCCATGGATGAAGCTCGTGATAAAATCACCTGGCTTTAACCTGGTGACGTTTTTCCAACCTCCAACACTATGCCACTAACACTAGTACCTAATACAGCACCATCTGGTGACCATCCAAAGTCCATATGATAATAATCAACCTCATTAACTGCGGATGCCTTGGATTCAACTAAAATTTCATCATCATATATTATTGCAATAGGAATCTCTTTGACTTCTAAGCGATTTTCACTTGCATTAAACCCAGCAGCAGCAGTAGTGGTTAAAGAGATGGTCATTATTCAAAATATTCAAAATGTCAATGCGATTATGGAATTCGTTTCTTATAGTAACAGTTTTCTGGATTAATAGTTTGCTCAAAATAAAGTTTGCAGCCGGTGCACATTACTAAGGAACATTTCTCATTGACAGGTTTATTGCAGCATGGACACAATTATACTTTAATTGTTAGTCTTCGTACTAACTTGTGTTTACGCTTACTAATAGTCGTATTGCCGTTTCCATACATTTCCTCAGTGTGGCTCCAAAAACAAGCCTTTCATTACTTGGTACTATTTATACAAGACATGATAATAGAGTTGTGTCATTGATGTCTGAAATACGTAAGATATAAATAGAGACTCCTCAGAATCTGAGAACTTTATCTATAACTCTTGCATCTAAATTAATTCTTCAATTGTGTAGATTATTTAATAAGTTCATTCAGCAATTGAGCGAATGCTTTCTGTCTCCATTTAATTTAGTAAAGCCAATTATTTCAAGGCATTTTGCCTTTAAAAATTCTTGAATATATTAAGAATTTTGAATAATGGAGATAGAAAATTATAAAAAAAAATAAAATTGAAAAAATTGAATCTCCACGAGTACATAAGCTCATCAACTATCGAATTATCAAACGCTATTGCTTCTTTTCTAAAGTCGTCAACCTCTGCGTAGACACCTCTCCAGTCGTAGACGTAGTTCTTAGGTTCAATAGTGTAACTATTCCAATCAGGAATACCGTATATATAATGGTTATTAGGATCTAATGTGTTGACAAATGAAATCCACTGCTTGCTAATCGATTGTGTCATGTTTACAGCGTATCCATGATGATTTCTGTAAAATTCCCCTTGATCAAATAATGAAACTAATGTCTGGTTTCTTTGTTGAGGAGCATGCCATGTAAACTCTGACTGGTTGTTGTTGAAGATGTATAAATATTCAGCTCCATGAGTTGCACCTAATTGTGGTGCAGAGTTATTCAAATATAAATTCCATCTAAAACTGTACGCCGTAAGATTATATTGCAGCCATATTTCGGCACCACATCTTCTACCAGCAATAATTTTCAAGTCTCCCATAATAGATGCAATTCTTCTATATCCCAGGGCGTAGGTATCATTGTCAAAGGTTAATGGAAAGGCTGGCTGGTATGGTACTTCATATTCAGGGTCTTGATCTTTGTACAAATCTAATAAGGTATCTAAGGAGGAATTTGAAAGCAAGGGAAATGTGAATCTTAAGTACTCTGCTAATTCATCATACTCTAAAGTATGGTCAGAAAAGGCAGAACCTTCATCAGTATTGGCTCCAATGATAATTGGAATCTTAGTAAAGTTTCCATATGAAAAAAGCTTAATAAATAGTGTGAAGCAAAGAATCTTTGTATTGTTTGGGTTAGGAGGGCTTGGAACGTAATCATAATCAAGAGATGCATAACCGGCACCATATATTCCTGCTGTTCCATTTTCACCTAATACTTCTAAAAGTTCTGTTGCATTATTGTAGTTTTGGAGACATGAAAATGTCTCTTCTTCGCTATCGCACCCAACAGCAATGGTTATATTCTTGTGTGCTTCGTTCATAAGGGGACTATCTATAGTAGAAAGTACATCAGCAGAGGAAACAAATCCAGAATCCATTATTTCACCCTTTACATACGTGGAATTAAGTCTTCCGGATGCAAGCTGATATGAAATTGACATAGCACCAGCACTTTCTCCCCATAATATAAGATGATTTGGATCACCTCCACATCAGTATTTTCGTGTAACCATTCAATAGCCTTTAACTGATCTCTCAATCCATTATTAGTCAGTCCTGACTTTTGAACTTCTTCACCACCTAAGAATCCAAATCCATTAATCCTATAGTTGATTGTTACTCCAACAATTGGTTTACCCATGGCTATACTTTCCTGAACAAGCACCTTGTTATCCTTGCGTACACTCAAGGCAACGAATAAGAAAAATCCCATTGATGATAAAATCATTACTGACTCACGTCGTAATTAACCCATCTCAAGTAACTCCTTATAGCTCATGTTAAAACAAACCTCTGAACTAGTGCCTTGTATCCACGCACCACCGTATATCCAAATTAAGACTGGTAATGGCTCATCAATATTAGAAGGACGCACTATATTCAATGCAAGACAGTCTTCAGATTGTGAAAGTTTGCAGTTTGGTTCTCCTACACCACTTCCTATAGCCAAACAAGATGGTAGGTATTCATTAGCGTATTTGATTTCCGTAAAAGATTCATTCAAAGATTGAGGACTCATGAAGCGCAAGGAAGCAACGGGTGGTTGTGCAAACCTGATTCCCAAAAAGGCATCTTGATCGAAGGAGTCTAAATGAATACCAGCATAAGTGCCATTCAATTTGTAGGATAGCTCAGCAGTGTATTGGATTTAGTAAGGGCAGTATTAATAGGAGAAGAATAGCAGAACGGAACAATTGCGCTTAAGGCAAATAAAATTACTGCGAAAAAACATTTAACTGCCGAATATTGTGTTGACAAGTTATATAAAATACACAGATATTTGAAGCAGATTAAGCATTTATATAGTTTCACTTGCAATTGTGGAATATTATATTATATAGTTCCCCTGAAAGTAATCAGGGAAAATGAATAGCCAAAAAGTATATTCTCTATTTGATATGTGGTGAGTGTGAAAAGTTGAAGGCATCTCAATTTAGCTTTTTGGTGTTAGAGAAGTCCAACTTATCCCAGTTCAATAAAGGGATTTGAATATTTCCGAATTACGGCTAAGGGGAATGAAAAAGAAACAAATCCTACAATTTTATTGCAAAATAATTCTGAAATAGTTATCCCACTACGAAATAAGTATAAAGTTTCACTATAGAAGGTATTGATTGGTATTAGAGTGGAATTCAATATGCAACTAAGAGGTTGTCGGCAAGTGAAAAATCATACTTAATAGCTTCTTCTCTGAAATCATCAATTTCAGTAGACACACTTCTCCAGTCATAGACATAGTTCTTTTTTGGTTCATAAGGGCTACCGTAACTTGGCCAGTGAGGAATTCCATAAATATCATGATTATTTGGATCCAAAGTAGTAATGAACGCAATCCATTGTTTACTGATCACCTCAGCCATGGTTACAGCTTTACCTTGATGATTTCTATAAAGTCCATCAGCATTGAATAATGAAACTAAAGTCTCATTCTGTTGCTGAGGTGAAAGAGACAGGAAATTAGTTTGGTAATTGTCAAAATTCCAACGTAATTCTTGAGCATGAGTTGCACCAATTTGTTCAGAAGTCCTGTTCAAGAATAAGTTCCATCTATATGTGTAAGCAGCTAAGTTTTTGGAAACCCAATTTTCAGCAACTTGTCTTTTTGGTGCTATAAACATAAGGTCTCCGATTATGGAAGCAGCTCTGCGGTATCCCAGACCATAACCTTCAAATGAAAGTGGGAATGGTGGTTGGTATGGTGCTTCGAAGTCTGCATCCTTGTCTTTATAAAGTTCCAAAATAGTATCAAGTTGAGAATTAGAGAGATTTGCGTATTGGGAAGCCAAATATTCTCTAATGTCTTCTGCCTCGACAGAACTATTAGCAAATGCTGTTCCTTCATCGGTATTAGCACCAATAATAATTGGAACTTGAGTGAAGTTTTTGTTAGCAAACATTTGACTTGGAGTGGTTGGGACAAAATCATAGTCGATTGCAACACGGTCGAAAACATTATCACGAATGACGCCAAAATCTGGATTGAATGCATTGATAAGATCTGTAGCATTTTCATAACTTTGGAGACAACCAAAAGTGTCGTTTGCAGTGTCACAACCAATATAAGCAGTTATATTATTGTAAGCTTCTGTAAAGACATCACTGCTGGCATAACCAATTGTATTAGCTGTAGTTGCAAAACCAGAATCCATAATGGCACCTCTAATACTAGACGAATTAAGTCTTCCAGAGCCTAATTGTAAAGAAATTGAAATGGCTCCGGCACTTTCTCCCCATAAAACAATGTGGTTTGGATCACCTCCAAATGCATTGATGTTCTCTTGCACCCATTCAATAGCTTTATGTTGGTCTCTCAACCCAACATTCGTGTAGCCTCTCTTAATAACTTCTTCTCCTCCAAAGAAACCAAAACCAGCTAATCTGTAATTGAAGCTTACACCAATCATAGGCTTACCCATCTCAACACTCTCTTGAACAATATAACTTAAGTTGTAGGCATCAACAGAACTAGCACCTTCCCAAAATCCACCACCGTAAATGTAGATCAATACAGGTAATGGGCCAGTTGTGTTTGCTGGACGGATGACATTTATACCAAGACAATCTTCGGATTGTTCCAATCCCCAATTGTCACCACCATCAAAATCACCATAGTTCATACATGATGGGAGGTATTCGTTTGCATCTCTTACACCAGTAAAGGACCCATTGACTGATTGAGGATTGACAAATCTCAAGGAACCAAGAGGTGGTTGAGCATACCTGATACCCAAGAAGATATCTTGGTCAAAAGAATCTAAATAGACACCAGCGTAGGTACCATTGATAGTTTCAGCTGTAGGAACACTTTGCGACCCACTAGTAGTAGCATTACTAGCAGACTTAGTGACTTCCCTGCGAGCAATAGGACTAGCCCAACCCAAACAGAAAAGGGCAAACAATACTAAGAATCGAGTTGAGAAAGTCATAAATGTTTATCCTATGCCGCAAAGATTAAACTGCTAAGCAGAACCCCACATATATATACAATTGATACTACAAAATATTAATCTAGTATATTGCAAACTAAACTCCTTTTGATTTCGGAAATTCCAATTTGAATTCCTAATGGATAAAATACTTTACCATAATAGGGCAATTTCCCCACTCATAATCACAGTCAGTGCTTTGAGTACTGCAACAATTAGAGGATCAACAAAGAGCGGAGCAAAAGGTGTCAAAGTACAGTATCGGATTTTAGCTAATCATCTCGATGACAAATTGATCTTAAAATATAATTTAGTATGCAAACATGCAGATGCATATCATGCAGTTCCAAGATTTTTCCGAAACGGGGCTACATGTATACTTTTTATCATTATGTTTATTTGATTCCAAATGAGGTTGTAAATTTTGCGCTGTCAGGAAATTCTGTAACAACATGGGGTACTGCATCTCAAACCATATGTTGCTAATTTAGCTTACATGACATTCGATAAGATAACTTAAAAGCTATCACATTTGGAAATACTGGAAATACGATATATCCACAAAGTGACCAGTATTATTATGGTTCAGGCTCTCATGTGGCTGGTGAAAAAATTGTGGGGTGTATTGTTGAAAGTTTTGTCGGCAATACTACTATTCCATTTGAGCCCCTCGTTTTGCCTAATTAAGAACGTCCATACATTGTCAATCAAACATCAACATTCAATATCCGTGTTCCATCCTTTATTGAATTATGTGGAGTGCTACTATGAAAATTTCCGTATTGAGGAGTAGATTTGTAATATGAGTAATGGATTATGTCTCCGAATCAGCTAAATTATCCAGGACGAATACCACAAGGGAAGGTGAGTTTTTGGATGTGGAATAAGAAGAGTAATGTAGAATAACCTTGGACCCAGAAATTGCTAATATAGGGGCATGCACGTATTGTGATACTCGGGGAATGATTCCGATATGAATGAACTGTAGATGTCAGCCCATGAATGTTGGATTCGGCTTGCTTCCCGTGCTTTATCGTTGGATTGCAAAATAATAAAAATTGAGAGCAATTGCAAAGTAAACAATAATTCTTCGTAGTTTCTTGAGTCCAGAGCCATTGGCTATTGAAGAAGGGAATGTTTCGGTGTATTGTAAATATAATGTCGTCTAAGGCAAAAAGTTGGGGAAGAAGCATAAAATATCACAGAAACGATCATGCTTCGAATGCCGACAATACGAGAGTATTCGAGACCAAGTTAGAGAAGGTAACGTTAGATGGAAAGTATAATTCTTAGGGATACAAGTATCTTTACCAGAAAAGTTTTATTTCTTCATTTTAACAGTCTCTTAAGAGCACAAGAGTTAGAAATCTACTAAATAGTGAAAAATAGTGCATATACAAGTTTCACCTCACCACATACAACTTTCACAATGCCTTAAAACACATAATATGTCTTAATAACCCCCATATAAGTCCTCTAGTAGTCAATTTGATATGTAAATGTGAAATCTAAAGAATCTGAAAAATCCGAAAATATCAGATTCTCATCTCGAAATTTAAAATTAATATTGACCTCATGAGTACTTAATGAATCGTTTCATTAAATATTCGATTCATAAACCATATAAACTAGGAAAAACAATCAATAGACTCACAAATTCACTAATATTGAGTAAGTGTAGGTTCATAAGTACAACGAGCTTAAATATGAAGAGAGAAGTCAATGAAGTGATCACATTGAACGATACTGAAACAAGGATTAGGAACTTATTAATTGCATTTTGTGACTATTACAATTCTAAGATAACAGATGACAAGAAGCTAGAATTGAGAATTACAGGCGGCTGGGTCAGAGACAAGTTTTTGGGCTTGGAGAGCAATGACCTTGATATTGCCATCAACCATCTTTCGGGAGAAGAATTCGCTTCTTCATTGCATGAATATCTTAATGAATTCCAACCAGATTTGAAACTTATGGCCATCCATACTATCAAAAAGAACCCCGAAAAGTCCAAGCACTTGGAAACATGCACCACTAAGCTATTCGGATTAGACATTGATTTTGTCAATTTGAGATCAGAGCAGTACTCCTCAGATAGCCGTGTTCCTATCATAGAATGTGGCACGGCCGAAGAGGATGCTTTGAGAAGAGACGCCACGTTGAATGCGTTGTTCTACAATTTGAACCAGGGCAAAATCGAGGACTTCACGGAAAGAGGAATTCAGGATTTGAAAAATGGGATTTTGAGAACACCATTGCAACCGTTGCAGACGTTTATCGACGATCCTCTCAGAGCATTAAGATTAATCAGATTTGCAAGCAGATTCGACTTTTTGGTGGAGGAAGAAACCTTGAGGGCCATGACCAACGAGGAGATCAAGTCGACTTTGATTAACAAAATCAGCAGAGAGAGAGTAGGAGTTGAGTTGGAAAAGATGTTGACCAGCAAGAACCCACAGTATGGTTTGGACCTAGTCAGATACACTGGGCTAACCGAGAGTATTTTCAATTTGGGCAGTTTTCACGATTCCATCTATGCCACAAACAACAGCAAAACCCTAGCTAAAGTCGAGGACAGCTTTGACCGTCTCTCTTCTCAGATAGGACTAGCCACCAGATTGTACCCTGTGTTTTCCCACTACCTTGGAGAGTCCTCGGAAGTGTCTCATCTTTCGCAATTGTGGAAGGACATATTCGACGATAAGCAATTGCAAAAGCTCTTTTGGCTCAGTGTCATATTGCAACCATTTGGCGATCTAGCTATCAAGACAAACCCCAAGAGACCGCAGCTGACCCACATACCGGAGATTTTGTTGAAAGAGGGCTTACGTTTCGGCAAACACGAATTTGACACCGTTTCTACAATCATCAAGGCCTCCACTGTCTCCAGAGACATCTTGAACCGCTTCTTTGCCTCCGAGGACGTCAAAAGATCTGAATTAGGCTTGTTCTTAGGGGAATTTGGCCCATTTGCCAACTTGGCTCTTGTCTACAACTGTTTCACCGACATTTTGCAATCACTTTATCCATCCCGAACCATCACCACAGACGTCCCAGTGCCAAAAGGATCACATATCCCGCTCCCAGACTCCGCTCCTGCCGTTGCTACATCCTACAATGCTCTACTCTCCTACATCAGTGCCCAAGACTTGCAAAACGTTCACACTCTCAAGCCGTTGATCGACGGAAAGACATTGTCGAAGGCTTTGGAAATGAAACCAGGGCCCTGGATGGGCAAAATAAACGCCCAAATCCTCATCTGGCAACTTGACAACCCGGAACTCGACACAGAAGCTTGCATGGAACATATCAAGTCCATTCTACCGCAATATATATAGATAAAATGTCATTTATATAGTTTATACATACTCATAGATAGAGCTTTGATATCTACTGACCGGAATAAAAAAAACTACCATCGGAAATGACCAACACCGGCCATAAGCACGTGAGCCGTTACCGGAATTGAATCCATGAGAAATCAGTCATCTTTGAAATTGGCAGTAAATTTTTCAACCATTTATAACAGGTTGGTTTGGACAATTCTAAGACAGAAAACAAGGTCAGACATATCACACAGGAAGCGCTGATATCTCTGAATATGACAGATGTTCAAAAAGTAAAGATTTTGGGTGCGGAGACCATACATGTGGGCTACGGAATCCAAAATCACATAGTTGAAGAAACGATAAAACAGGCAGTTTCTTCCACATACGTGATCATCGGAGACACAAATATAGCTAAGACTAAGTACTACGAATCGTTGGTCAGCGGGTTCGAGACCAGATTGGCGGAATTGAGGCCAGAATCTAGGTTACTCACGTACTTGGTTTCCCCAGGTGAAGAAAGCAAGAGCCGTGAAACCAAGGCAGCCGTAGAAGACTTTTTGTTGCAAAAGGGATGTACTAGAGACACAGTGTTGCTTGCAATTGGTGGTGGTGTCATTGGGGACATGATTGGGTTTGTTGCTGCTACTTTCATGAGAGGTATAAGGGTTATACAAATTCCTACCAGTTTACTTGCCATGGTTGATTCTTCCATCGGCGGTAAGACTGCCATCGACACTCCTTTAGGTAAGAACTTTATTGGAGCATTTCACCAACCTACATTTGTTTTCGTGGATGTTTCCCTTTTGGAATCCTTGCCTACCAGACAATTTATCAACGGTATGGCTGAAGTTATTAAGACTGCCGCAATTTGGAACCAAGAAGAATTTGCCAGATTGGAAAACTTTGCTACCAAGTTCATAGAAGCCGTGACCTCCAAGACCATCGACATATCAACCATCAAGGACGAGTTGGTTAAGACCGTTTTGGAATCCATCAAGGTTAAGACAGAAGTTGTTTCTTCAGACGAAAAAGAATTGGGACTCAGAAACTTGCTTAACTTTGGACACACTATTGGACATGCCATCGAAGCTGTTTTGACTCCAGAAGCCTTGCACGGTGAATGTGTTGCAATCGGTATGATCAAGGAAGCCGAATTGGCAAGATACTTGGGTATCTTGTCTCCAGTGGCTGTTGCCAGAATCACCAAGTGTCTTGTTGCCTACAATTTACCTGTTTCGCTTGACGAAGAAGCCTTTTTGCAAAAGGTCGGTCCAAAGCGTCTTAATATCGAATGTGACGTTTTACTTGATAAAATGTCTATTGACAAGAAAAATGAAGGAAGTAAGATTAAATGTGTTTTATTAGAATCTATCGGTAGGTGCTACCAATTGAAAGCTCACCATATATCCAAACAAGACTTAGGCTTTGTCTTGACAGATGAAGTCTTTGTTCACCCATTCGACCCTGCTACCACCCCAGCAACTAATGTCGTTGTTCCACCAGGTTCAAAATCTATTTCCAACAGAGCTTTGATTTTAGCTGCATTGGGTTCAGGTACTGTCAAGGTTAAGAATTTATTACATTCTGACGATACCAAACACATGTTAGCTGCAGTTTCAAAGTTACAAGGAGCTGAAATTTCTTCTGAAGATAACGGTGAAGTTATTGTTGTAAAGGGTAATGGTGGTAAGTTGGTCACCTGTGATTCTGAATTATACTTGGGTAATGCTGGTACTGCCTCTAGATTCTTGACTTCAGTTGCATCATTAGTTGGAATTAACCCAGAATCTGGTGACCGTGTTATCTTAACAGGTAATGCCAGAATGCAAGAAAGACCAATTGGTCCATTGGTTGATGCATTAGGTGAAAATGGTTCTGAAATCGAATATTTAAACAATGTTGGTTCATTACCATTAAGCATTAAAGCTGGAAATGGTTTGGAGGGTGGCAGAATTGAATTAGCCGCTACTATTTCATCCCAATATGTTTCTTCAATTTTAATGTGTGCCCCATATGCCAAGGAGCCAGTTACTTTATCATTAGTCGGTGGTAAGCCAATTTCCCAACTTTATATCGATATGACTATCGCTATGATGAAATCTTTTGGTGTAGTTGTTACCAAATCCACCACTGAAGAACACACTTACTATATTCCAAAGGGTACTTATGTGAACCCAGACGAATACGTTATTGAATCCGATGCTTCTTCTGCAACTTATCCATTAGCTTTTGCAGCTATGACTGGAACATCCTGTACCATTCCAAACATTGGTTCTTCTTCATTACAAGGTGATGCTAGATTTGCTGTCGATGTTTTAAAGCCAATGGGTTGTAAGGTCGAACAATCTGAAACATCTACCACTGTGCAAGGTCCACCAAGAGGTCAACTTAAACCTTTACCTCATGTTGATATGGAGCCAATGACTGATGCATTCTTAACTGCATCCGTTGTTGCTGCCATTGCTAATGACCCAAAGCAATCTACTTCTATTACAGGTATTGCTAACCAAAGAGTTAAGGAATGTAACAGAATAGAAGCTATGGTTACTGAATTAGCTAAATTTGGTGTTAAGGCAAATGAATTACCAGATGGTATTGAAATTCATGGTATTGATTACAACAACTTAAGTGTTCCACCAGTAAGTACTAGAGGTATTAAGACCTATGATGATCATAGAGTTGCTATGTCCTTCTCATTATTGGCAGGTTTCTGTAAGGATAAGGTCTTAATTCAAGAAAGATACTGTACTGGTAAGACATGGCCAGGCTGGTGGGATATTTTACACACCAAGTTTAAGGTAGAAATTGAAGGTTATGAACTTCCAAATAATTTTGACAACTCTAAGCTATTAATCAATAAACATGCGAATGGTGATAGAAGTATCATTGTTATCGGTATGAGAGCTGCTGGTAAGTCTACTTTATCTAAATGGATGGCTACGTTCTTGGGTTTCAAATTAATAGATTTAGACGAGGCTCTTGAAGAAAAGATTGGTATGAATATTAGAGAATTTATTAAAGCTAACGGCTGGGATCTCTTCCGTGAACTTGAAGCTGAAATTGCCAAGGAGTTCTTTTCCAAATATAAAACTGGTCATGTCCTCTCTACTGGTGGTGGAATTGTTGAAGGTGAAGAAGCTAGAGAAACACTTAAGAATTATGTTAGATCTGGCGGTATTGTTTTACACTTACACCGTGATTTAGATGAAACTGTCGTTTTCTTGTCTTCTGATACTACTAGACCAGCATATGTTAATGAAATTAAGGATGTGTGGTTGAGAAGAGAAGCATGGTACCATGAATGCTCAAATTACCATTTCTACTCCTCTCATTGTTCCAACGAATTAGAATTCAAGCACTTGAGAAATTCCTTCGTTAACTATTTGAGAACTATCACTGGTTTAACTTTAACTCAAATTCCTACCGAGAGATCTTCATTTGTAAGTTTAACCTATCCAGACTTAAACGAAGCTACTGATGATTTGGAAGAATTAGCTACTGGTTGTTCTGCTGTTGAACTAAGAGTTGATCTTTTAAAGGATTACTCCAAGTCTTATGTTGCTGACCAAACTGCCACTATAAGAAAGTTTGTTAACTTACCTATAGTTTACACTATTAGAACTGTTTCTCAAGGTGGTAAGTTCCCAGACCATGAATTGGAGCAAATAGAACAATTAATTGATCTTGGTTTCAAGTTGGGTGTTGAATTCTTAGACATCCAACTTACTTATCCAAATGAGTTAATCCAAAGAGCTTTAGAAAGAAAGGCATTCACCAGAATTATTGCTTCCCACCACGACTTCACTGGTAAATTGAAATGGAAGAATGTCGAATGGGAAAACAAATACAACCAAGCTGTTTCCTTGAAGGTTGACATTGTCAAGTTGGTTGGTACTGCTATCTGTTTCCAAGATAACTTAGACTTAGAAGCCTTTAGAGCATCTCACACTGCCCGTCCATTGATTGCTATCAACATGGGTGAGCAAGGAAAGTTATCAAGAGTATTGAACCCAATCTTTACTCCAGTTACCCACGAGCTCTTACCATTCAAGGCTGCTGCTGGCCAATTAACCGTCTCTCAAATCAATAAGGCATTTGCTGAAATGGGTGGGTTTGTCAACAAGAAGTTCTGGGTTGTAGGAAATCCAATTGCCCACTCCAGATCTCCACAATTGCACACTTCCGCATACGAGAAGTTACAATTACCATACCAATTTGATAGATTCGAATCGTCCGATGCATCTGAAGTTTACGAGAAGTTAATGAAGTCCGAATCCTTTGGAGGTCTTGCTGTCACTATGCCATTGAAGTTGGACATAATGAAGTATATTGATGAATTTTCAGACGCCGCCAGGGTCATTGGTGCTGTCAACACCGTCATTCCTTTGAAGGACGATGAAGGCCACTTCTTTGGCGATAACACCGACTGGGTTGGTATCACCAGTTCCTTCATTAGAAGCGGTACTCCAAACATCGAGAACGCTAAGGTCAACGGTTTGGTTATCGGTGCCGGCGGTACTTCCAGAGCTGCTGCCTTTGCCTTGCATGAGTTGGGATGCAAGAAGATCTACATGGCCAACCGTACTTCCTCTAAGTTACACCAACTCAAGAAAGTGTTACCTGAGGATTTCAACATTGAAGTCATCGAGACACTCGAACAAGCTGATGTCGCCGAAGTCTCTTTGATCGTCTCGTGTGTCCCAGCCGACAAGCCTATGGACGAGGTCTTGTTGGGCAAGTTAGAGAGAATCCTCTACCACGGCTCCATCAAGAAACACGGTGATTTTACCCCTACCTTGTTGGAAGCCTCCTACAAGCCAAGATTAACCCCAGTTATGAGAATTGCCCTGGAGAAGTTCAACTGGAACGTCATTCCTGGTGTTGAAATGTTGGTGAACCAAGGTGTGGAACAATTTGAAATCCACACCGGCTTCATTCCTCCTTACAAGGTTGCCCACCACGCTGTTGTTTCCGAGTAAATCGGCAATTTTTGAACCCTGGTTCCTTCTCCCTTCCATTGTGCCCCGTGTCTCTAGCTAGTCGATACTGTTTATATTATTAATCAACGTATATCTATTGTAATCACCATATAGTAAGTCTTAAATCAACGGATGAATGCAAAAAATACCGGACTGCACACAATCGCGATGACTTTCATCATCAATTTGGGCTCTTTGATTGATATATTATTGTAACATCAACAAGGTATTTCCACACTAACTGAAGGTAAAGAGACTTCGGATTTGCGTAGGAGTTGATTTTTGTATTGGAAAGTTGTATTTCACCCGAGCAGTGGCCGTTTAGACATGCTTAGAGTATTTACCAGATCTCCGAATTCTGGTTCCACACGCTTGCTAAGATCGCCAGACAGGGCTATCTGGGGCACCAGAGGCTATTTTTTTCCCAGCGCCAACCGCCGGAAACAAGAGGTGCTAGAGGACAAGTACATCCAGTATCCTGTGGTGACGACGGAGCAGATGAAGAAAATCTCTATCGAAAAGTTCAAATTTGATTTTGCATTCAGCTCGTATGCGTTCCACAGTGCTTCGAGTTCGTTTATTCACTCGTTATCAGATCTAACTGACAAGACGGACCTCACATCGTTGTTGCCCAGAAGAAGGCCGCCGATGTCGCCGGCAGATACGCTTTCTATCAGCGCTGGCGACGATGCCATGCTAGTCTCGCCCACCACTATTGCTATTGCAGACGGAGTATCGGGCTGGGAAGATAAGGGCATCAATAGCTCGTCTGCCATATGGTCCAGGTCGATGGTAGAGACCCTAAGCCGGCTCTTGACAGAATATAAGATCTCCCATCTTCCACATCATCTAAACAAGAGAGATATAGATGAAGTATTGGACGATTCATTCTTGCATACGTCCCATCTAATGGACCTTCGGGGCTTAAAAGGCTCTTCTACCCTTATTTTAGCCATGCTTAGCGATGAATATCTCAAGATGATAAGTATAGGTGACTCCAAGTTGTACATCATTAGAGATGGTGAAATTATCAAGACAAATGAAGAGCAGATGACTTCACCTCTTTGTCCCCAGCAGATTGGCACCCAGACCCTTGGAATATTTCCCTCCAAGATGGCGTGGGTTGACTCTATAAAATTAGAAGAAGGTGATATAATGGTAATGTGCTCTGATGGTATATCTGATAATCTCTATGACTGGGAAATAGCACATTATGTTGATGAGTACTTGGATATAAAGAAGGAGAGTTTATATGCTTTGGCACAGAAGCTATTAGTCAAAGCAAAGGAAGTTGGGTTTGATGACTATGTATATACTCCTTACAATGAAAAGGTTAACAAAACATCAATAAAGTATGGTACGAATGAAATAGTTGGTGGGAAGCTAGATGATATGTCAGTGTGTGTTGCTAGAGTTGTTCTTAACAAAGACAAGTAAATAAATTGAATAGATCTTAGGTAGTTATGACGTTTACGAATATGAAAACACAAATATAATATTAATATAATTTTATTCTTTTATTATATACAATGTTAGTTTATAAAATATACTTTAATCTTCTAAATTCTTGCAATTTCGGAGAAGTATTGTCTCAAGATTAATGAAAGCATTTCTGGAAGCTCATTGATGTTTCTAACTACCACATAGAACTCGAATGGGAAGGAGTCCAAATACTTGTCAACCTTTAAGGTTAATTGTCCAGAGTTTGGATCTGGAACGTAACTGACTTGACTCATGTCCAAGATAGATTCATTTGAGTTTATTCCATCAAGAACGACGAAGACAAGCATGATTTTCTCTTCTCTGGCCTTTCTAACTAATCTTTGAACTGTTTCATGGTCTTCACAAACACCATCAGAAATGATAATTTGGAGTTGCCATAAATCAGAGCTCGAAGAAGCTCTCGCATCTTCAAAAATGCTTAGTGACTTGTTACATAATTCCTTCACATCTGTTCTGTTTTGTTGGAAGTCGAACCATTGGAAAATTTTTGATCCAGATTCTTGACTGTTGAACGGTCTGTCAAACGGATGGACGACACGAACATCTTCACCAAATCTAACAATAGATAATCCTCCACTTTCCAACTGAGATAATGCCTTTGAAACTAATGCAATACTATGGAAAGCCAATTCAGTAGACTTACTCTCACTCATAGACTTCGAATCATCAACAGCTATCATGATTTGATATTGTCTCTTGGAAGGTTTAGTTCTTCTAAGCCAGATTTTGTCCTTTCTAAATTCAGAAGCTATATATGGAATGATACGTTTCATGTTCAATCTCTTACCTGTCTTATAATCACCTCTCAACTTAGTAGCTAATGTTGGCTCCAAGACCAAACGTAATTGTTCACATAATCCTGATGCTAATTCCTGGGTAGCTAATTCACTGTTTCTCCATAAATCTCTAGCAGTTTCAATATCCATTGGAGGTGTATCATCTAGTTCGTTGATATCCATTTGGAAATTGTTCTCCGAGTTGTCATCTTCATCTTCATCTTCATATAGTTCGTTTCCGATAACAAACTCATCATCTTCTTTAACTTTATTTCTCTCTCCAATGAGGGCACTCTTAGTCTTACCTTCAAAGTTTTCGTCTGCTTCAGCATCAGGATTCTGGTCATTTTCATTTTCATCGACTTCCATATCATCGACTTCATTTGATTCTTGTGGCTCTTCCTTCATTACTTCATCATGGTCTTCTTCCATTTCGTCAATAGCATTTTCTTCGTTTAGAGATTGGACTTGGTCCTTGTCTGCTGCACCTAAAGCTTGTGTGTCATGATCAGCATTTTCACCTTCGACGTGTTGAAATTCATCAGGCCTTTGGTTAGCAGAGTCATTCGTCTTTTCTTCCTTCTCTTCAGTTGAGGCTTCTTGAATTTCTTGACGACGACGATGGAATTCCTTTAAGGAATCACCTAATTGTTTCAAAGACTCCTTAGCCATATCTCTAGCATCATCTTGGTTCTTAGAATCAGGATCTTTCATGTCATCCTGTTGATCTGCTGCAGCACCGCCAGTGGCACCAACATCATCATTTTCTTCAGTAACTTGATTATCAGCACCTTCACCCTTTTCACCAGATTCTTGCTTAACAGCAGAGTCTTTGTCAATGTCTTCGTTCGTTTCTTCATTTGCACCATCAACACCTTCTGCAGTTTCTTGTTCATCTTCTTGCATATCCATCCCTCCTTCAGTTTCCTCTTCTTTCTTTTCACCTAAAGTCTCATCATCAGATTCTACTTCATTATTTTCTTCATTCTCATCTCCTTCGCCATCATTTGCTTCTTGGTCTTCGAGATTTTCTTCTCCTTCTTCTTCTTCATTATCATCTTCCTCTGCATTTTCGTTTTCTTTCGATTCTTCTTCAACATCTTCCATATTTTCATCTTCATCTAAAGCATTTTCATCTTTTTGTTCTTTATCTTCTACAGTCTCCATATCTAATTTATCATCAAAATCTTGATCTTCTTCATCAATATCTTCCTTGTCTTCATCTTCACCATCAAGATTCATATCTTCAGGCAAATCTAAGGTCTCTGTTTCAGGAACATTCTGTTCTAATGCTTCATTTTCTTCGTTCTTAACTTCATCTTCTTGCTCTCCTACATCCTTATCTTCACCTTCGTCACCATCTTTATCCTCTTCTTCTTCGTCGTCATTATCACCCTCCTCATCTTTATTAGAGGCATCATCCTTCTTATCCTTAGAATTATTTTCATCGTTATTCTCAGCATCAGACTCATTTGCTTCCATTTCATCATCATTATTAGAATTCTCCGGAAGTTTATCAGAATCTTTTTCTTTCTTGTCGTCCTTGGCCTCTTCATCCCACATTTTTTCGTCAACAGCATTAGGGTCAAGATCATCAATGTCATCAATTTCTTCATCCAAATCTTGTTCTTCCTCATCACCTTCTTGATCTTCATCTTCTTGGTCAGAGGCTTCTTCAAGATTTCCTGCCATGTCACCTTCAATGTCAACGGCATCGTCATTTTCTTCATCGCCATCATCCTTATCCTTTTGTTCCTCATTTGGTTGTTGTGCTTGTTCAGATAAATCTTCATCATCTTCGACGTCCTTAGAATTATTTGAAGCACCTTCACCATCACCTAAACCAGTACCATCTTGTAAATTGTCCAGATCCTTCTGTTCTGAAGGTGGTTCAGGAGAACAAAACCCTTTGGTAGCTAAAACGTAAAGAGAATGAGAAAGAATATAAGCAGCATGTGATAAATTCTTATAGTTATCTCTAACATTCTTAAATATAACAGATATCAACTTAATGTAATGTCTGAAGAAAGGTAATGTGAAACATGTTAAAGAGGATGCCAATTTAGATGATGCTTCATCATACTCGATTTTAGAAATCAATTCTAAGCAGGCTCTCATTCTCTTAGCTATACTTCTATGATGAGTAGAATTGACATACTTAATATATCTTTGTTGCGAGAGAGATAACCAGTCATCAACTTCTTCCGTAATAGTCTCTGTTTGACATTCAGTAACCTTTTGAATAGAAACAAGAACAGCATTGGATAATTCCCTATATGACTTTTCTAGGTCCTCTAATGTTTTAAACTCGTCCGTCGAAGTTGAATCTATTGAAGGGGTATACTTCAAATTGTCAATCCATTGCAACAACGCATCTGAAACAAAAGAAAGGTGAACATACTTACCTTTCCAGTTAATTAAGCTTTCAATAAAGGAAACGTAAAATTCTCTGAAAGATTTGATGAACGAACTAGTTGCACTGGTAAATGCTCCAGTTGCTAAACCCTTAATTTCATTCTTGAAATCCAAAATCTTCAATTTAGCTTTAGTAAAGACTTCAGTTGAATTTTCAATACCATTCTTTGAAGTTGATGAAATTACTTCAACTGAAAATTCAATCAACCTAGGCAACCATTCAATAATCTTCTCGATGTTTTTCAAATTGAACTCAATGGAATCTTTTATAGAAGCTTCGATAAGAATTAAATCTGTATCTCTTACGGTAGCAGTATGTTCAAAATGGTTAAAGAGTTCAATAATTTCTGAGAATGAGTTGGAGAATTTTAATAAGGGGTCCTTGGTGGTAACCAAAGAAAAGACAAGATTCTCAACAGCTGATAATCCCTTTTCGGCATCAACTTGAGGAACATCTTCAGCAACACCGTTAGAAACAGCGGATCTCAATCTTGGTAAAAGATCAATAATACGGTAAAAGTAGGCATCTACACTTTCAAGTAAAGTTCCCTTGAAACTCTTACTGTTAATTAACAATAAATTTGTAGTAGCTTGGACTTGACGAACATTAGCCTTAACATTGGTCTTCAAACCGATTCTTCTAATTTCCCTTAATGTGTCACTCAACAATTTTCTCTTTTGAGTCTTCAATGCATTAACCAACTTCTTATTACTTTCCTTAAGTTCACTTGGAGTTTCCTTACGAAGACGTTCCATATCTTCCATTATTGATTTAGCATAATCATAAAGTGATGGAAGCTCTTCTTGAGAAACTCTCGATATATAAACATCCATATTCTTTTCAATCAAAGAGATGTTACGTAAACGAGATGGTCTATTAGTCCAGGATGAAACCTGGGCACATTCTAGTACCAAATCATCAGGCATAACTTGACCCTTGATCAAAGGTAAATCAGAAATATTCATGGAAACACTAAAATCAGTTGATATACCAGATTCAATCATAGGTGTCACTGAATTTGATAATAAAGAACGGTATTTTCTTACAATTTTATACAAATTATTGTGAGAACGACGGGCACTTTGCTTAAGAGCGTCAATATTAACATCTTTCCAACTAGCAAGTAAAATAACTTCAGAAATATCCTTCTCTAAGGTCTTTCTTGTGTACATGATATTCTCTCTAATCACAGGCATGAATTGTTCATAAAATTGAATAATATTTGAAAGTGAATTAAAGATAACCCCATTAGGCATCAATATTTGAACATGATTCTTAAATGCCATTAATAACTTCATTCTAGGTTCAAATTCACCGTAGGTGGTTTGTCCTAAGAAAATATTGATTGCACCCAATAACTTGGCAACGGACTTTTCATCTGGTTCCTCTTCAGTAAAGTTTGGAACGATGATAGTTTCAAACAAATGAAACCACCATTTACTCATATTCTTTTCAAGAACAGAGTCTTCATAATCAAACAAGGTACTCCAAGTGGAAAGTTCAAGTTTTCTCCAAGATACAATTAAAGAAGTCAAATCTTCAAAATGAACTTTCAAGGTAACTTGAGAAGAGGCATATTTCTCCCACTCTGCAATATACGTGTAGATCTGTTCTATTTTCTGAAGTAATCTAGATATTGGGTAGTTTACTGGGAACAGTAAAAAGTCTTCAGATGCTCTGTAGATATTTTGAAGGGTTGCGTGTTCAGGCCATTCAGAAAGAAGTTTTGTTAATGAATTTCTTATTCTTGTAACAATAGACATCGCCTTCTTGGACTCAGCTGGAGAATAACCACGATAGAAATCCAATTTAGAATCTTTGTATGTGTATGCATTAACAGAAGAGCTCAATAAATAGATCAATGTGTTAAAAACAGACAGATTATTTTCACTAAGTTGGAAGTCATTCATGGAAGATGATAAAACTTCAAAGAGTTCGGCACCTTGGTCAATTAAGGAAGGAATGTCATATGATTCTCCAGATGTAAAAGCTGTGATATAAATACTAGCTAACGCAAAATAAATATCTTCAAATGCGTCATTCTTCTTAACTGAGTCCATATTAGTATCCATGACGTCCTCATAATCAGGGAATAAAGATTTAAAGTCACCCTCAATATCTGTCGATGGATCAGAATATTTATACAAACTTCCTTGTTGTTGGGTCTCTTCTTCAGCTTTCATACGACGTAAAGACCATCTGTAGTAGAGCATTTGGAAACTCTGGTGGAGAATCGAATCAAGAGAAGGATCGTTAATATGATTGTTATGAGCAAAACATAATTTCATAAAAAAGGTCATAGTGAATTCTGGAGCAATGGAATCAATTCCATGGCCCTTACTTAAACTCTTCATTTCGTCAAATGCTTCTGTAATATCATTGAAATCAGTTAATCTGACGAAATTTACTGGCCAGGTTCTATCAATATTGATACTAGAATTAGAAGACTTTACCTCTAAGGTAATTAAATCAAACCCTAATTTAAGACCAAAAATATAACCCTTCAATATATCGTTAATATCAGAATATATTGAAAAATTATTCTTAAGACGCATTAAAAAGTGATTAGAGTTATTTTGAAATATATCTATCATTTTAGAACTCTTCTCAGATAATTCTTCAGCTGAAGAAAGCAATTCAGTTAAAGGTTTTATATCAATAGTCGATTCCATAAATGCCTTCCATTCTTCAAATAAGTCTTCCATGTTTCCTGTTTTACGATAAACTCTCGGTTTCTCAGGTACATCAACTTCGTCAGTTCCAGGTAATAATTTTTCTGCATGGATCTTTTCATCACCATTGGCAACAAATCTGAGACAGCCCCAGGCTTCACTGAGTCTTCTGGATAAGTCCTGTTGTTCTATAAACTGATCATACAATATATGTTCTTTGATTGCAGGATCAAATGCAGAACTTGGAACATATAATTGAATTGCACCACAGGAGAATAAAACCCAAGCTTTACCTAAATCACCAATTGAGGTTCCTTCAATAACCAAAACCAAGGATGGAATAATAAATTCCTTACATATCTGAACAAAATCAACATCATTTACAGATTCTGCAAGGTTAATTAATTTAATAACTAATTCCTTTAAGGAATCCTGATCAAGAAGAGTTAATAAATCACCAATTTCAGTTGAATCGTTACTCAAATGTACTTCAAGGATTTCTTTAAACCATGACACTAATAGAATTTTGAAATTCTTCTTCTGGTTACTCAAAATATCATTAGAGTTAATAATTAAGTTCTTTGATAAATAGTTTATATCACCAAGGTTTTGCTGTAAGTACTTTCCAGAATTCTTCAAAAATCCATTAGCTTTGGTTAATGAAGAGCTGATCAATTCATTAGAGAAGAGACCATTAACGAGAGACTCGGTATTTCCATCTTTTGAGATCCATAAACTATCAAATATCGATGGATAAGGAGAGAATAATACTTTCTCAGACGACTTTAATAATGAAAATGTAGGTCTTGACGAGTTATTTGCAATTGAAAATAAAGCTTCAGTACAATCTTTAGATTCAATATTCGAAATAACTTCAACAAAGTTTGATAATAAGGTAAACTCATGCTCAAATATATTCTGACGTTTATCAATGAAAGTAGAAGACAAATCTTTCAAGTTTTGAATTCCTGATGATAATTCATCGTAATACTTTCCAAAATCATCCACATTGACTTTATCAGATAAAATATCTCTGTAGAGTTCCAAAATTAAAGCTCTCAAATTTCTGACCATTTCATTACTATCTTGAAATTGTTCTTTGATAATTAAATCAAAATCAGCAGTAAGAGCAAATAAAAGTTCTGCATTCTTCCAAGATTCTTCGTTCAAGGGATATTCACGTCTAAACTTTTCCCAAATCTTCTCCATAGAGAAACCAGATGTCAATTTCAAACCAGTTCCAAAAGAATCAAGTAATTCAGAAAGCTCTTTAGAAAATACAGAGTTGAACTGGGATTTTGAGTACTTCTCTAACCATTTCTCGGTTAAAATTTGGAATACTCTTAATTTTGATTCATCCTCAGTAGTTGCAGTTCTAAATAACCCCTTCCAAATCAATTGAAGATCAAATAAGGATTGATAGAAATTTTCACTTGAAAAAATGAGTTCTTCGTATCCTTGCTTGAATGAATTATTAATGTAATTACTAATACCTTGAACGAGTTTGAATATATCAAGTCTTGGGCGTTTCTTAAGTTCTCTACCTAATTGGAAGGCAGCTGATCTTTCAATATAAGATAAATCACTTAATTTACCACTAAGAGCCTTGTTTTCTATAGTGCTTAATAAAACAGATGCTTCTAAAATATTGGAAACAACTTCTAAGAAGAATGTTGGTTCTGCAGAGTCAACATAAGGATGAGAGTTGACAAAATGTGCTTCAATATAGGAATTTATGAGCGGATGGATGGTTTGGAAGTGCTTGAGATGCAGTGAAATAGAGGCTGTATCGTTACCCAATGAAGCTATTGGTTCATAAATGTTTGACATATTTTCTAGCAAACCTTCTCCATGCAAAAATTGTAAAGATTTGAAGATTTCGACAGCAAGGTTTTTGTTATGAATATTAAACTCATTACTTGAAATCACTGTATCCTTCCATCTTTCAATATTATTGAGTACTGCAAATGGTAAGAGACCTAAAATAGTGTCAAATAACTCTTTCTTATTCTCCTCTTCAGATACATTTAATATATCTGTGATTAAAGAAAATACTCTTGCTCTTGAATCGCTAGAAGATACAAACGCAGTAGAAGGTTTATACAACGATTCTTCAACATAGAGATCATTCATTTGCTCTACTAAATCCTGGTCAACTTTTGAGTTAAAGTTCAAACCAAGTATAGTTGCATCAAATGTAGAGGCTCTATCTTGAAGAGGTCCCATATAAAGCTCAATACCTCTATTACGCATGGCCCTTGATAATTCACCATATTTAGGATCAACGGTTAAGAATAATCTAAAATTTGGATGAGGTTGAATAAC
This sequence comes from Schwanniomyces capriottii, assembly GCA_032927745.1. Classification (NCBI taxonomy): domain Eukaryota; kingdom Fungi; phylum Ascomycota; class Pichiomycetes; order Serinales; family Debaryomycetaceae; genus Schwanniomyces; species Schwanniomyces capriottii. The sequence continues at coordinate 272,417 of JAVSEF010000014.1, read as the reverse complement.
CCTTGGTGAACCATCCTCTAAGCTGCATTCATTAACAATTAAAGTTCCGTTTGTTTCTAATAAGGAGTTTAATCTGTCAAGAACCGAAGGACTACAAAGATTAGCATTATCCAATATAAGCCAATTTCCTCTTTCGACAGCTTGTACTAACAAACCGTCAAACCATTCGAACTTAACACTGCATTCTTCCTTAAGTTTCAATTTCAAATTTTCAGAATCTTTGAACAATTGCATGATCATTCCATTGGAGTGAGATGAAACGTATGATTCCAAAAGCTTATGAAATTTATCATAATTTGCAACATCTACAAGCTTATTGTCGATATATTTCACTAATTTTAATGCCTTAGAAAGAATTTGCATGTTGGTTTCTTTAGATTGTAAATTAACCACGATTAAATCCACGATAACATCACGAACTTTTGATACTATCAGAGATAATTCCCTTGTAAGATCAACCTGTTCGTATCCACCCAATATATCCATTGAATCAACGTCACTGTTCATGGCGAACTCATCTAATTTCGCTCCAACAATTCCTGCTAAAAATCTAATTAATTCAGTCTTACCTGAATTTGTAGGACCAGTAAGAATCAAAGGCAAGTTCACATTAATACACCTAATAGCAGATTCTAAAAATTGAAAGTTACACTGCAAAGGTACCAAGTTTGAGTTGGAGTTATGTTGAATTGTTTCTTTTCTCTTTATAAGAGCACCTCCCACTTGAAGGAAATTATCACCTAGGTTGTAATAGTTATCTCTTGACGTTTTTGGACCAAATATAGCTTCAAATAATTCTACTGCCTTTATTTTATCCTGAGGAGTTCTGAATCTATGACCAACAATCATGTCAAAAAATGCACTAGGTTCTATCTCCTCTTCGATAGTCTTACTGCTTAATAAATCTAACCATCTCAAAGTATCACGAAGATTAAACTCCCATGGTCCACCAGAAGAACCCCATAATTTCTTAATGACGGTCTCTTCTTCCAATTTAGAGACGAATTCAATCATTTTGTTACAAACATCTTTATCGATATTTGGATACAAGTGCTGGGAGATTAGTCTTAAATCTTCAGATTTCAAAACATCAACATACACAACTGTAAAACGATTGATAAACGACTTTGGTAAACCCTTTCTTCCACCACCTTGATATTGAGGATTTTGAGCTGCAAAAACAACAAAATCAGGATGACAAGTGAAGGATCTATCTAATTCAGGAATATAGGCTTCACCACGGTGATCCAAACAGGAATTTAAACCTTCTAATACTGATTGAGAAGCTAAGTTCATTTCATCTAATAAAACCCACTCACCCTTCTGCATAGCTCTAAGGAATGGTGCATCTCTCCAGACAAATTCACCCATCTTACCACCTTCAGCCGGTGCATCAGATCCGAATAAATCTACTAAATCTGTTTGTTCTGATAAATTTAAACGAACCAAAGTATTACATGTTGCTTTTGCTAAAGCAGATACTAAACTAGTTTTTCCAACACCAGGACTACCTTCCAATAAAATAGGCTTGTGGACTTGCATTGCTCTGATAACACGCATTGCATTCAGGGCTGTAGTTGGTGCACTTAAATTGAAAGAATCGTTAGAACCATGTTCGCTAACACGAGGAATAGAGAATTCCCCGGATACTACCTTGTCATCGTTTAACGTTACTGAGTATCTTTCTGTATAAGTTTCAACTAAATTCGACCCTGCTAAAATGGAAAGCTCTTTCACACACTCAATTTTATGCTCATTCAACCTTAATTCATTTTCTGCCAAATAGGCTGTATTGTTTGTACCAAGTGCATCTATAAATACCATCGAAGCACCATGTAGTAATGCAGCCTCTGGAATAACAGTTTCAATACATGAATTGATGAATTGAACCCAAGCTAAAATATCACGAAGGGATATAATACCAGAATTAGCCGATCCGCCATACTTTTCTCCAAACCATTGAGCAAACTTTATGAGAGGGTCACTAAGATATTCAGCCTTTGAATGTAATCTAGAAGTTACAATTTGTTTAACATCATTAAAGTCCTCCATGGAAGGAACCCAAATCTCCGTGAAACGATTTCTCAAGGCTGGTGAAAGTTCCTTTTTACCATAATCACCACCTGGATTCATGGTAGCTAAGAACTCAAAGCCTTCGTCAGCAGTGATAAAGGCATCTTCAGTACCTTTTTCTGCTAATAATAAACTTCTTTCAGGTTCCAATACAGAGTTCAATCTTTCTAAGACTGAGTCATCTGCTAAAGATATTTCATCAAGCAAGAAAAAGTTTCCTTGTTTCATAGCATGTATTAAAGGACCATCATTCCATTCAAATAAAACACTATAATTTCGTTTATCTTCTTTGATTTCTACAATTAATTCAGGATCAATATTATCTAAATTTTGGATTGCATCATATTTCTTAACAAGGTTTTCTAAAGTTTCATTTGGATCAACTACTAAATGCAAGGCTTCGAAAACAGTAGTAAGGTTCTTATACAACTTACTTTGTACTTCATACCTATTACGGACTGGTCTCTGAGCACCAAGAATATCACCTGTTTCAGTATTCTGATGAGCATTCACAACTACTAATTCTTTACCAAGGAATTGAGCAAGGATTTGGCAAACGGTTGTTTTACCACATCCAGTCTCACCTACTAAAAGAAGTGGTTCATTGTATTTAATTGAAGTTGCGACTAAAACTGCCAATCTTCTCATAGCCTTTGTCCAAACAATAGATGACTCTGATTTTATTAACGCTTCATTCTCTAACTTAGAATAGTATGCATCCATATCCAATTTAACTTTCATGACTTTCTCAATAGTTTGTTTAACTAATTGCTTTTCATCTTCCTTCCTAACTCTTTCTGCCAACAACATATAACCATTTGCTGCTAACTCTTCATAACCTACTGCATCTCTTAATGCCCATCTGAATAAATCTCTCAATGTAGCAAAAGAATTCTTTTGTTCAAAAAGTCTAGTGGATTGACGTTGAATAGATAGTTGTCTGTAAACTTCGACAATCTTCTTACCATACGATGGTGCAATTTGACATCTTTCTCTTAAAATGCTTTCTAATTCATCCTGTGGGATATCATCAAAATGCAATTCTAAGAATCTATTACGGAAAGCTCTAGAAAGAACCTTTCTACCACCGTACATTCCAGGAGGATTCTGTGTAGCAAAAATCATGAAGTCAGGATGTGGGTGAACAACTTCTTGAGTTTCAGGAATAAATAACTCTCTATTATCATCAAGTAAACGATTCAAAGCTTCTAAAACATCAGTTGGTGCAAGATTTAATTCATCTAAAACAATCCAATGACCCTTACGTAAAGCTTCAACAAGTACACCTTCACGGAAAGTCAATTTACCAGAAGCGTCAGAAACATAGGTACCAAGATATTCTTGTAAGTCGGTATGCTCATGGTTATTAATACGAACAAATTCGTGACCAGTAATATTAGCTAAATATTTGATCATGGAGGTTTTACCAGCCGAAGTAGGACCTTGAATTAACACAGGAAATCTTCTTCCGGCAGTTGCTCTAACCAAATTAAGCATATTTTTCTCGACAAATGGAGTGATAATATAATGTGGTTGGGGGATAATTTCACCAGGTCCTCTCTTCATCCAATAATGCTTAAATTGAACATAGCTATTAGAATCATTAGATGGAACAGGTGGACATTGCTTCATTACCGAATTTGCATTCTTCAACTTCATTACGGTGTATTTTTCAATTATTGGTTTTAATATCTTTTCAGATTTAATATCCAATAATGTTAAAAATGCCATACAAAAACCTTCATACAAAGACCTTCTCAAACCATAAATAGATACGATGTCACGGACATATATCAAAGTTCTTGTCAAGGTACGAATACTAAAATGAGGTTTTTGGTTTGCACCATCAACAATCTTATTAGCCTCAGCTAATTTTTTAGTTTCGGTATACAATTCAGCAATATCATTTACTACCCATTCATCTCCGACAGAGTATCTGTTTAAGTATTTGTCAATAATAGAAAGTAAATCTTCCATATCCTTATCAGGAGAATGGACATAAAGTTCAGTGAATCTTGAACGAATACTAGGAGGCAAATCTCTTTTCCCAACATCAGTAGAGGGATTCATACATCCAAAAATTCTAAACTCTGGATGTGCTTTAATTGAATCGATATCACCTTTCTCAGCCAAAAGGATCGATCTTTGGTTTAATGATTCAGATAATAAATCTGCAATACTTTCCAAGGTATCAGAAGAGGCTAAGTTGATTTCATCCAATAAGAGCCAGTCACCATTTCTTACGGCTTTTACTAATGAACCTTCAACGAAGCTGAAAACAAATGAATTATCTAATGAGGAAGATTGAATTTCAAATTCCCTTATTTTCTCCTCAAAATCTCTCCATTTATCAATTAAAGCAACTTTTTCAACTGATCTGAGCTTCCTCTTTTTCTTTGGAGCACCTTCATCTTCTTCATCACTCTTAGCATCCTTCACGGAGAGGATATCTTTAGCCATACGTACGGCTTCTCTCCAAAGCTTTATAACATTTTTCCATTGACTTCTATTAAAACATTTGGACAATACTTGCGAGAATTTTTCATTTTTCTTCTTAGAAAATGATGCTATGAATAATTCTTCAAAAAATTCTTGTAAAGGAACAGCAATTGTTTTAGTATTTACAGGTTTATAGCCACCAAGAAGATCACCGGACTCTGTTTGTTGGGAAACATTGATAACAGTCAACTTCTTGTTCATCATTTTTGCAACTTCTTGAATAACCGTTGTCTTACCAGTACCAGTCTCCCCAACCAATAATAATGGTTCAGCCATTTGAATCGAAACACCAATTTGTTCCATTAATCTCAATGAATGGTTAGTTCTAGCAAATGAAGTGTTGTTTCCCTTATTCAAATTTGAAGATCTGTGACTGGCAGATTTGCTTAATGTAGCTCTCCCAATCTTTATTTTCTCAGTACTTTCTAAAAGTAGTGGGACATGTTTAGATAAGAACAAATTAATTCTTGAGGTAGGTATTTCTAATGATTCACCAATAGTATTGATTAAAGGAACGAGAGCAGCATTCTCGGTAATTGCGCTTCCAAAACAATCAACTGCTTCAGCAAAGATATTATCGTAGATGCTAGATTCTAATAAGGCATCAGAAGATATAATACCTTCATTAAGCAACATTCTATTAGATCTTGCGCAAAATTTCATAAGGTCTCTAAATGATATAACTCTAGGATGAGACCCCTTGTTCAAAGAAATAAAGGAACTCAAGGAATAAATTCTAGTAATTTCATTGTAGCACTTAATGAAAGAATGAATGAGATTCTTAAGAAGAGGAAATTGAGCAACTAAAATGTTTCTTAAATCTACTTCTGAAGGGACTTCAACTTCACACTGTTTCCACAATCTCATACCAATTAAATCTGGCATAGAAAACTTGGATGTATCATTTGATATACGGATAGTGGAAATAAGTTGAAAACCATTCTTCGCTTTAATAATTTCTCCTCTTGAAGGTATGCTTAATTCTCTTTTTTCAAGTAATGTTAATAATACTGACAACACTTCGGTTGGTGCTTTATCTATGTCTTCAATTAAAACCCATTTACCCTCCTTCACAGCAGTAGTTAATATACCTGATCTCCATTGAAATGTTCCTGGCTTCTCTCCAGAAGAATAAGTACCCAATAATAATTTTGCATCCGTCTGTTCACCTAAATGAATCTTTACAATGGAATCTTCGTAATTCATGTACTTAGCCAACTGATTAATTAAAAATGTTTTTCCCGAACCTGCTTTACCGTATAGCATAGTTGGTTGATTATTTTGGATATAGCTAGCTAATTGTCTTAAAACATTAATAGAATTTTCCGTTGGAACAAATTTAGAATCGGCAAGTTGAATTTTAGAAGTCTCCTTTTGTAATAAGTTTGGTACAAGAACTCCACAAACTGACTTTACGAGGGGATTTAACTCTATATCCTCAATAATGACAACTTGCTTCGATTTACTAGACTCTGGCTGGGGTGGTAATGAAGTAAAATTTGATAATCTTTTAGACTCATGCAATGATAAGAATTCGAAATGTATCTCAGATTCATAATCGACGGTTGATTTCAATACTTCCTGCGAATTGAGATGAGTATTGATCATATGTTTTTCAGATTCTTCTGAAGCATCAAGGTATGTGGAAAGTAATTTAATTGATAAGTATTTTGACACGTTAAACTCGCTTCCTTCAAGAGAAAGAATAGTATGAAGTACTTCTGGTACTATTAATATTTTGAACCTATGACTGTCATGGTGGGCTAATCTATAAAATGCTAATAAAATGCTTTCTAATTCCACGTAAGAAAGTTTAGTTTCTCCATCACATATAGTCTTAGATAATTTTGAAAAGATGTCTGCTTGACGCAAAAAGTATTCAATTAATCCAATAGATTCGTTAGATAAACCTACTACGGTAGATAATGCGTAAATCACGACAGATCCTTCGATCTGATTTTGTTTTCCCCCATTGTAAATCTGGTTAAATTCATTTTCAAAAGTTACAGTATTGTTGATCCATCTTGCGATTAATTCAAGAAATATCTTCTTAAATGAGTAAAGTACTGCCAATGTATTGGAATTATGCAATGCAAATAAGGATAATCTGTTTAAGTTTTCATTAATGGATTTTGTTTGATCAAATTTGAACAAGTTAGGAATCTTTTTCAAACTATTCTTTTCCCTAAAAGTCTGAAATAAAAATTCAGCTTGATCTAAACTAATGACAATGTTATTATTCATGTTTTATATTCTAAATTCACTTTTGAATCCTAATATAAACAAACTACCAATGACTTTCAGTAAAGAATATATGAATAAAATAGTATTAAATTCTGGATAAAATGCGATGAGCTTTTTTTTCGCAAAGACCATAGTCTGCAAAATTTGGATCACCAAGAAATATCACAAATGAACAGGATATATACCCGTCCATGGGTTCCAACGATCCAAATTCATTCTGGGCATGGGTATTTTACTGCTTTTCATTTTGAGCTTATTACTTTGTAGCTGGTATTTGTAGACCTATGCTCCTCAACTACTGAAAATTCCCTGTTGAAAAAAGCTTTGAAAGACCACTAAAACGTTAGGAAGAATCTCTTTAAAACATGCAGGGTTATATATTCATCTCTCGGTTAATTATATCACTATTCAAAAGGACTTCACTAATTATATGTTATAATAATTGTAAATTAAATGGCAGAGCCAGTATATATTACTAATTCTTCAAAACAACATAAAAAGCCTGGCTAGCTCAATGGCTAGAGCGTTTGACTTTTAAAACCACTTAGGAATTAAGAGGATATCAAAAGGTTGCGGGTTCGACCCCCGCGTCGGGCTTTTTTTTTGCTCTTTTATATCCTCTATTTTTTTCTTCTTTCAAACGAAATTAGTCTTTTTGTAAACTTTCTTATATAAGATCTTGTTTGTGGGTTTTACTCAGGCGTGCCATACTCTTTCTAAAATGCATACTCTTAAAAATATAATATTCTTATAACCTAACGCAAATCTTCCAAATTTTTTTTTTTTTGTGGTTTTATCTCAATAAGCATAATTTTTTTGCAATTATTATATACTTATTGGGAATTAAAGATAACCAGACCCAGATCTGTGATCTGAAATTATTAAAACCATGACCATAGACTGTCTACAGATCAGAAATCTGCATATATTTCAGGCGGCTGTACAGATTTGAATCATTCTTTGGGTGCAAAAATATGGTATATTACATATTTGAGGCAAAGGTCCTTCTGTGGCCATACTTGTTTCTCCAAGATTTGGACTATAAATATGAGTTGTTTTTCCTTGAATCTGTCTTCTCTTTTTTATTATCATTATTAAATTCCTAGTTCTCAAACATCTAGTAATTCAATATATCTCACACCAACCAATTTTATTAACAACTATTTACTAATATTTATTTATTATTGCTGCTTATGTTATTATTATCACTATTTAAATTTGCTTGGACATCAACCTTTTTGATGAAGTTTTCAGTTGGATTGGCAACTTCACAATTTGAAGAAGTCCCTCACCAGGCAAGAGATCTTCTTCAAGTTAATCGCTTGAAGCCGGAACTCTTAAAAGAGAGAAGCTCTGTTTTGATGGATCCAGCTTTAATCAAAAGAACAAATAACGAGAAGAGTATCTTAGGTGCTTTGAAAGGAGGTGATAGTCACTCGGGTGGAGTCTTAGGTTTTTTTGGTATCCAAAAGAAACTTGACGAGAAATTTGATTCGATAGTTTCCAGAAATATCAAATCAGAAGGAAAAGAGGAAGTTAAGAAGGAAGAAGAGGAAGATGAAGAGAAAAAAGAAGAGAAAGAAGAACTACGAGAGAAAGAAGAAGCTGAGAAGGAGCTATTTACGAAAGATATGGCACCACCAAAGTGTAAGGTTGATAACCTAGCAGTTGAAGCATTAGGACAGTTGGTTGATATTTCAGAGTGCAAGGTATTTTTCGGTAATATTATTATTCATAATATAAAGGAACCGTATATTTCTTTGAATGGGATTAAGAGCATCGATGGCAGTTTGATTATTGAAAAATCCCCAGACCTTATTCGAGTTGAAGCCCCCCAGCTTCAAGCTATTGGACATAATTTTGAGTTAAAGGAATTGACTTCCCTTTCATTAATTTCTTTTCCTAAGTTGACATCTATAAAAACCGTTGATTGGCAGGTTATCCCAATGTTGAATCTGGTTACCTTAGGAGATGAAGTATCAGATGTTCAAAGCATTATAATATCCGATACAGCAATGACGAAGTTCTCTGGATTCACGACAGATGAACTAGAAATTTTCGATCTTAATAATAATAGATATCTAGAGTCAGTCAAGTTGGATGTTCAAGTTGTTTCAAACAAGCTACATTTCGCAGCAAATGCTGACGAAATCAGTATTAGCTTGCCCAATTTAGAAAAGGCTAACAACATGAGTATTCATGAAGTTGAAAGCCTTGATTTATCTTCTCTAGTTCATGTTGAAAATTCAGTAAGCTTTATTCATAACTACTTTACTGAATTAAAGATCCCAAAATTGAAAAAAATTGGAGGGACTCTCAGTATACTGAAGAATGCGAAGCTTGTTGAAGTTGAGTTTCCCTCCACAACTGATATTGGTGGAGGTTTAATGATTGTGAATAATACAAATATAGAGAAGATTAATTTCTTACCTAAATTGACTATTCTTGGAGGTGCAATGGAATTTGTGGGAAACATAAAGGAAATGTCATTTAATCAGCTTAAGTTGGTCAAAGGAAGTGCAAAGATTCAAACAAACGCAGTCACATTTGATTGTACTAAGTGGTCTAGAAGCAGTGTTGGGTCAGTAATTAGAGGAGGTAAGATTGAATGTACAAGTGCAAATAACCAAAAAATAATATCAAAAACCCCTACGGATGAAAACGAAATAGTATTCTCAGATGATGATTCTCCGAACTCCAGTGAGGGAAATACCAGAAAAACATCAGGAGCCTCCACAACGATGTTAGAATTTACGAAAAATTGGATTATATTAGTATTTATTTTACTTCTTGCCGCTTAGATCAAAGCGGTAAAAGTTCTAAAGAATTTCTCAAGAAATATAAACTCATTTCTATTAACCTCAAGATAGATAATTCTTTAAATTTTCATTTTTTAGAAGCAAGTTTGTGAAGAAAGACATAAAACATAAAAATCCCCAAAAAAAATAGTTTCAATTGTTTTTATATAGGTTTTCTTTGATAGCAAAATCTTTTATTTCAGGAAGAACAAATTCATGCCACTTATTATCATTATTTCTAATGCTAGTTCTTATTCCAGAAGAACTGATGTAGTTAATTTTATCACCCTTAGTGTCTACCAAAAATATTTTCTTCGACCAATGTGCTGGGATGCTTTCGTGTTTCCCGGAGCCAATGTCAGTAATATACGTAGTTTGGTTAATTTCCTGCGGATCGATAGTATTTGTATCCACCCTGGTCATGCAAAGAATATCTGTGATTTTCATGAAACCTTCTAAAGACGTAGATAACTTGTCAGGCATATAATACTTTGGATTCAATATCCTTATTAAGGTGTCGAATCCAACCATAAACGTCATTTTAATATCACTCGACTTCAATACGTTTTCTTCCAAATAATCAACAATTGACACAGACTTATCTACAAACTTAGCGTGTTTGCTCAATCCAATACTGACGTCCACCTTGAATTGTTCATGTAGGTGGTTGGCCATGAAATACATCATCTCTAATCGATTTTCAAAAGATTCAGCTTCGTGCACCTTGTCAGCATTCTTCACAGAAAGCACCAATAATATACTTCTTTCAGCTAATCCTTCTTCAGTTCTGTAGTCATGTACCAATGATTCCTCTACCAATGCATAATGCCCCAAATGTGGCGGATTGAACGAAGAATCTAGAATGCAAAATCTCTTAATATGGGGGCTCGAAAACTCATTCGACGTATTGTAGACGATTTTGAAGCTAGCATTGGATTTTGTAAACTCTTTGAGTGTTTCATCAAATCTTCCTGTTACCGACATAATTGTAATAAGACCCAGCAAACTAGAATAGCGAAGAAAATGGGTATTTAAAGGATAGAAGATTAAATAGCAATGAGTAAGGAACAATATTTTCCATACAGGCTGAAATCGCAACTATATCTACTGACCAAAAATGTAATTTTTATGATTGCAACATTAGGAGAGTGGCTATACGTCTAATCAACTCTACAGTTGGGTTTCAGAATTGTCCATGTGCCATTCTGTCTATATATTTTTGTATATATTTGTGGAACAGTGTTCCTATTGTAGATTTCATAACTCATCATCAATATGTTGAGCTGCTATATCGATCAATTCAGTTTCAAAGACTAGACAACAGTTAGTATAGAGCCCATGGCAATGGGAGGATTCTCATTACACTCAAAATCCGAGTGGAACGTCCTGATTCAAACTTAAATACTCACTTAAATTGGACTTGGCAGGAATAATTCCAAGGTCTCTTTCACCATAGGCCAAGTGGTAAGGAATGGTGAGTTTTCTCTTTTCACCAACACACATATCCATCAAGCCCTGCTCCCAGCCCTTGATCACAGCACCAGAGCCTAATTTGAACTTAATTGGGCCTCTCTGATAAGAAGAATCGAACACTGTGCCATCTTCTAACATTCCCGTGTAATGAACCAGAATATCGTGGCCAGCCTTGGTTCTTGTTGTACATTCTACCACTCCGGACGATTCTACTTGGTTAGTTACGTTTAAGACGAATTTTTGTATTTTTCAATCCTCGTTTGGAACGAAAATTTCCATAATAATCAAAAGAACATACCGATTTTCAACTCACCAGGCTCATTGCAAAAGGCAATTTGGCCGAATAAGAAGAACGCTACTACTAGCTGCCAGAACTTATTTGAAAACATCTTGTATTAAATTACTGCTAAGGGTGAACAAATATTAGGAACTTGAAAATTTATGGAAATTCGAGATAAGTTCACTCGAAAAATGAATAGTTGGGGAAAACCAATTTTTTTCTATTATACAAGAATAGAAACTACCTATAAAAGCTAACAAAACTATATTCATTAATTTACATTAATATTACCCTTTCAATAAACAACCCAATAATAAACCATTTTAAAAAAATAAAGCAAATCTAAGAAGATAACTAACCACCTTTAAATAATATGAAATAATGAAGTTCACACGTACTATAGAAAAATCTCGTGTGCTTGTTCTTTTGATTAGTTTACAAATAAACGACCGTCTTCTAATTCATCAATAGTTGACTCCACAAGCTCATCGTCATCATCATCTTCCACCAACTCAATAGTGGTGTACTTGATCATGTCCCAACGCTTCCAAAACGCACTGGCGTCGTTGAAATCCTCGGAGTCGACCAAGTCCTGCAAGTAATATTTAGCTTTGGTGAGACGATCTTTGAGAGCTTGTAATTGACTCGAAGATGGGTCTTTTGAGGTCGAGGCTGACAAAATCGAGGGTTTGTCAGATTCTGAAGTGCCGATAGCAGTAGAATTGACCATATTCATGCGATTGCTGGCAGAATCTGTACGATTGTGTGAACGAGCAGAGATAGAAGACGAATCCTTACCTGAATACTCGAATTCAGAATCTTCATATTCTGTGAGATCAGTAGTATTGCCAAAATAATCTTCATCATCGGTCACAATAGACAATGGTGTGTCATATCCGTACACTTCATCTTCAACAGAAGAAGTGGCATTGCAATATCTTGCCCATGCCTCGTCGATGGCACCGACTAAATACTCAAAGCAGCGAGATCTCGAATCCTTGTCAGCATCTGGAATTATCTTTTTACCGTTACTTGCGGTACTCAGATCAGATATATGCATCAACTTCTTGTTGATACCTGGCAGACTAGACAACTTGCAATCGATGTTGTCGTCGTTTTCTCCATCACTACAAGACTCGTCATCATCACTGTACTTCGAGATCGCCCGCGACAACTCCGAATTCAACGAAAATGATATTCTGGTAGATGCTCTTCTTTTAGCACGAACCTGGTCGGCGTTGTAGCACGATTGTTCGTCGTTGGAGCTGATGTCATCATCTGATGATGAATAGACGGCAGCAGCCTTTCCAATATCTCTACCAAAACATGAACGTTTCACTTGCAACTCTGGCACGCCAAACGCACAACTACGCTTAGCTGCATTATTAAATACTTGTGAACACAATGCCATTTTTTTTTTTGGATCTTAAGGTGATGTCTATGCTGATATATAAGGTGTTAAGGATGAACCGAACGGTGTACTGGGTGCACTTACTTACGTAACTAAAGTAGCACAAAAACAGATGCACAAAACGTTTATTCGCAGTCTTGTGTCGGCAAACTCAATAAAAATTTCTCTGAAGGCAACCAATCAAGGTGTCAGAATTTCAGTCCGCTGTGAAACCTCCCACAAACTGACCTAGGCTAAGTTGTTCAGTCTCCTTTATGCTCCCTATTAGACTTGTAATAGAGACTTCTAGTGACTGGGTAAAGCAAATATACTATAATATATTCAAGTATATTAAAATATATTAAAATATATTACTATGTTAACCTTAATTTAGTGCTGTTAATTAAAAGTAAGGAGTTAACTAACAAGCGGAAATAAAGAATCGACAAAATTTGTGTGACCTTTTGTAAAGAGAAGAAAGAGTGACTTGAAAAAATCCGGATTCCACTTTAGATTTATTGTAAAGGGTGAGGGATTTTTACTGATAATAGGAGTTTCGCCATGCAAGTTTGTATGGCAAGCGAGACAGGGTAACCGCTTCGTGGGGGTTACCCGCTCCACATTGGCATATTACCCGGAGCTTAAATCTGAAATTTTTACTAAAACGGGAGGTTGAGGAAGAAAAAGAACCGTGTTCAGCATAGGAGAGGATGATATATCTGCAGTCGATCCTTCCCAAAATGGAAATTGTCTCTATACGTGATGCTTATATACCGTACGGAGTGATATGTGCAGAATATGTCCTTGATGGGCGCAATCATTGCAGGTCGTTATCAGAAAATTTCATGTCTGTGCACCAAAAAGTTCTATAAAAAGGACAGCAAAGAGTAATTGGGTCATGCTTAGGTACGAATTGAAATAATTTCTCGCGCATGGTGAATGTGTTTTAGATTATTTCGAAGGTTGTTCGAACGTACGAGAAGAGTTATGGAGGGGGGAGAATGTGCAGGACATACTGTTGAAACATGGGTTTAAGGGGGTCATGCCTGGGCACGTAAAGCGGCAATCAAATCGTTTTTTTAATTTGTTACAGTTGATGCACTAGAATCGTAGAGTGATTCTGACAAATACGCAGATAGCTAACACCCATATTTAATTCAGATTGTAGATATTGTCATATATGAAGATACGTTAAGTGTATATATTTGATAAACACGTAAGCCAGAAATGTGGTAGGGCATATATGTTTGATAAGCGAAACAGTTGAAGCAATGCGCATACAATCTATGGAGTTATCTAGATCCCGTCTAGGACTCTATTGTCTATAGTCTACGCTTCATCACGTCTTACAACTCTTTGTGACAGGTAGTTGCAAAAATTTGATAGATAAGAAAGTCGCGATTGCTTGTACACAGAATGATAACGCAATGGAATGAAAGAATAAGGTATGCAACGTACGTAGAGTTTGCGATTGTATCTACCTAGTTACATACCACTTGAGGTTTCGGTTCGCTACACGAGGACCATGGGTTTATGTATTTGAGGAATTCAGACTCAATATGTCTGGGCAAGTGTGAAGCCATGAGAACCAGTTAAATAATCATAGCCGTCTTCAAAGTGCACCGCTGCAACCCTGACCTTGTTACTGAAGGAGTCAATTTTTTCTTTTGAAGACTGAGGAAGCTTGAGCTTCGGCTCGCACCTTTACCATGCTGGAATCTGGACGGTAATAAATATGATTCTCACATTGTAGGTTTTGTTTGGCATACCGGCATGCCACAATCTGAAGTCCCTAATAATAACAGAGCTTTTCGGCGAATTTGGTTGGACTGTTGGATGACTTCTTGAGTTCTTCAAAGACTCAGGAATTTCACCATGAACCAATTTTGCCATTTTGTGAGTTCCGTTTTCCAGACTATTTGAGACCAAATTAATATTAATACAAACGCCGAAGCAATGATTGTTGTATGGGAAATCTATGTCTATGTGGGGAGGTTGAAGCATAATGGTTTTGAATACAGAATTGGCAGAGTAGAACGGTACGACTAGGTTTGGTCCTAGCATGCATTCTGTGATTGGCCCGACAAACTTGTTAGCTAAGATATCCTCGTGGATGTACTCCCTGTACGGTACTGGGTTTTTTAGGATATTTTCAGTATCTTTGCCAAAATTACAGTTCATTTTCTCATTTTAAAACAATTTTGTAGTGTCTGGAACCATCTTTTTATTAATTGAGTCCAAGTGTTCAGAATATACTCCATTTTTAATGACTACAATACTATCCCTGTCAAAATCCAAGAGTGCCTTTTCAAGATTGTAGGAGGAAATTTTTCCAGATTTTATCTCGTTTGGGG
Organism: Schwanniomyces capriottii; assembly: GCA_032927745.1. NCBI lineage: Eukaryota > Fungi > Ascomycota > Pichiomycetes > Serinales > Debaryomycetaceae > Schwanniomyces > Schwanniomyces capriottii. The sequence continues at coordinate 257,306 of JAVSEF010000014.1, read as the reverse complement.
ATAATTCTATGACGGTCAATTCCAGGTTATCAGAAGTAGTCATGTTTATTATGTTGATGTGTTTACTGGTTTAAAATAAAAAAAATGCTTACTTTGTGCTTGTATATTCTTTTTCAATCTCGCCATAGAGTGGATCCATTGAAAAATTCTTGAGATAAGAGATATACTTTCATGTAACCTGAGTGTATTTGGAAAACTCCTCGTACGAACAGCAGTATAGGGCTAAATATAGCGAATAATGATTATCAAGACCGTTATTCTATATAGTTAAGACAAAAACTGTTTCGATAGATTGTAATTGACAGAATCCGCAGTTTCTCACTAGAAGGTCCAACCTAGGCAAAGGAAATGCTTTTTTTATTCGGAGTATTACTAATAATATTGGTGTGGTTCGGCACTTAAGGAAGTACTGTGTGAGAGGAGACCTTTATCAAATCAATTAATATCTTGTGAGGTGCATATATAGTAGAACCTTAAATTGACGTAATATATAATAATGTAATCTAAGAAATCCATGTATAAAGTATTCACTGTTTTGCCCCAAAAATCAATAAGCTCATAGGAAGGTATTTCCATTTTCATTTGGTCGTTATCTCAGGATAATCAAATTACTAATCATAGTCAGTTTATTTAGATAAGAGATCTAATTAAATGTTTATTTGAATTCAATAGAATAGAATTCAAAGAAAGACTAGGTCTATCACGATATGATTTATTTTGAGTTTAATAATTGACAAAATACTCAATAATAAAAATTAGTGCAATGTCAAGCAAGGATATTGCATTCGAAGAAGCTATTGCAGTCACAGAGGATAGCGACTGCGAATTTTTATTGCAATCTAGTATTGCTACTGAAGATGCACATCAGCTTCTGTCTGAGAAACCCTCAAGAAATAAAGGTATGCTGCATTTTGGGCCTTCTTTATTAATCTTTCAGTATTATGTCCGGCTTTGAACCATCTGTTATTGGGTCGTCCGTAGGATCGAACAGTTCCGCAAGCGTTTTGGATGAGTATCAAGGAGGATTGGGTTATTCCTGCAGTTTGGCTTAACTCATTTAATCATGCTGCTTATATTGGTAAAATTTTTGGTTCTATTATAATGGGATATTTCATACATTGGTGGATGCAACATGATTTCTACGTAAGGTTAAAGGATTTGATGTTTTGAACTATATGATGACAGAGAGTGAAAATAATGATGACATAATAGATGCTTGAACCTATCGTTATTTTCAATTATGATATTTCTCATAAATACTTAGAGTTGGTACAATTGATTACCATGCTTAACTAAGCACAAAAATCAAAAACTCGTGTTACCCTTCTCTTTCTAATTCTGATATTAGAGGCAGTATTAGAAAACCTAAAAAAAATCGATGATAATTACGTATGTCTTCATCGTAAACCAGCACTCAGAGACTTAGCTAGCATATCGTAGATGTAAATATAGTAACCAAGGCGCTGCCCCAGTACATGATACCAATGAAAATTGTATGCAGTGCAGAGTAAAATTCAACCTCGGAATTAAATTTTGCACAAAATGCAAAAAATGCAAATGACTGTCGGGGAATATTTTAGTACTGTTGTACATGTTTTTTTACAAGCATGCAGCTTCCCCGAAACCTATGAAGTCATCTAAAATATGCTTCCCTAAGCTTAGAGAAGCATTCAAGTGAAAACTTTTTTGTAACCCCATTCGGCTGTTGCAGATTGAAAACTAGGGGAGTTTAGTGAGCTTACAATATATAAAATAGAAAGATTACCAGAATGCTACTGAAAAACGATTTTCACTCTATACATGCACCTTGTAAGCGAAAGGAATAATTGCATGTGTCACCACTTGCAATCAACCGTAGGATGATTTATCTCACTATACTCTATTTACAAAAGCATCCTGTTATTACCCTGAACATATGCAAGCAAACAAGGCGCAGAATACGTGCCTGACCGATGCAATTGCAGCAAGCTAAGAAAATATTTTCTATTGCATTGCTGTCACCAGCCAAACGTGTAGTTAACAGCCTATCAGCGTTGCCGTTGACTAAAGTCTTTCTCCCTTTAGCTTCCAGAAGAAACACTAGCGGAAATCAAATTTCCCAAAGGGGACTACCAAATTCTTTCACGCCTATATTAACTACAACCTGACAGTACTTTCCGGAACTTGCATATAATTTAGTGAGAAAAATCAGAACCTGTCAATAGTTGTCCATCAAGAGCGTTTATTAGTCTAATTGGCACCGCGACCATATTTACATAATAAACCCGGAGTATAATAGGTTCAACACCGACACAATCTACGGAATTGAATGACTGTATTTAAGACAATCCTTTGCTTTGTAATCTAGCATATTCGAACCCCTTCCGATCACACTATTTTACTAGTTCAAAGTTGTCATACTCCTGCGTGACCAGGAAATCCGTCTTCGCAACGTAACTATGAACTTCAAGCTTCTATTAAGATTTTAGAAAAAGTGCTGACTTATTAGGCTGCTCAGATGCTCATTAATGTGATAGGCACAACCGAAAGTACAATCGGTCTTTTTAGTACATCAACGTAGTTCGCAAAACTACCGGCTCGGAATACATTTGGTATGGCTGAACAGAGTCCCGATATGACCGCATTGTTCTCGTGTTTCAACCGGTTATCACATCCATAAGTCCAGGTTTTTATCACGACTCTTGATTTCCTTGCTAACGCCTCATCTCTAAAGAATTTCAGATGCATCTAGGATCATCGCTTGTCACAATAATACAATTCTTTTTAATATATAAATTCTTGGAATTGGCGTTTCCAATTGCTAGATTATTTTCTGACATATAGATTTGTAGAAGTACGTTGCTTTCATCTCAATTTCTAGTAATTGACTTTTAATTATATCAGGGGATTCAGAATTCTAACGTTAATAACAGTATTGTCTGAAAATTAAAATGGCTGATACAACTGATACTTCAGTGTCATCCTTTGTATCGACACTTATTGTGAACTTCATTGTTTTTGTTATATTTGTGCTAATCTTCGTTCTTTTGAGAAAGAAACAAAAGAGAGTCTATGAACCACGTACTGCCGTGGATGCTGTCCCAACAGATCTTAAACCAGATGAGCTGCCACCTGGTAAGTTAGCTTGGATTGGTCATTTGTGGCATAAGAAAGAACACTTCTTCATTCAACAAATGGGCGTTGATGGCTATTTCTTCATGAGATTTCTTATGGAGTTTGCAATAGTTTGTTTCCTTGGTGCTTGTATTACTTGGCCAATTTTGTTTCCTGTTAATGCTACCAATTCTCCCCCACAAGGAGGTTTTAGCACTTTAGCCTTTGGTAATGTGACAAATAAGTATAGATACTTTGCTCATGTTTTTCTTTCCTGGATTTTCTTTGGTTTTACTGTCTATTTGATTTACCGTGAATTGGTTTACTATACTACGTTTAGACATGTTCTTCAAACTACTCCATATTACAATTCTTTATTATCATCTCGAACGATGTTACTTACTGAACTTCCTGATTCATTCTTAGAAGAGGAAAACTTAAGAAATGCATTCCCAGCTGCCAAAAATGTTTGGTATGCCCGTGATTATGAGAAGTTGCAAAAATTAGTTAAAGAAAGAACAAAATTGGCTAAAAAGTATGAAGGGACAGCTAATAAAGTTATAAATAAGGCAGTCAAGTTAAGAAACAAGGCTATTAAGAAGGGAAAGCCAGTACCTGAACCAGCTGATGATTTAGATAAATACTTGAAGGAAGGTAAGAAGAGACCAACTCATAAGTTGAAGTTCTTGATTGGCAAGAAGGTTGACACTTTGAATTACAGTGTTGAAAGATTGGGAGAATTGAATAAGGAAATCAAGGAAGAGCAAGAAGCACACACTACCAAATACGAAAAAATTCCATCAGTTTTCATGGAATTTCCATCTCAGTTAGAATTGCAAAAGGCTTATCAAGCTATTCCTTACCATCCAGATTTTAGGAAGGTGCGTAGATTCACTGGGGTAGCTCCAGATGATATCGTTTGGGAAAACTTATCGTTGACTACAAAGAAGAGGTGGATCAAAAAGTTTATTGCTAATACCTTTTTAACTTTGATGATTATCTTCTGGTGTATTCCGGTTGCTGTTGTAGGTGCAATTTCAAATATTACTGTTCTTACTGATAGGGTTCATTTCTTGAGATTTATCTTAAATTTACCAAACTTCCTTCTCGGTCTTATAAACGGTTTACTCCCAACAGTTTTGTTAGCTGTTTTGATGGCATTAGTCCCACCAGTTATCAAGAAAATGGGTAAGATTAGTGGCTTGTTGACTGTTCAACTGGTTAATTCTTACTGTCAATCATGGTTTTACGCATTCCAGGTTGTCAATGCTTTCTTAGTTGTGACTTTAGCTTCTTCTGCTGCATCTACTGTTACTACAATTATTAATGACCCATCTTCAGCAATGACTCTTTTAGGTGAAAATTTACCAAAAGCTGCTAACTTTTATATTACTTTTTTAACATTAAAAGGATTAGCTATTCCAGCTGCTTTATTATTTCAAATGGTTGCCTTAATCTTAGCTCAATTTTTGGGTAAAATCCTTGATAAGACACCTAGATCCAAGTGGACACGTTGGATAACCTTGGCCCAACCAGGTTGGGCTACCGTTTACCCAGCCTACCAATTCTTAGCTGTTATTGCTTTATGTTACGCTATCATTGCGCCATTAATTCTCGGTTTTACTGCTATTGGTTATTGCTTAATTTATATTGCATACATGTACACTTTAACTTATGTGATGAGACCAAACCAAAATGACGCTCGTGGAAGAAACTATCCTGCAGCTTTGCTTCAATTATTCGTTGGTATTTATTTGGCCGAGTTCTGTCTTATTGCCCTATTTGTTATGAAAAAGAACTGGGCATGTGTTGCGTTAGAAGCTATTTGTATGGCTGCATCTGTTGCTTCCCATGTTTATATGAAATGGAAACTCTTACCATTATGGGATGTTGTTCCAATTTCTGCTATTAAGTATGCTTCCGGTGATGTTACATTTGAATATCCAATGCATGACCAAGGTAAGAAAGAAATTGCAGATGAAGGTAAGAACTACTGGGAAGGTGGTAACCAATTGATCGAGAACAAGGATACTGACACTTTTGCTAAAGGTTCAGATGAAGGTACTGAAGAAAAAGTTGGCTATAGCGACGTAGAGAATGGAAATGCTGCCTTATCTGTTAAGGGTGGCGTTTCCTGGTTTAAGAGATTCTTCAAGCCAAAGACTGAGACTTTTGATATGATTAGAAAGAAAATGCCTGCTGCTCTCTTCAATTATATTGAATACAATGAGGATTTCGTGAAGACTGCTTACAATTTCCAATGTGTTAACGACGAAGAACCACACATTTGGATTGCCAAGGACGATATGGGATTATCTGAAATAGAAAAGAATAAAGCATTAGAAGGTGGTGTTGATGTTCATAATGAGGATGCTGTATACAATGAGAAGGGCCAAATAAATTACACTGGTCCTCCACCATCTTACGAAGAAGCATTGAGAATGTAAGAAATGTGTTTTATTTTAATTCGATTTTGTGTTTAGTAAAATGTTTTAATCTGTTTTCGATTTACGTGAATATATCTTAATTTAGTAATTTTTAAATCTACATTGTAAGCCGTTAATCACATGTGAATCATATAAAAACTAGAAGGAACCAAGATTATAGATAGATCGGAAGTTTAGACTAATTGATCAAGTTACATACGAATCTCTTGAATTTAATCATCCCTCGATTATAATTCAACAGCTGAAGAAACACCTTCGGCAACATCTTCAACATCTTTAGCTATACTCTTTCCGCTAATGTGTTTCTTAGTAATTGGTTGAATGACGTTGTTGTAGATTAATGTAGCACCACCGAAGCTTGGGATACCAATGTAAAGTAAGAAAACAGTTTTGAATAAATAGTAGAATGGAACCCAGTATAAGATAGCCTTGGACCAGAATTCAGCGACGTTCAAGAATGCAAAGATAACCCAGTATGTTAATAATTGGGTGTCGTCCTTACTGGTGGCTGTATCCAAAGCAATTAAGGAGTAGTAACCAGGAATCACAAAACCAGCAATGTTAGACAAGAGTTGACCGATACCACCAATATTCAAGAAAATCATGAAAAAGTAGATACCTGCAGCACCTAAAACAGCATAGGATCTTGGTAAGTTTGTTTGGGCTTCAAATTGAGACAAAAGACCAATTCCAGAGGTTTGCTAATCGAGTTAGTAATCTTTCTTTGGAGCAAAAGCGAATAGACCTAATTCGTTCACACGAGTGGTTTCTAATATTACTTACAGCATCAATGTGGGACAAGTAGCCTTTAATTTGATCTGGGAAGGACATTTTATGTGTTTAATTACTTAAATATAATATATCTATGTAAAGAATAAGCAGGAGAAATATGAAATATTCGCCATATTGTCAGTCGTTAAATTTTAGTTTCACACTTGCTTCGGATTATATGCACACCTGAATTTGAAAATATCTACTATACATACTATAACTAAGTGCTAAATGCATCCATTATATACAAATTAAGGGCTACTTTTTGTTTTTTCCGTTTGATTTGGCACTTCCTTCAAAACCAGCTCTCTTTTTACCTTTAGCGGCTTTATTGACGGTACCGGTAAACTTTCTTAACCTTGGAATATTCTTGCTCTTCTTACCTTTGTTTTCCTTTCTAGACTTCAAGTTTTCTTCTCTTCTCTTTACTCTAGCAGAAACGGTATCCTTGACGATTTGCTTTCTCTCTCTCCACTCGATTTCACTCTTCAATTTTTGTTTTTCCTTTCTTTTAAGTGCCTTTTTCAATAATTTTTCATCATCCTTGATTTTCACACCTTCTGCTTGCGAAAGAACACGCTTCCACTGGTCTTTATTCTTTTGCTTGGATTGTTCCTCAGGAGACAATTGTGCAATCATTTCCTTTTTCTTTTCAAGTTTCAACAAATGCGCTTTGATATCGTTATTAGCAGGGCCCTTTTGTTTTTTCTTCTCAGCAGTATTACGGAGTCTGGTCAAGTCAGATGTTACTCTCGAACCGTCATTAAAAACTATATTTCCATATAATACTCCCTTGTCACCTTCTTCTTCTTCAGAAGCAGATTCTTCAGATTCTTCATCTTCTTCAATTTCTTCATGCTTTCTCTTCAACTTCTCTTGTCTCTTCAACTCTTGTCTCTTCTTACGTTCAGCTAAAATTTGTTCTCTAGACTTAGGAGCGCCTGGAGTCTTACTACCTGGTGCCTTTCTTTTTTCTTTAAGATTACTGATTTTATCGTTCAACTTTTCTCTTAATCTGCGGAGATTCTCTTCCTTCTTCTCCTTTTCTTCCGGTGTCAATTCTGGTTTATTCTTCGATTTACCCTGAACTTCTTGCTTTGTGAATTTTTCTTCTTTAGTTGTAGATCCGTTAGATATCTCATTACCTTCGTCATCAAAAACCAACAGAGTTCCCTCTGGCATAAGTGAATTATCAGAGTTGTCTTTTGATTCGTCACCCTCATCATCGTCATGTTCACTTTCAGCCTCCACTATTGGCTTTGAAAACTTCGCTATAGTTGGTAATTCCACTTTTTTAGCTGTTTTAGCTTTGTTCTTCATCACATCTTTTGCACTGGCATGAGAATTAGTGTACTCATCGGCATTATCTTTAGACTCTGGATCCAATTTGGCTCTTTTGTTTTCTTGCAACTCCTTCTTGGACTTTTTCTTTTGCTGCCATTGGTCCTGTGTGGCGTCATCGTAGTAATATTTTGCTGGTATTAATGATAACAATCCATCAAATGCTGTTGAATGCGTCTTAAGGCGTTCCTAATATGGTGTTAGTAGACTGAAATTCGTAACCCACTACAAATAAACTGTTTCCAAAACAAGATAACATACTTCTAAGGAATTACTCATATCGCTGGGCTACTATATCGAGTATTATCAATGGTATATTATCTATTTCACCTTATATGATATTAGATATCTTGGTATGAAAAAAAAATCCATCGCAAATAGTCTATATTGCACAATATGCAGGCATTTATGATAAATATATCGTTTACACTTCAAATAGTTTACAAAGAATATGATTTCTTGTATCTGATGTATTACGATCACTAGAATAATAAAGAAGAATCATATAATATCTAGATATATTGGAATTGTACTCTAGCTCTTCCAAAAAGCTTTATGTGAAAATATCATACTGGCTGAACAGCATTATCGTTCTCAAATATACTCGCGATATTCCCTCGCTCTACTCCTGAACTTCACTATTCACCACACTTTATCTTACAATTTCGTTAATTTACAAGGATTTCAATAGAATTAGAGATATAAAATGGATTCTCTTGCGAATTATTTAGTTCTTTCATTACCACAATCTATAAACGCACATGAATGGTTAGAGCAATCATTAGTTGGTGGAAAATGTCCATTACACAATATCTCCATACCAGATTTTCAAATCGGTACCTTGGACTCATTGGTGGAACAAAGTGAAGATTTGTCTAAGTTAGACCAACAATTGGGCATTTCTGTGGCCAAAGTTGTGGATATATTATCATCGGTTACCGAAACGACAACTAGTTCCAAGCTTGTCAACTCAAAGCCGGCTCTGAGCTACGTCGAGGGATTCCAGTGGAATACCTTGAAGTACAGGTTGGACAAGCCTATCAATCAATTGGTGAAGATAATTTCCGATGAAGCTATCTCTTTGGATGATGATGTCAAAGCGGCATACCTGAATTTCCAAACAGCTAAATCGAATTTCTTAGCTGCTGATAGAAAGAGAAACGGAGATTTATCAATAAAATCGTTACATGAAATTGTAAGACCAGAACAATTTGTTTTAGATTCGGAACATTTGACTACTATCATAATTGCAGTTCCTAATAATTTGATTAGTGATTTTGAAGAAAGTTACGAGAAATTGACCGAGTTTGTTATCCCAAGATCTGCTTCTGTGATTGCAACTGATGCAGAATTTTCGTTGTATACTGTTACATTGTTTAAGAAGTTCCAACAAGAGTTTATTCACAAATCAAGAGAACATAAATGGCATCCACGTGTAGATTTCGAGTATTCTGAAGAAACATTAAATGAATTGAGGAAAGAATTTGATTTAACTAAGACTACTCAAGCTAAGGCTAAGAATGATACTATTCGTTTAGCAAAGACTGCATATTCTGATATCTTTGCCGCATGGTTACACATCAAGGCAATCAGAGTATATGTTGAATCGGTATTAAGATATGGGTTACCTCCACAATTCAACTACCATCTTATTAAGTTCAGTGGAAGTAATATAAAGAATATTGATAAGGCAAAGAAGGAATTAATTAAGAAGTTTGGCTATTTAGGTGGCGATGGATTTTCTAACAAGAGTAGCTTGAATGAATATGCATCTTTGGTAGATCCACATTATGAACCATTTGTATTGTTCCTGATTGAAATCGTTTAGTTCATAAAAGTTTAAAATTTAATTTTATTTCTCTGGATTATATTATATAATTATTATATTTCAAGCTTCATTTTTATTAATCGATTTCCATTTCTATACTTTATTTAATAGAAGATATACTACCGTAATTATATCACATGAAATGTAGTATAAAAAAAAAAAAAAGCAAAGCTCGCACTCAGGATTGAACTAAGGACCAACAGATTTGCAATCTGCTGCGCTACCACTGCGCCATACGAGCTTCTTATCTGTTGATTGTAAGAGTTGTGTTAGGGTTTAAGTGAGTCTAAGTGATTTAGTTATTATCAATACTATCTAAATACTTAGCTAGTCCTATTCATACCTAACTACGTCTACTTAGTCTAGTTCCTTATATTGTTCCTTATGGTAGTGGTATGATGTGTTATACTCTTAGAGTGCTCTCACGTGTCACGGCACGTTTACCATTCTCTTATAACATCTTGATCTCTAACGTTGATTCTCTGAACATGAACAAAGTAATGGGGACAAGCAATAGTCTTATCTTAAAAACAATGTTTTTTATTTATAGTCTAAATTGTAAGTTAGAATTAGTTTAAAATCTTTTAGCAGAATAAAAACTGCTGATATTATCAGATGAATCTTGTGATTGTGACTCTTTGAGACCGTTTCAGTCATAGATCTATGTGACATTACGACATTACAATATTACAATATTCGAGTTTAACTTTTTTAATATAGTAGACTAGGTTTGATAACATTAAAACAAAAAATTTAAAAATTTAAATCCAAAATTAACAGGCTAGTGCTATTAATAATCAGAAATTTCCAGCTGAATTAATGATTATTAAGTGAACGTAAAGAATTCATAAAGTACAAAATAATATTACTTTTCGCGGAAACACTAGCGCGATAACCTGGTAGAAGAATACCACACTGTGAATGAAAGGGGAGTAAAGCCCAATTATTTTTTTTCAAACGATGGTCTTCATTTCGAATGCTCATTTCGTCAAAAACTAAGCAGTATTTCTGATCATAGCAATAGAACACATTACCATATATTAAACATAATTCAATATATATACATATATCTTTCTACAGAGGGAGATTCATCAGTAAATAATGATTCATTCTTACCTTATTTGACTGTAACAAATATGGAGTAATACGACTGCAAAACTTCAAGTCAATGAGTTGGCTGAAAAAAACATAATTACCCGGAATCGCCTAGGTAAAGAATTGGTCTGCATATAATTCAGATGCTGATCTTGTGTCACAAGTCTTAAATTTATATCGTTATACTAATCTAACCAGTTAATAGATCAATTTAAGTATATTTCAATGCCAATATAATGTCCGATGACGATTTTATATCTGAAGAGTCGTATGAGTTTGAGTTTGAAGATGATGAAGAAGAGGATGAGGTGTTGAGCGAAGTACTTAGCAAGGAAAGTGGCGGAATAGTATGTATCAGCGTTTGGGGTCTACTTAAACTGAAGTCCACTAACTTTTAATTAGGAAGATAGATATTATAATGCCAAGGGATTTAAAGATGATGATATTAATAGAGCAACAGAAGAGTTTGAGGAGATAACGAGAAGGGAGCAGGAAGGAGAAGCGATAGAGTGGATATTTAAATCGTTTAAGCAGCTCATCAAGATTAATTATCATCGCCAGAACTACGAGCAATCTATCAATTATCTAAAGCATTTGATAGAAATAATACCAAAGATAAATCTGACCTATGCAGAAGAGACGTTGAACAGAATGCTTAATACATACACTGTTTCTGGAGAGGCTTCATTTGTTTCGCAACTATACGACGTTATACTTAATTCCCTTGAGAGACCTGATGTATTCAATCACACTTCTGCTACCGGGGAAAAACTTTGGTTAAAAATAAATATCAATAAATTGAATGCTCATCTAGAAAACAAGGAATTCGAATGCTGCCCGATCCTTATAAATTCTATAAATGAAAAATTAGAGGGAGTAACAGATACTTATAAGCTTATTTATACCCTAGATTTAATAGCGGCAGAGATAGAATACCACTCAGTTAGAGAAGATGTCGACTTAAAGAAATTGAATGAGTTGTATAGAAGGAGTTTAAATGTTTCCTCCGCAGTTACCCACCCAAGAACGATGGGAATAATTCGAGAATGTGGAGGAAAAGTACATTTTTACAGAGGTGACTATGAGAAGGCAAGAATAGACTTTTACGAATGTTTTAAAAGTTTTGATGAAGCAGGATCTTTAGAAAAGAAAAGAATATTGAAATACTTAGCCCTTTGCTCCATTCTCACTGAATCGGAAGTAAACCCCTTTGAAGCTCAAGAAACGCAATCATATTCCCAATTACCCGAATATGAAACTTTAATCTCACTAATAAAATGTTATGATGAGATGGATATTGACACGTTCGATGCAATTATAGATAAATTACAACGTGACAAGGACCCTCTACTGAAAGATGACATATTTAGGGAAGCATCGAAAGAGATGCAAACAAATTTACGGTGTAAGATCCTTATACACATCTCCAAATCATTTAAAACTATAAAATTTAATTATCTTATGCAGTTGTTGAAAGTTACTGAAGATGAGTTAGAAGATCTAGTTATAAGATTAACGACTAAGGGAAAACTCTCAGATATCAAGATAGATTTTATAAATAGGTACATTGAGTGTAACCACCTGAAGAACAAACTTTTGCCGACAAGATTGGAATCAAAAACTATTTTTTACAACATTGAAGCAATGAATGCCCTAAATTTTGATATGTTTTCTGAGAATCCTGAAAATCCTGAAGATCAAATGGAAATAGATGATGAAAGGATCGCCTCTTCAACTTCACTTTTTGAACAAGATAGATATACAAAATCGAATAGCCAAGATAGCGCCTTCCTGGACAGTTTGTTACATAGAATGTTATTTCTTACAGAGAAACCAACAAGAGAGTCCGAATGGTTTAGATTAATCGATTCGTGGCTTCTGTGTATATCTAGTACCATTCCAACGCAAGTTAAACATGAGCTAAGTCAGAAAGATCAAATATTCTCTGAACAAAAAGCCGGAAATGGTCTAAGAGGTAGCATGGACCACACGGTTGATAATGAAATTGCTAACAAAAATTCTGATTCCAGTATATTAAAGTCCCAAACTCAACCAGATTTTTTGCTAGAAACAGATGACGAAGAGAGAATTGACAAATGTGATTTACTAAGGAGTTGGTGTAAAGAATTGGGATATCATGTATAGGAAATAGTTCATCAATAGCCCTAGAAGTCAGATTTGAGTAAATTACAGTATAAACGTGTAAACCACAGAATGAAAAATTTTGACTATAAATATTACAATTTATTTTCTAAGCATATCTATAAAAAATGCTTGAAAAGTAAATTAGAAATAAAGATTATGAGTATGTATACTTTGAAAGTGCATTCTAAAAAAGTCTTATATGATTAGACTATACATGCGTTATCGTCATGATTAACCCGTTTTAACAATGTCTTGGGTTTAAAAGTGAAATCAGCTAACACCTACATGAAGAAGACTTATTTTTATGCTTATGAATATTTGATAAAATAATTGAAACTAACATATCTAGAGAAGTAGTAACTAGCTTACTAATGTACATAATTTTTATGTTAATAAACAAATTCTTGGAAGTATTTATCTGTAAAATTTTTTTTCCTCTCAATATGTAAATGACGTGGTCTAACAAATGATGTTATATTTCTGATTTAAATATTTGTATACTCAGCTGTAGAGCCATTCATTTCAGCTTTGACGAAACTGCACTCTGGTGGAAAGTCTAGATAATAGATCGTAGAAGAAAAAATCAACGGTTCGGTTCAAAGTCACGTTTAAAATTAAGGTTCAGTCTATCCATATCTTGAAATTATTCGATCAAGCTTCCTGATTGTAGGAGTCTACAACATAAGGAGAAAGTTAAAAGTTAGAGATAGAAAAGTTCACAATATGGTAGCAATTAGATCAACATATGTAGATTACGTTTTTTTCCTTCTAGTCTAATGCAACTTCAAAAATCGCACCCATTTTTATTTTAACAACCGTAATTACGAATTTCTTTACTAAGATTTACTATTTAAAAGAAAGATATAATAATAGCATTGTAGAAAGCAGTCTAAATAATAACAATGTTTAAGAATCTATTTCCAAGGAGTTCTTCAGAGAATTTCTCTGGAAGGGGAGAAAATAAGTGGGCAAAGCGTTTAGCCGCTGGAACATCATCCGCCAATTCTTCTAGCTCTGGTTCTGAAGAGAAGATCACACTTTCAGAAATACCTACACTTAGAAGAAGACATTCACTTTCCCACCCATATTTGGTGACAGCGCTTGAGGAGGAACAGAATACTCATGATAATTCTGATCTTAGTATTAATCCATTTGAGTCACCGTTACTCAAACGAAGCAAAAGCCTACCATTTAACTTAGTGAAACAACCTAGTATCTCAAAGTTTAGAAGAAAAGAGATTAAGAGTGTAAGGTTCGAGAGCATGAGTAATGAACTGGAATCAAACAGAGATTCGTTTTCCAAGAGAGTAAATCAGGATTTTGTGCACTCGCCTGAAAGATCCATAACTTCAGAGTATAGTGAATCGCCAGAAGCAAATAAATATAGTGATTTTAACTCAATCTTAGAATATAAGTATTTGGAACCAGATGAACCAGAATGTTATCCTCAGGTTTACAACAATAGAGGCCTGGACATTTTCGTTAAGAACTCACCAGTCACCAACGAAGATGAAAAGTGGTTTGAAAGAATTGCTAAAGATAGCGGGCGTCTTAATTTGGAAATGGTGAATAAAGAAAAGCTGGATTTATTTACTTATAATTCGAACGACAAAGACTTTCTTAAATTTGTAGCAGATAATGATGAAGTTCCTACAACTACTGACAAGAGCGAAAAGAACTCTGAGTTGGGTCTGATATTAGGATTACTATCATTTGAGCCCAATTCATCCAAAGATAAAAGTTTGAGAGATATATCTGATAAAGATATTTTAAGGAAAATAGTTATCAATCTTTCACTGTTCCAAGATGATAATTTGCAGGATTGCAAAATAGATTGCGAAAATGTTGATGAAGCTTTGAAATCAATTCTTACTCAATCCGAAAGTTTTAGTTCTGAAGCTCTGAAAATTAAGCAGGAATTGGAATTAAAAAAGGATGAAATATTGAAGTTAATAGTAGAAAAGGAAGAATTGCTAGAAAAGGAAAGAAACTACCAAGAAAAAGTTGATGGGTTGAATACTTCCCATGAGAAGCTACGAGCGGAACTCAATTTAGTGTTGGGTCAACTTAGCAAGGGTTTTAAAGAAGAAGATTCGAAAACCGATAAGGAAATTATAAAAGATGAAAATGAAGATTTGCTAAACGAGCTCCATAATCAACTATTGGCTCTTGAGGATGAAAGAAATCAACTCATTGAACTCAATAAAGAGTTAAATGAACAAATGGCAACCTTGGAAAAACAAAATAACGAATATGAATCTATATTGTATTATCTTAAAGAGGGTATAGATGCTATTGTCTCTGAAAATGAAAATTACAAGGAAAATAACGGAGAATTAATTATCAAACTTAGCGATAGTAAAATGAAGAACCAGAATTTAACAAATACAGTTAACGAATACAATAGGATAATACTGGAGAAAAATAGTCACATTGAAAATTATAATGATAAGCTTTCAAAAGCTATGGCAGATTTTATTACAGCTAAGAATGAGGTAAGAAGTTTATCGGATTTCAAAGAGAGATATGAATTGGAAAGAGCCAGCTACGAGAATTTGTTAAAGTTAAACAAGGAAGCTGAAATAAGTGCCAGCCTGGAGCTTGAATTATTAAAAGAAGAGTTAAAGAATGTAACAATGACTTTAAATAAAGTCCAAGAAAAACATGCAGAGAAGGATCTTGAAAGAGAATCATTAATAACAAATATGACTAAATATAGCAATGAATTGCGTTATAAAAATTCAGAGCTTACGAATGAATTAATTCTTACTGAAGAGAAAGCATCTCAATTGAAAATTGAGAACAATCAAGTAAATAAAAAGTTCAAAGAGTTGAATTTGCAGAACTCCAAGGCTTATAAGATATTAAAATATTATGATAATCGAGTTGAAGAATTAACAATTCTAACAGAGAAATCTACCGCAACGATTAATAACTTAGAAGAGTCACAGAATATTCTTAAAGAAAATATAATAGATTTGATTAATAATAGTTTTGAACAGCTACTGCCTGTAATGTATGAAGAATCTTCAATTTATTTTCGAAAATTGCTTGATGAGTTTATGTCTAAGAATATATTCTGCAATGACGACAAGAACTTAGTACAAAAAGTAATTCGTTTTATTATAGATACAATATCTGATCTAGTTAAAAAGTTTCTTAGTAACAAATCTTCTCTTGAGTGTGAAATTAATAGAAGAAATATCAACTATGATAAAATGTTAGAAAAATTGGGAAGGATTATGGAGGATCAAACATCTAAAGAAAATGAACCTGTAATAGTGAATGCCGATACAAAACTACCAAAGCTCAGAAAAGCATCTAGAAATAGAAAGTTACTTCCTAAGAATTAATCATATAATATTTAGCAGCATTATTTAGCAAATGAGGTTTCCACAAAATTACCTTCCTGGAGTAAACAGGTCATCACCAGGGGTAATACTTCAACCTGAAGGGTTTCGAAAGGAAAGCTTTCTCCATCTACGGATATGTAATGTTTATTTGTATTGTTCATCCTTGGAACAAGTCTGTAACCAACAATTTTTGAATGATGAACACCTTTATTATGTACATGTAAACCTTTATCTAAAGAAAGGAGAACAGAACTCGTTTCAAGAAAAGACATGCTTGTATCTGTGATGACCATATCCATTAAGCCATCATTTGGAAGAGCAGCAGGAAAAAATTGAACATCATTAGAAATGTATGGCATTTTTCCAACATAAAATATACTTATTCTTGAAGAAATCGCCTCTGGAAGTTTAACCCAATTATCAGGTACTGGTTTATCTAAGCTTGTGCCATGTAAGGCAAAGGAATCCATAGTCAACATGGAATCGTTATTACCATTGTTTTTATAGTGCTTGGTGAAATGTGTTTCTAACTCCTCTTTAGATTGAATTTGATAATTAACATATAAATCACATGGGTAAGTAGTCCTTTTAATAACCTTGTGAGTCACACCTAAATCAAATCGTATTGCACCCATCCATCTTAAATGTTCAGTACCAATATCAGAATCCGCAATTATACCATAACATTGGGTCAAGAAGGATAATTTCGTTATTTCTTCATCCCCTACCCCTTGTGTAACCGCCATCAAGTCTACTTTAGTTCTTTTGGACTTTATCATTCTCAAAGTTGCCAAAGTTGGGTCATTTGTTCCATGTGTACTCAAAGAAAGTGCGTTACCAGAACCACAAGGTAATTGAGTGACTGCAATCTTATCAAATGCTTCTAGCCCCTTATCTGGACGACTATAGAATCCATTAATCACTTCATGTGGTAATCCATCACCAGAACAACATGCAATTATATCATATTTTTCGATATCCAACTCTTTTGCAATCTCTGTAGCGTGTTGTTGATATCTTGTCTCAATGCAAGTGTATTTCACTCTAGCAGCTTTCAACAAAGGCAAAATCTTATTTTGATATATCTGAACAGCACCACCTTGACCACCGTGAGGGTTTATCAATACTAATACAGAGGGTGACACACTACTATTACTATAAGCCTTAGAGAGAATATTTTTGGATTCATTTTCATATTCCGAAAATCTTACTTGAACATTTGTAAGTTTTCCCATGTCATCTTTACGTGAAATATACAGAATATCTATAACACTTTCATTATTATTACCAGACTCAATACTTTCACACCATACTATGTCCAGGTATTTAATGAAAATATCAGTTTCTGATATTGACGTTCCAAAACACGACGCGAGAAAGTTAATTCCAGGCTTTTCATTATCGAAAGACTGAATAGACAAGGAAACACCGTATTCTTGTATAGATCCCAGTACTATCTCAACAGATTTTCCTATAAGGCTCTCAGAAGACATTTACCAGTAGTATGTAAATTGAGGGGATTCCTAAATGTGAGCGCGATAAAAATATGAATTTTGTATAATAATACGGATAATATGGAAGGACTACATGAAGGATTTCCTCTAAATAATGTTTATAAAAATATGAAACTATACTTTTCTAGATAAGAGAGATCTAGTCTTCTTCAGAATTTAAATCATCACCACTCAAGATGAAAGGCTCAGGTAAAGGTGCTTCCGTGATATTTAATTGCCTGACAGTTTTTATTACTTCTATCTTCTCAGATGGCTTCAAGTCATCAACTACGATTATGCCACTGTTTCCCCTGTATCTTCTAACAGGTACAAACCTATCATCTTTGATAAATGATACATAGTTAGATTGCAATGGTAATACCCGACTCAAATTTTCAATCTTATAAGGAGTTTTGGAGTAACGAGCAGTTACCGGTTCGTTACTCTCATTACTTTCATCAGCTTCTTCTTTTATAGGTTCTTGCTTTGGCTTCCCTTCAGTGGATTTTTCTTCCAGTTTTACTTCACTGTCATCTACATCCATTTTATCAGTCTCCTCTGTTTCCTCCTTCTTCAAGTTCTTTCTTGCTCTTGCCTTAGCTCTTACAGTTGTAGATAAAACAGCAGTAGCAATCTTATCCGGTTGCTTTTCTTTAGATTCTTCTACCTTTGGTGGATATTGGAATAATTCTGGTTTAGTGTGACAATTAAGTTCAAATTTTGGAACTTTCAAATCTTCTCTCACAGCAATAACTGATGTTGGAGCAAACGATAAAGACAAGAAGTGTGCCAATGGAAACCAATACCAAGATTGAACAAAAACAGTTAAACCAACAATAGCATTTATGCTTAAAGTATTGGTATGAGAATTTTCCAAATTAATGGTGGTATTACGGCCACCGGCATCAATTATACCTTGAGCAATTGTTGCACCAAACTTGGCCAAAGCATCTTCATGTTTATTCTTGATAGTATCAGCATATTGTTTAGTGAAGTCTTTAACCTTAGGGTAACTGAATTCATTTTGTTGTACAAGTATCATAGCACTGGCCATCATAGCACCTTGTCTAACAAAATCAACTGGATCTTTAGTCAAAGGTTCTAAAACGTCAATAGCAGCAGGCAAGCATCTACCAGCACAAGCAATTCCCAAAGCCATAGCAGTACCATAACGAACATGTGGATTATGAGACAAAGATAACAACTCAACAATTTGAGGAGCAGATGTGTAATCTCTGATTAATAAGAATCCTAAACACATTACAGATGCTCTTCTGACATCATCAGATGGATCCGAAACAGCGTAATGTAATAATTTCTTTATAGCACCGTTATAACCAGTACCGGCATAAGCCAAAGCAATAGTAAAGACACCACCATACCTTAAGATAGAACTTTCTTGGGACATCAATTCATCAATAACTTTATCAGCCTTTTCTTCTCTACCATAATTTAATAATGCAAGACCGATAGATAAACCACGGATAATATTCTCGTGCTTGGTTTCCTTAGCGTATGTTAACATATCTGTAATAGCATTCTCATTTCCAGAACCTAACATAACTAAACCCATAGCCAAACCTGCAGCTTGTCCTGAAATAGCAGAATCGGAATATAGAACAACTTTCAATGATTCATAGAGACTTTCACTATTTGAAGACATACCAGCAACACCACTACCAAGACAAGCTCCATGTAACATTACATCCGTCTCGCCATTGTCAGCAGAATTACCGTTCTCATCTATGAACTTTTTCAAGTAATCAATAGTATCTCTTCCATGGCCAGCAAATATTAAACCTAAAGCATAAAGGGAACCACCTTTAGTATGAGCAGCACCAGTTAATCCTGGTAAGTATGGCTTTAAAATATCACGTCCCTGCGATAAATTACCCTTATGAATAACACCCAATGCAGCGGTTGCGGAGAACTTAGACCAGTTAGTAGCTTTTCCTAACCATTCTAAATTCTTTCTAAAGAAAGAATCGTCTGTCGTACCGGCATGCATGAATGCGTTTGCAAATGTAACAGCAGAATGGAAAATAGAACTTCTTCCTTCCAACAAGTTCTTGGTTTTATTCAAAATTGAAATATCGGTATTATTATTCTTGTACAAGAAGGTTATATCCAAATCACAGGTTGGAACACCACTTAAAATATGCAATAATCTAGATGAAGCCACTCCATTTTGATTAAAGGATTCATCATTCTTCAAATTTGTCATAACTTGATCCAATAATTCCTGAGAGGCAGCATTCACTAAATCAAAGGCTCCTTGGTATGCAATTAATTTTTCGTCCCTATCAATCAATTCTTTGAAGATTCGAGTAGCCAAATTAGAATCATTCAATTGAACGATGATCTTAAATACAGTGAAGAAATCTTGGTTGTTATTTAAATGTAATAATAAATTCACTAAAGAATTTAACACATCGGTCCTGAAAGAAGTATTGCTGATAACGGAATTTGAACACACCAAAACATAGTTTATTAAATTTAAAGCATTTTCAGAGTTAACTTCAATTTGTTTCTTCAAGATATCTTCAACAGTATCAATCCTATAACTTTCTAATGCAACCCCCAAAGCTAACTTCAATTCATTAGCTTTTATGCATTTAGCTAACATTTTCTCAAAGATACCAGTCAATTGAGGGTCAATCTTCACGGAGCCATCAACATATTTCTTCTGAGATAATGAAGTATATAGATTGATGCATTTAGAGACTATAGTCTCAATATATTGGGACTTCTCTTCGATATCAAACTCATCTCCAGCATAAAGGGAGTATTTTACAGAGGCTTCAAAGTCACCTAAGTTATAGTAGACCTTCGAAATGATTAATGCAGCCAAAGAGCTCTTCTCAAAAGTGCTATCTTCATATAATTCTTCTAACTCAGTGATATTATTGGCAACTTCTGTCCATAATTGATCAACTACTTCATTCAATGATGTTAACGCATAAGCTTTCAAACTTGAGTCATTCTCCCCAAGAAGCGCTAAATATGGTGCAGCCGAAACTAATGCCATTACTAATTTGTTTATTTTTATTACTGGTTCTAATTCTTGAATTAACCTTCTTTATAACCAGCTTTAATTCTTTGTGTTAATGCTGCTTATGTCCTGTTGCCACCAAGCTTAACTGGAAACTCGATTTTGGACAGATAGATACACAAAACCAAAACTGTTACCCGCACCGTAGGTCTTGTAAGGAATTAATGCAAAAACGATTATAAGTATAATTTAAAATAATATATTAAACTATGTTGAAAGAATTATAGAGGTAGTTAGAGATATATAAGGTACAAATTCATTCGAAATACTGGGTTGAATCATTAAAAGGTTAAATTAAAACTCTGGACTTATTCCAAGATTTAAAAAAAGCATTAGTTCATTTTATTTAATACAATAAACGAGTAGCAATCTTGTAAGGAGTTTGCTCTAATTGCTCATAAAGGGATTTGATATCATTAATATCAACATCACTTATATCCGCCATTAAGTAAGCAACATCACCTCTAGAGTCAGTAAATTGCTTTTCGATATTGTGGTTAGATAAAATATTGTTAACAGTCTTCAAGACACCTGGAACGTTTTGATGAATGTATAAGACTCTGACGACATTTTCTTGGTCTAAATCTAAGGCTCTTAAGGAAACTTCTGGGAAGTTAACAGCACCAGTAGAATTACCTTCATTTATGTATTTGGTTACTGCACTGGCAACTTCAACACCAATAGCAGATTGAGCTTCTTCAGTAGAACCACCAATGTGAGGAGACAATATAACGTTTCTCAAAGAGCATAATTCAGAGGCCCATTTGTTTAAATCGTTATTGAATAAATCTTCACCGTTCTTAGCAGGTTCATGTGGGTATACATCTAAGGCGGCACCAGCAATCTTACCAGCCTTCATAGCTTGGATTAAAGCTGGAATATCAACAACAGTACCTCTAGAAGCGTTGATAACGTAAGAACCGTCCTTCATAGCACTGAATTGTGGAGTACTCAATAAGTTCTTGGTATCTTCAGTGGCTGGGACATGACAGGTAACGAAATCAGCTTTAGATAACAATTCGTCTAAGGTTGCAACTTGCTTGGAGTTACCTAAGGACATGATCATTTGAACATCATAGTAGATAACATTCATACCCATAGCTTCGGCTAAAACAGATAATTGAGAACCAATATGACCGTAACCGATAATACCTAAAGTTTTACCTCTAATTTCCCAACACTTAGCACTGACCTTATTCCAAGTACCAGTGTGTAATTCTATGGAACGATCACCTAGTTGTCTAGCTAAAGTAATGATTTCAGCAATAACCAATTCAGCAACAGATCTGGAGTTTGAGAATGGGGAGTTAAAAACAGAAATACCAGATTTGGCGGCAGCTTCTAAATCAACTTGGTTGGTACCAATACAGAAACAACCAACGACAACCAAGTTCTTGGCATGTTGCAAGACCTTTTCCGTCAACTTGGTCTTAGATCTGATACCAATGGCATGAACATCCTTGATTTTTTCAATCAATTCGTCTTCTGGTAAAGAAGTCTTGTAAAATTCGACTTGGTAGCCTTGATTTTGGAAGATGTTAATAGCGGTTTGATTAACGTTTTCCAACAACAAAATCTTGATATCACCAGTGGAGAATGGCTTTAAAGTCTTTCCAGACTTGCTGTTCAATGGAACGTATTGACTTAAGTATGATTGAGTTGGTGAAGTAGAAACAGCATTTGGTGAACCTGAGATGTTCATCGCCTTTTGAAAGGTTTGAGTAATTTGTTGTGGTGAAGCCATATTTATATGTCTTTCAATGTGATTATTGGGGCACAAAGTATACAGAATCTGAAAAGACTAAGCTTAAAGACGTATGAATTATTCTTCAAATACCCTTTTATAAACTTCAAGTCTTAATCGAATTTTTTTCACTATGAGTAATAATATCACGTGATAATGGCGAATTCATTTCATTATTGGTCAACGGTACAGAACATTTCTGGTTTAAAATTCCTATTGGCCAAGGAGTAGTCTGTCATTGCCACTACTTCTCTACGAATTTACCCCTAATGCTAATTATAAATACACACTTGTATTAACTCAATATCTAACTATACTGCAATATCCATGTTTAGTATCTTATCTGGAGTAGATTTCAATGAGATACATCAGAATAGCATAAATGACTCCGAAAGAAACTAAGGCATGACTCGGACTCATGGCAAGATGAAGTGGAGTAAAATTGAGGGATTGAGAATAGAAGGTGACGAGTCAACACATGCACGTGATACATTTCTCTGCGTTAATTATTTGCCAAGAGTCAATTGGAGAATGGAAGCAGGATAAAAATATTTGTGCACATTGCGCGTATTTCTTTGTACAATATACAGTGTTTTCATAATTAACTCGTACTTCCGGTTCAAAAATCTTCGTACCTTCGGTCCGAAATAGTTCATACTTCCGACCAGATATATCAAACTAACCTGTAAAACTCTTCATACTAAATTGCAAAATATCTCAAACCATCTTATGTGATTAGTACAATATAGATAACATAATATGAGTATTGAATCTAGCGATAACTTTATATTTGAAGATGGCTTTGGCCATTTATTTGATGGGAAAGGTAGAAAGCTAATGAAATTACATGTAGATACTGTATATAATTTTCAATTATATTGTTGAAGTTGTCTTTATTGTAATATTAACTAATTTGTTATATAGATGTAGTTTATACATTCTAATAGTTAAGCTTGGGGAGGGATTGATTTTTGAAGCCTACTAGTCTAATATTTAAATTATTCTGTTCGTTGATTTGACTCAAAATATAATATTCATCCACAACATCATCACTTTATATACTTTCTAAAACATCAGGTCATCCATTGCAAATTCATTGTCGTATGATGATTTAAAATATAAGCCCATAAATTATAATCCCGTTAGAAAAGCAGGTTACAGTAGCATCCTTAGTTTTAATGTAGTTTTAAAGATTTCGAAATTAATCTATAGTTGCACAAAAACCAACATTCTTGGACAAACTAATAAAAAAACCTATCAAAAGAGAATTCATCAGACCAAGTAAGAGCCGTATAGTACACCAGTATGCTTTTCACCAAAGAATAATAAGTTAAGGATGTGCCTTGATCACAGAGCCTTGCCTTAAATGATCAGACAATCAAAGACAAATATCCTCTCCCACATATTGACCTTTTGGATCAAATATGATGTCTGAAATACATTTCACCTGAGTCAACTAAAGTGCAATTGACATAGAAACAAACGTATTAGTTTACAAATGCCGTGGACCATGTATCCAATGGGATAGCTGAATTCAGGACTAACCCATCTCATATAATGTGGCGAAGAAAAATTGTTATAAATATAAATAGTATTAATTTTGTGTATACAATTTAGTGTAGTTTAGTTGAGGGATCAACGAGATACGAATTATTATCTGGTGTCCAACCAAATAGAAGATTTAATTTAGAGCCAATAGTTGTAGTTGAGTCATGTGGTAAAGGCTGGGGTTTTATAATATCGCATTATCTTTTACGTGCTTACCTCAATACAACATCAATTAGATTTGACATAATATAAATACCGTGTACAAATCGTTTAGAAGAAAACTAAAGTAGGCATACCATTAAAAAAATACTACTAAATTACTAACAAAAGCAATAACGTAAAAAAAAAAGCTATAACTACCTTAATTTTGACCATTTAGCATTCAATAGGATGAAGTTATTTAAAGACTAATATGCGTTTAAAGCAAATAATTTTCTTGGATTAAGAAGATCCTATGTATTTCAATGAAGTCAAATTTGAAATATTCCAACTAGTATTTAAAACACCCTTGAAGACTACTTATAAAGATTTTTTTTTGATTTTTATATTTTATAGAAAATTTGCTTGTTGTAACATTGTTTTGAGAGTGTCTAATAGTTTTGGTATAAATGCGCTTTCTTCAATAAGCTGATCCATAACACCAACCATAACTGTCTGTATCCCAATCAAAACGTTTACTGTAGGAATGACCGCTACATCCATTGGGTCTGTTGCTGACACATGCTTGGTCTTCATTCTCATTCGACCTCTTGTAGTTCCATGTATGTACACAACCTGCACAGCCTGCACAATACGCACTTATATCCTCATTTCCTCCACCAAAATTGTTTGCAGCTGAATCTAAAACTGCTTTGGCTACACAACCTTTCATAGTCTGCCAACCTCCATCCCAGGAGACGCAAGCTTGTTGGCCCTGAGAATCAGCACCACAGATAGCAGAGCGTCCTAATACCATCCAATCGCAAGCTCCCGAAATTGTATACGACAAGGCACTTAACGCGGTGACTCTTGCAACATGAGCCGTTGACCTAATCCAAGTGTTACGTGCGAAGCAAGCATTCGCCCTTTTCTGCATAGAATTTTCACTAGTTGCATTAATCCCGGTTAAACCTACTTGCATTTCTTGGAGATGAAGCACATCACCTGACTTTAAGTAAGCTAATAATTGGTTGTTAAAATCATTTACGCCACGCTTCTCAAGGGTACTATCATTGGAATTCATCCAGATACCACCAGTCATGGAAGCTAAATAAGCAGCAGCCCTGATTTCTTCATCAGCAGCGTCATAACCAAATGGATTCCCATAGTTGTCGGTTATTCCAATGAATTCCGCTTCTTCCCAAGAACTTAACCAACTTGGCAACTCAACATTGAGCTTAAGTTCAGCAGGAATTTCTATTACCTTGTATCCTAAGGATTCAATTGTCACCATCTCTGTCGAATTGTCCATAGCGTCTCCTATCTCTATCAAGGACCTTTTCCCTGAGGCAGAGTGCGAAGCTTGTCTCACCGGTGACAGTAAAACAAGTGTCAATTAAGAGAAGAGAAAAAGGAATAAATAGCCGATCATAAAAAATAATATCTGCGAAAACTTTCAACATTGTGAGTCTAAGAAAATTAGAGCTGTATTTCTAAGGCAAAGTTCTTTATTTATATAGTTGAATACTGAGTGATTAAATTACCAACAATAATCTTATTATAGCTCTTGCAGAATAGGAGCGTTAATGAATTTCTTGGCGCATTCTTATAAACGAGAGACAGGTATCCATTTCAAAGATATACATATATAAAAAAGATTTCAAATAACCAAAATAGAGTCATGCAAATTGGTCACTATAAGTTCACTAATACTTTTGATCTATACAGCCATATTGGAAAGTTTATTTTGGGTTATTCTAATACGTGAAAACCATAAATTAATATCTCTGTATTATGAATTTGTTTGCTACTGAGGCATTTAAAAATATCTAATTTATGGCGTCCGAAAATATTTTGAATGCGACTGCATAGTTATTGATGAAGATACCAGGTTAGGATTAGAAAAAATATTTAACTTGAAAGGTCAAAAAATATCATTTGCATATCCACAGCTTAGTAAGAATATTTTGTAAAAATTTAGGGATCAATTTTAGACACTTATGTGAGGTAAGTTTACACGAGTATCATTTTAAAGAGTCATTAAACTTGATACAAGCATACATAAAATCGAATCAAATAGGATTTCAAATAATCAGAATAGTGGCATGCAATTTGTTCACGATAACTTCACTAATATTATTGATCTATATAGCAAAATTGGAAAGTTTATTTTGGGTTATTCTAATACGTGAAAACCATAAATTAATATCTCTGTATTATGAATTTGTTTGCTACTGAGGCATTTAAAAATATCTAATTTATGGCGTCCGAAAGTATTTTAAGTCCAGCCGCACAGCTTCTTAAGGAATGCGTGCATCAGACGATTACTTCATTAGATCAACTCCTTTCATTTTTCGTGAGCCATTAAGCGATTGAACAATGAACGACATATCGCATGGTATACTATATACGACTTCAAACCTCCTACAAGCCAAAACCAAGTCTTTCTTTACTTCTTTATTTACCACGACTCACATTCCTTCGTTTAATTAAGGTTTGATTCTGATTTAGTGGGTATGGTAATTTTTTTTTTTGGCCATGATATCTAGTATTTTGTGGGTATCATTAGGGCCCTTTTTATTTATTTTTCGATTCCTATACCATATATTTTGGTCAGGTTTAAACGAAGAAAACCTTTAATTTGTTGTAAACTTCTGGGTCAAAATTGCCCCGGTATTCATATGATAGATGATTTTCAAAAATGCTGTCTTATCCCAAAGAAGATAAGGCCTCTGATTCATGCTAGTTTGGCTAAAATTAACATCTTTAACTTTTGAAGCTATCACTTGATAACAGCCATGTATACTATTTCAACAATATCTTACCTCCTTTATTTTGGATTCTGCAAACTTCTATCGTATGATGTTTATTGTCGTGCCTGTTTTAATCTTAATTGATCCAGGAGCTTTTCTTTTCTTGTTTGGGTTAGTTGCAGCACTCTTTACTTTTAAACTGATAGGTCCTTTTGCGCATATTGCTCCTAAGAAGGAAATGTTTATTCCCCTTGTAACAGGAATAACTTTGATTGCTCTTTGCGCTTCGATTGACCATCCACCTTCTCTCCTATTACCGATATTAATACCAGCTTCGTCAATAAAGACACAATTTTTCAGAAAATCAAGGATTGGTTTCCAAGTTTTAGCCCATTCAAATCGTTCATTTATTGTCTTTTCCAGGACTCTTGCAGATGGAACTAACGAAATTCTTTTAAAGCTTAATTTACAAACTTTTCTTACAAATTTAAAAAACAGTAGAGGAAGACAATTTCAAATCCATAAAGTTTTCCTGAAGCCTATCTACCATCTTCTCTAAGGTGACTGTTGAGTTTTCATTCACAATGGATAGCAAATGATCTTTGTGGAGCTGATACAAAATGGGTTTTCTACCAACCTTTTTATAACTAATTGGAATGCCGAGTAAATCACAATATTGCTGCTCGTTTGCTTTACTTTTCCAAGTATCAGCTGTTTGCTTGAGAGTATTCGCAGCCAGATATGCGGAAAACCCCTCCTCTATCGTCATTTCGTGAAACTTTTGCTTAATCTCAATAGAATATCTAAGACATTTTCTTTTTGAATCTGTTTGTTTTTGATCAATTTCCATCATAGATTGTTGGTTGTGGCCTTTTACTTCTTTTTTAATTTTTTCTTTACAATCTTTGGTCATTAACTTGAAGTCTCTGAAACTCATACAAGATTCCAAAGGCGCACCTACATTGTCTACATGTAATGTCATTAGCTTTCTACATTCCCATCAAATAAATGGCCTAAGCCATCTTCAAATATAAAGTTATCGCTAGATTCAATACTCATATTATTTTATCTATATTATACTAATCACATAAGATGGTTTGAGATATTTTGCAGTTTAGTATGAAGAGTTTTACAGGTTAGTTTGATATATTTCTGGTCGGAAGTATGAGTTAATTATGAAAACAATATGTTTTGTTGCGGTTATGTTGTCTTGGTAACGTGTCGCAGTTACCTTCTCTTTACGTGTCCAGTACTATTCGCACTCCCTCTCCCTCGGTTAAATATTTCCAGGGTTCAGAAGGCCGGGTAATAGTATGATGATGCATATGAGCCCTCTTATTACCTTTTTGTGTCAGATCAGGTTTTTGTTTAACATCAACTCAGATACGAAGATGACTTGAGTATCTTTACAGCAAGAAGTACAGGTATATTCTTGCAATTCGGTAGTAGCGGCCACAATCCAGCATATTTAAGTGAAAGGCGGTATCTTTCTTATGCCCGAAGATTGGAGTCCAGAGCTGCGTCTTTACAAAATGGGTGATCAAGGATTGATTAAAAATGGGTCGCCTAATGCATCTCCTAGACAAAGAGCGCCAGAAAGTAATAACATCAAGGTGTTATGCAGATTTAGACCAAATAATGAACATGAAAGTGATAAGGGTAGGAATATAATTCATATTCTAGATGATAATAGCGTTAAAATTGAAGGAACTGATAGCGCTAAGGATTCTCCAAGTTTTGTATTTGATCGGGTATTTGGCATGGATTCCAAACAAGTAAATTTATATGAGTACTCCATCAGAGAGACTGTTAATGAGTTTTTCAATGGTTACAATGGAACGGTTTTAGCATACGGGCAGACGGGATCAGGAAAATCATTTACTATGATGGGGAGTTCCATTAGCGATGAAGATTCCAAGGGATTGGTTCCTAGGATATCCGAAGACATATTCAAAAAGATAGAAATGGGGTCTTCAGAGATTGAATATGCTGTGGGTGTGTCATTTATGGAAATTTATATGGAAAACATCCGAGATTTGCTTAATTCTACCAGTTCTCAAACTAAATTTATTATCCATGAAGACAAGGCAAACGGTATATATGTCAAGGGTCTTTCACAAGCTTTTGTTTCGTCAGGAAGAGAGGTAATCCTGGCACTAAAACAAGGTCTTAAGAATAGATCCACAAGTGCTACCCTCATGAATAATGAATCATCTAGATCGCATACCATTTTTCAAATAAAACTCTCACAGAAAAATACAGTTTCTGGCACAATAAAGAAAAGTCAGCTATTTTTGGTGGACTTGGCAGGATCCGAGAAAGTCGATAAAACTGGCGCTGTAGGTCAAAATTTGGAGGAAGCTAAGAAGATTAATAGTTCTTTATCTACATTGGGGCTTGTAATTAATGCTTTAACAGATGTTAAATCCAGTCATGTACCTTATAGGGACTCAAAACTTACGAGAATACTACAAGAATCTCTTGGTGGTAATTCCAGAACGTCTCTCATAATAACATGTTCTCCCAATTCTCTAAATGAACCGGAGACGTTATCCACATTAAGGTTTGGGTCTAGAGCGAAATTCATTAAAAACAATGCTCATATTAATACAGAGTTGAGTATGACCTCACTACAGCACAAGATCCTGACTTTAGAAAAGATAAACGAAGATAATGAAAAATATATTAAAGAAATCGAGCTGGAGCTACGACAATGGAGAAAAGGAGAAGTTCCTTCTTCGAAGTCGCTACTAAGAGATTTAACGCCAAGAACTCCTAAAAGAGCGACTTTTAATAGTCCCAATATTGTCGATTCGCTGATACATGGATCTATACCAGTAAATGTGAAGGAAGGAATAAAAAGGAGAGACCAAAAAATCGAAGAATTGGAAAATGTCATATTGAATATGAAAATGGAGAATTTGAAAGGATCTCACCAAGAAGAGCTGAAGTTATTTCAATTAGAAAATTCTTTGCATAAATTGAATGAGAAGTTGAGAGATGTAGTTTTGGTCAATGAGAATCTTCGTAAGCATCTCTTAATTAGCGAGAAAATTGTTGAATCTAGGGATGCTCAAATAGACAAATTAAAGACAGGCTTAAAAGAACAACAATATAGAGTTCTGCAAGAAAGCCTTAGTTTTGAATCCAAGCTTTGCTATATAAAAGAGAAACTTGACCAATATAATCAGAATGAAGAGATAAACATAGATGAAAACGAAAGATCCACAGTATTTAAAAGAACAAATAAATCATTTGGTGAATATTTGGTGGAAAATAGCTTTCGGAAAGATGATCAATTAGTAAAGTTCAATTCCAATTCCCCAACATCGCCTAAACCAGGCCTAAATTTGAGAATCGTGAAGCCTTTGAGAGGTGGGAAAGGGAAGACTACTATCGACGAGGATGAATTTTTTTAGCTAATCTTGTACGTCATTTTCAAATATTATTTCAATTAAGCTCATAGAAATTTATATAGGATATTAATGATAGTTTGTTCATGCATCCGAAATATAATTTATTTTAATTTTGATCAAGATAACTATCATAATCAATGTCTTGATCATCATATTTTGCAAATTATGATATTTCCTGTATATAGTTAACCCCAACTTTCATAATCCATTATGGCAAGAGAAAGTTCTAACAAAATACTTAACATGTTTATAGTAATTAAATAGAATGGATCTATTTATATCAAACCAGGCTCATGGTAGCATTGGATGTACGTAGTTATATGTTTTGCGAAATTCCGCTTGATGGAAAGTCCAAATGATGATACATTTAGCATGAATATTGACCATTATAGTGATTCGATTACGCAAGACAAGGAATAAGGTTACAGTATCTTTAAAAAAGGAAATCCTTATAGATGGGGCTGATAATTATGTACAACAGATAAAAGCGATTAAGTTCCAAGGAAGGCTTCACTTAGTGGTGGCCCGTAAGAACGGATTAATACAATTGTATGAGACAGTGAGATCAAGCAACAAAAGCTCATATCTCCTTTTAAAGGAGTGGAAGAATTCCAATATGAATAACCAAGATCTGATAGAAGCATTAGGATTGGTACATGGGCAATATCTATACAGTTGCTCAAATGAAGGAAAGCTTATAATTAGAGATTTGATCAATGATGACGAAGACGAGAGTTATAAAGTCTACCTCATCAATGGCCCAGTATCTAGCATTACAATGAAGTACGATAGTAAGTCCAAGAAGATTCTAGTTTCTAGCGCTGGAAAGAATAACGAGCTTAAATTATACGAAATTGACGTGGGTGGCGGTGGCAGTATAAGCAACAAACAGCAATGTATTACTAGTGGAATAAGGTCAACTCTCACTGGTCAAAGAGAGAATTTGATAAGAGCAAGATATACATCTTTAAGTTTGAGAACTTCAAATGACCGTCAGGTAGGTACTTTGATTCCATTCTGGATTGGGTGTTCTTATTATGGTAATTATGTATACAAATCCTTATCATGTGAAACCATATCGAATTGGATTATATCTATCTGTTCTGCTGTAATAGACGGGACGGAATATATTCTCTGTGGAACCCAATTTGGTAATTTACTAGTTTATGAAGTGCTGGAAGATAGTCATCCTTCAAAAATCCTTCCGCTCTCGCAATTCCCTATTAATAGTTTGGCTGTATTTAACAATAACCAATTGTTAGTGTTTAGTGATTCGATGTCAAAAATAGGAGTGATAAAGCTTTCCAATTTTGAGGTGATTAACTTCTATGAGAACTTAAAGATTGGACCTACTGTCTGTATGCAAATACTAGTACAGGATATCCCTAATAAAAGGAGAAAGAGCCATACAAACATGACATTTAACCCCGTGTATGTGGTATGCACTAATATCACTAACAGTTTGCTAATTTATAAACTCTTTGACGATAACTCGTACTCTTTGGTGTTAGATATGCAATTTGGATTCATGATACCTTCAGTTGCAATTTTGGGGGATAAGGTGTATTCAATACTCGATGGAGTCTTTGGTGACAGAACGGTATACGATGTCCAGAGAATTGGCAAAAAGAGGAAACTAAGCACATTGGATTCTGTCTGCGTTACACACCACCAGGATTCCTTGACCCATATGGACGCTCCCTGTGAGAACGATATTAAAAGCAACCATTTAACAATTACGAAACAATAATTACGATTCACGACAGAATAAAAATCGATTTTAAATAGATACGATTTATCAGTGATATAACTTTCTATTTAGCTTAATTGATGATATATGATTACGACATTACAGGCAGCGACGTAATTTTTTTAGAAACCAATATCTCGATTCTTTAGAGTGCCACTCCTATTGGACTACAAATTACAAGAATAATCCTGTTGAGCTTATTAAATTGATATTTGTAAGAAGTATTCAGATCCCTAACATAAACCGTTTTAGACATACTTAGGGGAGGATAGTATTTCTTTATTTTATACATTTCATCTTAGTGATTCTGACTTACATGTATATATACATATACCTATACAACTTCAATCACGGTACTATTTAAGCTTTCGGCTCTCAGGTTCCATCATAATAGTGCCATAGGAGAAATAGAATATATGTTACAAAACAATAGTATATTTGTTCCGGGTAACTCTACGGTTCATGTTCTGGCATAAGAAAACTTGCAGCAATTCACATATCATTTATCATTATCGCTAAAATAATATAATTAGAGTATCCTAATCAGTATATTGTACTTGTACTATGAGTAATTCTGTGTTTAATAATATATTTGGTGTAGAGCCTCCAGCTGGCGATAGCTATAGTGATGTTCTTCACTATAAAAGAAAACTTGAAGCTGCAATTGATGAGAGAGTATTACAGGAGAAGCATATGACATCGCAATTGATACAAGAATCAGAGAATCAATCAAAGAAACGGAGGTTAGAGTTAAATCAGCATGCGTTTGAAGATCTCAAAAATGTGAATAGTATCTTGAGGGCCAAAGCGCTGGAAGAGGTAAGTGATGAAGCCCCTCGATGGTTTTTAACGTGGGAGGGAGTTATTTCTAATACAATTTCTCTGATGGAAGATGATATTTCCCATATCAAAAATGATTTTCGCAAGTTAACTGATACTGTACATGAAATAAACTTCAAAGTTATTCGAAATGACAACCGAATCTCAAGAAAACATCATTGGCCCGTGATTCCACTTCCATTTTTAGATGGTTCACTACCAACAGATACTTTGCCAGAGATTCTAGAGGTTCCAGATATTGATAATTTAACAACTGAACAATGCAAAAGGTATTTGGAAGGATACGGAGTTAATGTAAATACCAATGAAAGTGTTCAGTTGAAGAAAGCATTGAGGCATGTAGTTCATTTTGAACGTTTGGAAGATTATCTCTATCGGTTCGATGTTGGAGAGAATGAGGAAGAGAATGAGGAAGAGGTGGAGGAGGCAGAGAATGAGGAAGATGTGGAGGAGGTAGAGAATGAGGAAGAGGTTGAGGAGGAAGAGAATGAGGAAGATAATGAGGAAGAGGTTGAGGAAGAGGTTGAGGAAGAGGTTGAGGAAGAGGTTGAGGAAGAGGTTGAAGAGGAAGAGAATGAGGAAGAGGTTGAGGAAGAGGAAGAGGAAACGGAAGACGACTAATTCAAAGTTATTCATCCAATTGGGTTGCTGGATTTTTTTTTTACTGTTTTTACTACTTAATGTATTGTTTATAAGATGTTACAAAGGGGTCTGTAAAGAACCATTCGCAATATCCCATCACATCCATTTCTATCCATTTCCATTTTCGACACAGATGCTGATGTATTTGTTTGATTCTTTGGTGAATTTTGTAAGTTGTTTTAACCATTCATTGTTGGAGAAGCTGATATCTAACCTTATAGTGTTATATTCTTTTTAGCTAAGAAAAATTTGCATCATAATAGTGAATATCCAGTTTTGGGGATTACTATAAAATGATAATTCTTCTCTACATTTTTTCTGCAATCGAGGGTTAGTACATAATAGGTGCTGTCTTGGAAAAATCTGTGTGTGGGTTCATTAATATAACTTATTGTCACCTAGAACTAATTTAATATTTTTGACTAACACATACCAGATATTTGATTGAAATTATCTCCTAATTTATTAATCTGAATAGTATGTTGCTCGTCTTGTTTCGTACTTTGCATTCTGGGATCAAATCAAAGCTACTCTGGCCAAGATAAAGATTAAATATTAGGTATATCTTAAAAGCAGTAATATGTGTAACTCATGCAAATATCAGTTTTACCACCACAGAAAGCTTCGGACGTTGTGATTTATTTACTAGGGTTCATTCTTTTTTTTTTTTGCATCCATCTGTGATTTTGTGACATAAAAATCAACCCCAGATAATAGGAAGTAAGAAGCATTCACATTCCTGGGGATATTCAAGCGGATGTACATCTAGTCACTATTTCTTTGATTATGGCGTCTCTTGTTCTCTTGTAAAACTTTCCCAACGCTATTACTTTAAGCCCTTATCGTGAAAATACCATGATGGCTATCTCCAGCGAGGTTCTACACGAAATCTATGAGTAGATGTAGAACCTCTCATAATCATATAGTAAACCAAATACAATGCTAAAGCTTTGTTCATCAAATATTGTTACCGCGGATAGAGAAAGTAGAGTGGTTGTGAACGAACATAAATTCACCGGATCAATTACATTTTACCCTTTAGTTAACGGACGAAAGATAACAGCAATTATATAATACTTATTATTGTCAATAAAACCACCATCATTTTGATATAAATAGAGTGAATATTCTACATAAGGTTGGGAATTTTCTCTTCCGCTGACCGTATTCGAACAAAGAATTCTCCATTACGAAATATATCCCACTACATAGTTAAGATACTGATCTTTAAAATCGAGAACCACACGACAATATTATATTCACTCCAAACGAGTACTCACTCTAATATCACAATACCAAAACTCAGAGTGTTGATAAATTTACCGCCAATGAGTGCTCCTGTATATCAATCACTATATAACATTGCTGTTGCATAACTGCACTGAAAGTAAAGCGTTAAAGCAATTCGTTAACAAACGTTAACATTAACACTACAGTCTCACCGTATAACCGTCGAACCCAGTCTATGTGCTTGGCATCGTTCAAATGTAGAAATCCAATCTTAGTCCTAGAATTAAGGTTTGTATTGAGAAATTTTCTTCTTGGATTTCTTGAAACTAACAATTCTACTTAGCACAGAAGCGATAATGACCAAAAATGGTTTCATCGACATATATTTTCTTATGAAGACTGACATGCATATTTCAACTCTCCAATTTAGAAATTGCTTAAATCAAATATAATAAGATGAGAGTTGCTAACATTTCTTGTCATGTTTGCCAGCATCTTGAAACTGTATACACATTTTTAAGTTAGGTGGGTCTCGTATTTCGGGTCATCTGAGCAACAATTGCGGCTTACCACCCATTCAACTGTTGCTTCTCTCATAATAAGCACCATTTTGTTGTACTGAACAACACGATCACTGGCGTGGTGGTGAATATGGTGCGTTTGTGTCAGGGTTGTGATGGTATTTTAGCCCCCCCAGTTTTAGATTCATACATAAATTCTCCAGCTGGGGTTCTCGCGGACCCTGAATCAGGTCCTGCCTTTCAAAGTTCTCCACCTCTGAAACCCATCGATCTCTGTAGATAATGATACTAGTCCACCATCTCATTACTATGTGTATTGTGTAGCATTCTACAGATTAGTGTGTGCATTTGTGTTTGGCGTCCTGATGCTCTATTGTATTGCTATCTCTGTGTCACGAATCTACTATTAAGACCATCGTTCCCATACGCTACGCTGCTCCAAAGATACCATGGTCAGAGCCGGAGTAGACCATGGCCACAGGGTATAGCACTGCTTAATATTATTAAACTCTATTTATAATCGGCAGTGCAGGGGCTGGGATTTCTATCACGCCAAATCCATTTATCAACCCATGACTTTCGATTTCGACCAAAATCGTCAATTTATATTTGGGCAGCATTTTTATGTGTGATTCTTTAAAACAATAAGCATATACGCCAGTAATTTTTTTCTACTGAAGAGTTCTGATAACCTAGATATATAAAAGTGGCTAATATATCAATAATACGTAATTACTAATCTGATAGCATATACATTATAGTGGAAGATAAGATCATGCATCATCGAAATTTTAGTTTTGATAAAATCAAGAATAAAGTGACGGGGAGAAGGTCTCTGGAGTCGTCAATTCTAGAGATAGCATCTTCTGAGATCGCTCGGCGGAACAGCGTATCGAATCCTATGATTGTTATATCCGAAGAGAAGCAAGACACACTGGTAGTGCCTTCTCGTAACAGACTCAGAGCTCAGTCGTTATCTTTATTACATGGAAATAATAACACTGCATCGCGATCAAGGTCCAGAAGTGTCAAAAAGATGCAAACCAAGGCACTTATAAAGCAGGAAACAGCGTCGGTTATACTGAAGAAACTTCTCCATGTGTTGTTAGATTTGGGAATCCAGAATCCTATCTCGTTGGACACTACCAGTGGGGGGTCTAGGGGCCCTTCTTCCAAGACGTCCAAAATGTACGTGGCGAACACCAGTGATTGTATCTACTTGGATCCAGCAACATCTGCCAGCTTTACTTACGAAGACATTGAAAACGGGAATTTAGCTCGTAACGATTACGATGTGAATGACGACGACACAAGCCAGGACGATGTTTTCAACGAGGACGATCCCTTGAGTAATCATGAAAATTCGGCAGGTCAGAGACGCAGGTCTGTTCCAACACCATTACGCCAGAAGATCAACAAGTTCAAGTCGCCAAATTACCTTTGTTCTGAAATAGATTCAGAGGGTCCAAAACCTCATACATTTGCTGTGATTGTGGAGTTGAACAAGGAAATGGTTATTAAGGAATTAAAAGTTGAATTTCATTCAGTGGTTAATATGTTGTGGCCTTCTGGTGATCCATACAATAAATCTTATACGAGAGAAAAGTACGATATTGGGCTTATGGAATGGCTGACTAGCTTGAATGACTGTGACTATTACATCAGTACTGAAAACACCAATGATATAAAATCAAAGAACTTAAGTACAGTAGATTTGGCTAAAAGAACTAGAGAATATACGTTGTTGCAGATTCAAGATTTGAGTGGAAACCCCACAAAGGGAAATACGTCCGGCTCTAGAAAGGGGTCGATAGTGACTGATAATGAGTCTTCTAGTTCTTCATCTACAGAGATTACTTCAGAAAGTTGTAAAGCTGGTCTTTACGTTTTCTTATTGCCAATCTTAATTCCAGGAAACATACCTGGTACTGTCAACTCTATAAATGGAAGTTTGAATCATATTTTGAATATTGATTTGTTTAAGATATCTGACAAATTGAATAGAAAAGTCAAAACACACGCTACTTATAATTTGCCAATGGTAAGAACTCCTCCTTCGGTTGCGAATTCTATTGCTGATAAACCCATATATGTGAACCGTGTTTGGAATGATTCATTGCATTATATTATTACTTTTCCCAAAAAATATGTTGCCTTGGGAAATGAGCACTTAATTAACCTTAAACTTGTGCCTTTAGTTAAAGATGTTATCATTAAGAGAATAAAGTTCAACGTCCTAGAAAGAATCACTTATGTATCTAAGAATCTTACACGGGAATACGAATATGATTCTGATGATCCTTATCTTTTGAGATCTTATGCGTCCGAAAATAAGGTAAGAGAGCGTGTTGTACCAGTCTATGAGTTGACCACGAAATCTAAGGGAGGCTATAATCATGGTGAACCTTATAAGGAAGAAGTGATAAGCTGTCCAGATAACAATTTGTTATTTTCTTGTTACGAATCAGAAATGGATAATCTTGCTCTTAATTCTAATTGTGATCCTTTATCAAAACCAGATAGGAATTCAATGATCGCAACACCATTGGACATTAACATATGCTTACCTCTATTAACGACTAAAATTGACAAAACATTATTATCTTCCTCGGTTGGTGACGATCATAATGACATTTCTCTGAAATCGGATCCTACCAGCAGAAACTCGATCACTTCTATGAATTCTCCAAACATCGAAGGCTCACCAAAAATAGCTCCAGCTGAAGGGATCCCAGTACCTAATGAGATTAACTTGTGGGATGAAGAGAATATATTTATACCAGATCATTCAACTTTGTTATCAGAACCTTCACATAACTCTATGAAAGATCCGATTCAACAAGGATACACTGTAGTTGGAAAGGCATTGTATCCAGATTCAAATTTTAGAAATATACAAATTTGCCATAGGTTACAAGTGTGTTTCCGTATTTCAAAGAAGGATCCTAAGGATGGTAATAAAATGCATCATTATGAGGTCGTTGTTGATACTCCTCTTATATTATTAAGTTCTAAATGTTATGATGCTTCTATTCAATTACCAAAATATAATGAACTCCTGGGAGATCTGTATTCAGGTGCTGAAGGAACAGACTCGATCTCTTTCAGGACGCCAGTTTACAATGGAAATGGGGTATCTATTAAACCATTGTCTGATCTGGAAGAACAACTTCCATCTTTTGAAGAGGCAACTTCACCTATGTCTTCGCCGGTAACTCGATCCATATCAATTGATGATAATAATATTAGCAGATTTCCTTCTGTAAGTATTCCTACTATCCCTGATGAGCCGGCGCCTGCTTATGAGTTTACGGAGGATATTCCTTCTACAGGAAGGCAAAATCAATTGAACATTGACGAAATTGTAACATCTAAGAAAAGGACAAGTGATTCAAATATGTTATCTCCAACAATTCGACAATCCCTACTGAATTCTTTCGCAACTACATTGCCAAACTCCTTATCTAACGATGAAATCCAGGATGGGTCCTCTGATACTCCAAATAATACAACAAAGGATGTTGAGTATCTGATAATAATTCCAGATAATGCCACAAATCCTTCGATAAATACAGATGACTCTTCCAAAAATGATAGTGAATCTAGCATCTCTTTAACTGCTCTCAGTTCAGAGCCTCCAGATTCAAGTACTTCAAAAGAAGCAGATAGCTTAGGATTAAACAACGAAAGTATTGATAGTTATCAAGAAACTTGTCTGGCTTCGCTTATGGAAGGTAATCTGGATGATGTCTCATCTAATGATATCTTTCTGGCACCCTTAAATGATACAGATCTGGCATGCGATGAAGTAAAATATGCTTCTGCAGTGGTAGAAAAGGACAATAATAATACAGCTGTTGATAATAACTTAGTATCCCATGAAAAAGATGGCACTAAATCGTCTAATGATCTTCAGAAGGAAAATAATGAACAAGGAAGTATTTATTCTCAGGAGACTAGTAATTTCGCACAGAGATTACCATTGTTAGAGAACTGCAGTATTGATTGTATAACCACTCAATCTATTTCAAATGTTGGTAGAAGCAAAGATGATATATCTGTAATTACCGATGGGTTTGTTCATCAAGCTCAGGATTATTATCGTGCCTGCTAAATTTCAAAAGTATTTATAGATTGTATAATATCATTATCGATTTCAGTCGAGCGTAATTTATCAATACTAATTTTTTATAAGAATTCCATTAATTCGTAGAATGTTGATTAAGATTCCTAGGAATAGAAAAGTTGCTGTAGTAGGAGGTGGAATTCTGGATTAACATTTACTTACTTTTTGAATACATTGAGACCTGATGTTAAAATTAAGAATATGAGGATCTGGGAGAAGCTGAAGGAGGCATTAAAACATTAAAACTTAAAGATAAACAGAGCAACGAAGATGTCTTACTTGAAAAGGGTCCTAGAACGTTAAGAGGTGTGAGTGATGGAAATCTCTTCCGCCAGCGTCCAGGAACTGCTTGAAATTTACTGAATTTATTCTTATAAAAATACTATCACCGGCGGAAGTTATTATTTATCGAAATTGTTGTATAAAACGTATAATCAACTTCTTCAGCCGCTCAATATAGATTTTTCGTATTTTCTTGCATATCCATCTGTTTCAATTACCATTTTATCGTCCTTTTGGTAATCCAGATTATAGAATTAAGGTTTATCTATTTTCTTTGGCAAATCCACAAGGAGTATCTGGCTGATGACATGCTTGTTACCTATCAGGTCAGTACCCTGACATGTTTATCGGTTTTTATGTCTACTTGGTTGGAACAAAGACGAAATTCACGTGACGTGACTTAGATATATGGGAATTGAAAATCAAAGAACTACATAATCTGATTAATGTAGCATATGAAAGTGCAGCTTCAGAAACTCTTAAGCAAGAGATCAATGGTATTGTAATACGATAAATTTTGCCGACTCATTACTGAGAGGAAGATTCCTTAAACCTTCTGCAGTAATAACATTGTGTTTGCACCTCAAGGATATGCACAAGTCAACAAGAGTTTGGGTATGCTTGACTCTGTTAAAGGTACTTTCGCCTGTTGAGACTATTATGACAATTCTGTCTCATCAATATTTCCAAAAGCGGTGCGCCCAAAAATATTATTATTTCGGGCACAATTTTCAACAGCTTTTATGCATTTCATTAGGATAATGCTTGCTGAGTGCTGTAGAATGGAATAAAATACTAAACGAGATTATACAGACTTATCGCACACACAAAAGACGAGGAATAGTTTCATGATCGAAGTACTACAGCAATGATTATATGCCGTTGAAATTATCTTATTCTGATAGGAAGTTGAACAAAAGTAACAATTTCACAGCAGTCAAGGGAGAGCTATTCAATCTGAGTGCTTTTGAAATTCGGGTAGGCTCCTCAAGGAAAATTGCATAAAAAAACTATCATTCCGACGTAGATTACTGTGTTTTATTCAATGAGTTTTGATTATCAAAAAGAGCAAAAAATGAGTAATAAAATGTAAACCTTCTATTAATTATTGAGCTTAAAGACATTCGAGGCACTTCGCAAGCGAGACTTCAAAGATAGGGCAAATTAGAAAATCAAAAAGTAAGTCATTTCGTAGCAGCACCATGAGGGTCTCTGCAAAAGATACTTGACAGGTTGAAGAATTCTGACATTCCGCTAGTAGGTCACATCTACAATTACCCACATATTGCGGTGGTTATTTTGTCAACTCACTGATATTATTGATAAATTGTCTTTTAGATTTGATGCAATTATTCAACGATGTGAATTAGAAAAATTCTTCAAATACTTGGTCTTTTTCGCCGAAATGTATAATGCTATTTTGGTTAAGCCGAGATATGTACGGCTGTTTCGGTTCTTGGGGCCGAGATAAGCTGCATATGTCAGTTAGGTGTACAGGAACTCTAGAAACGATGCGCTTGGCACACCTGCCGATATCTTTTGGACCATCGCTATCAATAAATTAGTTTATCAATAAATTATCTTACAATATATTTTCCTATCGATGCACCAACATAACATTTTACTTTCTTTCATTAATACATCTCTTTATGAAGCGAATAAATGCCATGGATTAAATAATTGAATACTCAATACATTGACTTGTGTTTAATTTGTTTTATTTTTCAAAAAGCAATGGATATTGAGAAGCAATTTATCGTCGATAAGGTCTTGTCACATAACAAGGCTTACTACAATTTGAGTGTGGTATTGTCTAATCCAGACTTGCAAAGACAAGTTGCGGAAGGACAAGAGTTGAAGAAGACTTTGATGGCCAGGCATTTGTCTAAGATAGCCATCGGTGGTGCATTGGGTACTGGATTATTAATAGGTACCGGTTCTGCTTTAAAAAATGCAGGTCCAGGTCGCTTGTTCCTTTCATACTCTATTATTGGTTTTTTGGTCTATATTGTAGTAACGGCTTTAGGTGAGCTTGCTACTTTCATTCCCTTGGCTGATGCAATGGGGAACTTATGGATAATTTTCTAAAAGCAAGAGAATTTGATTGATTTCCGAACTTTTGTATCGAAAAGCCGCTTTTGACCATTGTCAAAGTTTAGCATCCATTATTCGCTATCTTTTAAATTAGCAAAACTATTAAAATATGAATGAGCTTAAATTCGAACGTATGCCTTTGGATTTTAGAAATATAAAATTGACATGTACTACTTCCAGCTTAAGAGGATCTATATGTTCAACTGGCACGTAGATAACGAATGAAGTATTGCAGAATAGCCGGAAATGAAACGCCGAGAGATAACATTTGATTTCGTTATATAAAGCGTAATTGGAAGTAATAGTTTTCCCCAAATATAACAATACTATTATGATCGGCTCATCGCAATCATTGACATCACTTGAAAGTGAGCTGCTAAATTCGTCAAAACGAATACAAATGGATCATATTACAGAAACTAGTCAAGGATCAAAAAATGACGAATTAAATGAAATGGGTGCCCCAACAGTAATTGAAGAGAAGCAGGTTAGAATCACTAAAAAACAAAACCAAGTTCCAATGACTCAGCGTCGAGGATTTCTTTCGTTCCTTTCACTTATTCCCGAATATGAAGATGCTAGAAACTATTCGTCTGGTGTTAAGTTATTAATTGTTTTTATTGTGGCTATAGCGGGTACTTCTGGTCCTATGGGTGTCTCTATCATTTTACCTGCAATGGATGATACTGCTAAGAGCCTTAACACTACTGTTTCTTCTGTGAATATTTCTATTGGCATTTACCTGTTGTCACTTGGTCTCTTTCCAATGTGGTGGTCTCATTTTGCAGATAAGCAGGCCGTAGAAGTGTCTATCTCATTTCATTTATCGCATTTCTTGCATTTTCCATCGGTTGTGCTTTGTCCAAATCCATAACAGTGTTTATTGTGTTTCGTTTGCTATCTGGTGCTGGTGCATCTGCTGTGCAAGCATGTGGAGCGGCCACTGTCTCCGATCTATATGTTCAGGAAGAGCGTGGGACTGCTTTGGGTGTTTTTTTCTTGGGTCCACTCTTAGGACCTTTTTTGTCTCCAATTATTGGTGGTATAGTAAGCAAAATTTGGGGATGGAGGGCTTGTATGTGGGTGATGTTGTTGTTTGTGGGTTTAATGTTTTTCTGATCTTCTTTTTCCTTCCAGAGACATTGAAAAAAAAATGCTTCACTACCGTCTGATGTGATTCCTAAAGGACAGCTTGAAGAGAATCAAATAGACCAACTTGTGGAGGAAAAAGATTCAAAGCAGGCACTTGTTAGAGAAACCTATAAAGATTTAGTTTTAGACTTATCATGATGTCATAAGTTAATAATATGTAAAAATACATATATATATATAATGGTACTATATTTAATTGAACCTATTCTAGCATGAATTCGTTTTCTAAATTCAGCCCAAATATTAGTAATTCTTCAAGGTTAGAATCGTCATGGCATTCCACTATTTATGACTACCTCATTCGTCCAGCATATGCGTTAGTATTTTTGGCGTATCCTCCATTTGCAATCACTGTTTTCTACTCAGGAATAGCTTTCATGGACGTTTACTTTTTGAATACTGCGCTTACGTACGAATATAGCAGACCTCCCTACAATTATAATACCCTATTGTTGGATTGTTATATATTCCCAATTCCGTGTGCTACATTATTGCGTCTGTCTTTGGAGGGAAATGGACCGACCGTTTAATTCGTCGATACGCTAGACGTCATAATGGTCAAATGTGTGCTGAGGCTCGACTCTCCTGGAACGTGGTGACCTCGGCGATTATGTACCCACCAGCTTGTTTAATCTTTGTATGGTGTATACAATATTGAGAGCACTGGGTAATACCATTGATTGGTTCTTCTCTTTTCGGCTTATCTACTATGATTGTCACTGTTACTTTTCGTGTTCACCTTTTACCTGGTAAA
Organism: Schwanniomyces capriottii; assembly: GCA_032927745.1. Classification (NCBI taxonomy): domain Eukaryota; kingdom Fungi; phylum Ascomycota; class Pichiomycetes; order Serinales; family Debaryomycetaceae; genus Schwanniomyces; species Schwanniomyces capriottii. The sequence goes on along the minus strand of JAVSEF010000014.1, from coordinate 213,698 downwards.
GGTGGAACTGCAGTTGCAGTCAATAACTTATTTCGTCAAATATTAGCTGCCAATGCAACATTTGTCACTGAGCCATTGATCCGATCATTGGGTACGGGAGTATTATTTACCATATATGCTGGATTAATAAGTCTTACTGTTTTCTCTATGTTGTATGTCAAGCGAAATATGAATTACTACCGAGAAAATTACGATATCTCCACATACGCTGTGCTTTAGTATTTATAGATATCTTTAATAGACATTTACATAATGACATCTGAGTTTTAATATTTATCCTTCTCCAGCTTTATGTCAAATTAAGCTTGAAATTTGGAAAAAGTTAATCATTGCTACCTCATTAGTAAATAACTTCTGATCACTCTCTTTTCTATTGGAGTCAACAATGAATGTCATAATTGATTTCAGTCGAGCGTAATTCATCAATACTAATTTTTTGAGTTTTTTACAGTATAGGAATTCCATTCATTCGTAAAATGTTGATTAAGATTCCTAGGAATAGTAAAGTTGCTGTAGTAGGAGGTGGAATCTCTGGATTAACATTTACTTACTTTTTGAATAAATTGAGACCTGATGTTAAAATTAGAATATACGAGGATCTGGCAGAAACTGGAGGATATATCAAAACATTAAAACTTAAAGATAAACAGAGCAATGAAGATGTCTTACTTGAAAAGGGACCTAGAACATTAAGAGGCTTGAGCGACGGAACATTGCTTATTGTTGATGTTTTGAAAAATTTAAACATTTCAGAAAATATTAAAGCAATATCAAAAGACTCCGTTTCCAATAGAAAATATTTATTAAACAATAGAAATGAGCTTGTGGAGGTTCCCAATTCATTTAACTCATTTATCCTGTTTTTAAAAAGTGGAATATTGAATGGGGTTATTTCGGGAGTGGTAAGAGAGCCCTTCGTAAAACCAAAATTGGATATAAATGAAGACGAAAGTATTGAATCCTTTATTAAGAGAAGATTCAGTAGTTCGGCATTGAACGATAATATTGTCAGTGCAATAATACATGGAATATATGCTGGAGACTCTTCGAAGTTGAGTATTAAGTCTACTATGCCAAGTATGGTAGCATTAGAAAAAGAGAAGGGTTCTATCTTTAGAACCATATTTTATCGTCTTTTCCAAGTTTACAATAAAAAAAGCAACCCTGAGATCAAAAATGACTTGAGCGATTCATTAAAATCTTATGAAAATCTTATCTCTCCTAGTGCTGATTTGCAATCATTATCCCAAAAATTGAAATGTTATCCCATGCTCAAACTTGAGAACGGTCTTCAAGAATTACCAAATGCACTTACAGAGTATTTAAATAAGCAACCAAACGTATCGATTTCTTATAACACAAAAATTTCATCTATTGATCCAAAAACTGGTACTATTACCAGTAACGGGGAGATTTCTAAATTTGACCATATTCGCTCTACTATCAATACCAATAGCCTTACGGAATTAATAGAAGTACCAAAGGAACTACATGATCTATTGAAACTTGACTACGTTGATATATTTCTTTGTAATGTATATTCTAAGAGGGGTGAATTAATCCCAGGAAATAAACATGGTTTTGGATTTTTAGTCCCAAAAGCTAAAACCAATCCTGAGAGTTTATTGGGTGTTATTTTTGATTCTGATATAGAACAGCATGCAAAATCCTTGTATGGAAGCAAGAACCAAGACTTAAAGAATTATAATAAAATTACGCTAATGATGGGAGGTCATTATTATGACAAATTAGGTAGCATTCCATCCCACTCTATAAATACCAAGATTGTTAAGCTAATTTTGCAAAATATTTTGAAAGTTGACTTGAGTAAGTTCAATATTATATTCAGAGATGAGAAAAACGAGTCCAACAAAACCGTGAATTTGGCTGACAATGATTTGTTGGTAACTTATAATCTCATTAAAGATTGTATTCCTCAATATCACGTCGGCTATCAAGCTAGGAAAACAAAAGTTGATGCATTAATTGACAAAAGTTATGATGGAAAATTATCCCTTGGTGGTATGAGTTTTGGTAACGGTATAGGTGTTCCCGATTGTGTTCTTAATGGCTGGGAAGCTGCTTTAAGAGCAAAGGAGAATTAATGTAAATAGTCAATTATTAGGTATATTAACCTTCATTTACTTCATATCTCTGTAGATTCTCCCACTCTTGATAAAAGGTTAGATTCGTTGCAGGAGTAGCTAATTACCAACGATTTGTGGAAAAATTGTTCATTCTGAAGGAATTTCATAGCCATAGTGGCGCTTTCAATACTGCTGAAAATTAGATGTGCTTGGCCCCTCATCTTCTTTCTTTTGAAATTCAATTGTATATCAATGACATCTCCATATGTTGAAAAGAGCAAATAGAGACTATGTTTCATTAAGCTGGTGTGAATTTGGTCGTTAAGATTTTTTATGTAGAGCGTTTGTGAAGGCTTCAAATTTTGAATATCTAGCTTGTTCTTTTTTATTGTCCTCGTATCATCCTTGTTTATTATTTTTCTTTTTTTGCTTTCATCCATTGTATAAACCTGATCTTCTTCAAAATAAATGTTAATCCAGTAACGACTAAATACTTTCATATCTCGGTCACTTCGATGATGTACTGCATATAGTTTGGAAATGGACCATAGTTTAAAATATGTAATAAATAGGATTCCTATCAGTTTCTGGTTTTCCTGTCAATTATTTATTTGGCTGGTAAGATTTTTTTCTGGTAGCTAACTAGAATATTAGATTTAAAAATTGTTGTTGTACTTTTGAACTTTCGCTGTGACTTTCCTAAAAAAAATACAAAAAATATATAATGATCCCCCCACCAATATAGCTATGTTTAGACAACACTTCTTTTAGAAGATTTTGTTTATCATCACACTAACTTACTTTTGACCAATAATACACTCAACTCTAGAACTTTAGAAGAAGCCTTTTACAGCATAAATTTAACGCGGTATATGCAGTGTACTTTGCAACATACCTTATTTCGTCCAGACATCAAGGGCATTACATGGGGCAATACTTTATAATGTAGACCCTGTGTAAATTATATACTTGTCTGCATTTTGCTGAGTGCTATTGCATCCATGATGTTGGTTTGTGATAATTGCAGCTGTCATACATGGGTTCTTACAAAGCTGCATAATTGGTGGGGTTGAGCATTCTTAGCACTATACTATTATTATACATGCTCTCTGAGTTAAATCAGCTCTATATTAACCCCTGAGTATAGCTGTTTGTATTCTTTTACATAAAAGAACTCTGCCATGCTTCTAAAACGTTGACATATATATCTGGTTCCTGTACAGCTAACTAAATAGGCTCTTCAACAGCGAGTAGCGCACTAAAAATATTCTGACAGTTCCATCAAATATTAATCTCAATCCCAATACTCCGATTCTGTATCAGGTGAAGTTTAGCAAGCAATTCTACGTAGGTAGGCATGCTCTCTTATTGTTAGCACTCCCATTTTTCTTTTTATACTTGAAATTAGCTTCTTCTCCTTCCTCTATAAAACATCTCGGAACTAAAACTGTCGCGTGATAATGACCGGATATTGTCGATCATGATCCTACCACTGTCCTTAAGAATAGCAAATAATGTTGTCATCTTCAAGTATAATTCTTTTATTGGTAGTGGTTGTACATTAATAAAATAAAATACTGTTCGTTTGAACTTTGATAAAGTAGATACAGTCGATTATTCAGGACCGTAGGAAATAAGTAAGTTTACAAACCTATAGATGTCATCACAAGTAAGTGCTTCACTATTGAGACTAAAGTTGCTAGACGCTCTTAGGAGCGGTGATAGCTCCAAAACCAAGGAAATCATGTCGGAGCTCTTGATGACTAAGAACACCACCCAGACGACGGATATCATACAATTGAGAGGGCAGGTCTTACACTATGCGGTACAAGTAGCCCCGTTATCGCTGATTCAATACTTGGTACAGAATGCCGACGAATTTCAAATAAATATCAATTCGCAGGACCCTGATGGCAATACACCATTGCACTTGGCTGCATTGTCTTCGAGATTCGAAGTTGTAAAGTACCTTCTTACTTTATCAAATATTAATGATACCATTGTCAATTTAAAGAAGAAACAGCCAGTTGAAGTATGTAAGGACTTAGATATTGCCCAATTAATGCAGATTGAAAGAGCAAAATTTGTGGAAAGTGTTGCTGTGGCATTGAGAAACTACTTCAGCAACAGAGATTTTCAAAACCTAGAGAATTTGTTGGTTTCTAGTCCTAGGGCTTCTGAATTGTTGGATATTAATGGAGCTGATCCTGATACAGGAAACACTGTTCTTCATGAGTTCATTATGAAAGAAGACTTGCAGATGTGTGATTGGATCTTAAAACACGGCGGTGATCCTTTTAAGAGAGATAAGAGAGGTAAGCTCCCTGTTGATTTAATTCCAAATAAGAACGAGCCATTGAAGAAGTTATTAAAGACTGCGTCCAAAGATCAAACTATAATGGATCCAGTGGTCAGCACGAGTAATGCAATTAAAACTGGTGGTGCACCAACATATAAGGGGTATTTAAGAAAATGGACCAACTTTGCATCTGGTTATAAGTTGAGATATTTTGTTTTAGACCATAAGGGAGTCTTGTCGTACTATACTGATCAAGATGACACAAACAATGCATGTAGAGGTTCTTTAAATTTAGGCTTTGCATCTTTACATTTAGATTCCTCTGAAAAATTGAAGTTTGAAATCATTGGCAAGAATGGAATCAGATGGCATTTAAAAGCAAACCACCCAATTGAAACAAATAGATGGGTCTGGACTTTACAAAATGCCATAACTATTGCAAAGGATAATATCAAAAAGAGACGCGTTGTAAGCAATGAGTCTCAACCGGAGATAGAAACTACATCCCCTAGAAATAGCTCCGAAGACACAGAAAGTAGAAGACTTCTTAAAATTTCAATTCCAGGTAGAAGAAAGCATAAAAGGAATTCTAGTCAGTCTTCTATAATTTCGACTGGTAGTGATCTTGATGACGTTCCTAACACTTCTTCTAGCTCTAGTACTTTTAAAAAACTGGTGGTACCTTCTCCTAATTTGGTGAAAATTAAGGAAAATAGATTATTAGACATGAATCTTTTTAGAACTTCTATGGAGGATGACTATAGCGATTATGACTATGAAAATTTTGATTTAGATAATGGTTATGTTGATTATAGTAGTGATTCTGAATCAATCAATAAATCTAACGAAATAGCTGATGAAATATTTCCGGATCAGTTGTCTACTCTTAAAAAAACAGTTGATGTTGAACTTTCAGGGTTGGTTGACTTGTATCAACAGGTTGCAAATTCAGTCGAAGGTAACTCGGACATTTTTGTCACAGGATTAAATACTTTAAGAACTGTGCAAGAATTATTTCTGAAATATGATGCTTTAGTTCAGACTAATGAACAAAGAACTTTGAAGAGATTGGAAAGGCAGTTAGAGGTCAATAGGTTATGGGAAACCTCGATCCGTCAATTGGAAAATGAGATTACCAAACGTGAGCAAAAGTTAGAGGAATTTGCAGGAAAGAATAAACAAATAAAGAAATATATTACATCAGCCGGGATTTCAACTCTGATACCATCTCATGCAGCTGATACTTTGAAGGAATTAGGCGTTTCTAAGGGAGTCGATAACAGTAGTTCGAATAAACCTGCTACAGAAGAAGAAGTTTCAACACCTAATGAAATTATAGAAATGTTGAATAATGACTCTGATGATGAATTCTTTGACGCTGATGAATTTGAAGACAACGTTAGTCTTGAAGGAGAGCCTACGAAGGAGCTGTCCGAGACTGTTGAAAATGAAGGTACTAATGTTTCAAAAGAAGAAACCTTGCTAGAAAGCAGAGAAGAACAAGAAGATAATAAAGAAGGAAAAGTGAGTAATGAAGTTAAAGTGGATTCTCAAGAGGTTGAAAGTTCAATAAACGAGAAGTCACAGGATGATCAAACTGTAGTGACTGAAGCACTAGAGAGCAAGGACGTCCAATATTTGGTGAATGAAAAAGTAAATACTAAAAAACAACAAGAGATTGCCAATATCCTTAAAGAGGAAGGGTCATTTTTAGGTTACGATAATCCTCCAAGAAAGAAATTGGCAATGGATGAAGATGATAGACCAAAGGTAGGTTTGTGGGGTATTTTGAAATCAATGGTAGGTAAAGACATGACTAGAATGACTTTGCCAGTTTCTTTCAATGAACCAACCTCATTACTTCAAAGATTGGCTGAAGATATAGAGTATTCTGATTTGTTGGATAAGGCTGCAACATTTGAAGATTCCACTTTAAGAATGGTTTATGTTGCTGCGTTTGCGGTATCAGAATACTCGTCTACTATTAACAGAATTGCTAAACCATTCAACCCGCTTCTTGGTGAAACATTTGAGTACTGTCGCCCAGACAAGGGATATAGAATGATTGTAGAACAAGTTAAGCATCATCCTCCAATTAGTGCCTGTTGTGTACAAGCCCCAAGTTGGGATTATTATGGTGAGAATGCTGTGGAGTCACAATTCAGAATTAATTTTGATTTTAAGCATTTGGGTAAAATGTTTTGTGTTATTAGACCTGATATGCCATTTTTAGATAAAAATGGTAAGGAGGTTCAAGAAGAATTATACAGTTGGAAGAAGGTTAACACATCTGTTGTAGGTATTATCATTGGTAATCCTAAAGTTGATAACTACGGTTTAATGGAGGTCACGAACCATACAACTGGCGATGTCATTGTTGTTGATATGAAGCAAAGAGGTTGGAAAGCTTCATCTGCCTATCAATTATCTGGTCAAGTTGTCGATAAGGATGGTAAGCCTCATTGGGCCATTGGTGGTCGTTGGAGTTCAAAGATTCTTGCGAAGAAGATCGGAAATGCAGGTATGGATGCTAAAACCCGTAGTGCATTGGTTGATAGCACAAGCAAGGTGCAAGACTTCCCAACTGAAACTGGTAAGTTCTTGGTATGGCAAGTAGCTCCAAGACCAAAAATACCTTTTAATTTAACAAGTTTCTCTACAACATTAAATGGTATTGACGAAGCATTGAGGCCATGGTTGGCGCCTTCCGATACCAGATTGAGACCAGATCAAAGAGCCATGGAGGATGGAAGATACGACGAGGCTTCGACTATTAAGCATAGAGTTGAAGAAAAGCAAAGAGCTGCTAGAAGAAAGAGAGAAGCATCTAAGGAGGTGTATAAACCTCTTTGGTTTGTCAAGAAGAAGCATCCAGTGACCGGCGAAAGCTTCTGGGAGTTCAAGGGTGAATATTGGAAATTAAGACAGAATAAGAAATTAGACGGCTGTGCTGACATTTTTTAAAGTTTATTTATTTTTTATAGATCTTAGATCTTTGCGATATATAATTATAAAATTAATTCTTCTTAGATACTTTAATCCATGATAAAGAGATTAAGTTTTAGGCCGTCGTCGTTATCTATTTATTGCCGGTGTGTAGGATGTTTGATTTCTCGATGCGAAGACTTCAATAAATTTTCAGCTCATCCCACTATCTTGTCTTGTACTCTAACAAACCTACAATGGCTAAGAAAAAGAAGTCCAACTCAGCTAATGCAGCTAGAGAATTAGAGTCATCGGTGTCACCGATCTTGGAAATAAATTACGCTGATCCGTTATTCACATTCGCTGCCCATCCAACTAAACCCATTATCTTATCGGGATTAGCAACTGGACATATATACTGCAACACATACGATGCTGAAGCATTAGAAGAATCACAAAGTGCACAAAGAGAACATCTTTCATTATTGGAGAAGGAAGCGTTTAAAAAGGGTAAGATTTCACAAGTTAACAAATCGGTATCACAGGCTAAGAATAAATGGTGGACCGTGATTGAAGACAATACAGACATTCCTGACGGACGTAATATAGTGACAAATTGGAAAACAAAGAGACACAAGGGATCGTGTCGCTCAGTCTTATTTGATCCACTTGAAAATTCTGTTGGGGAAAACATATTCTCGGTAGGAAGCGACCACATTATTAAGAAAGCCAACACTGAGACAGGGAAGGTTCTTTCCAAGCTCACATTATCAGACCACTATCCTAATAGCAAAGATGCTGTAACTAAGTTAGCACATTCTAGCACTCATCCATTCTTGTTATCGGGTACAGAAAACGGACATGTACTTGTGTTTGATAGCAATAACCTAAAATCCAACGAATTGAAATTTAAAGTATCACAGGCCCATGACGATGCAATCAACCATATATTACCAATGCCAGCCGTGTCTGCCTACCATTACTTAACATTGGGGTCTACTACATTATCTCACATAGATATTCGTAAGGGAATCATTACCCAATCAGACGACCAAGCTGATGAATTATTGAGTATGTGCTTTGCTACTGACCAAATCAATGAAAATAATAATGACACTGTGTTAGTTTCCCATGGAGAGGGAATTGTTACTATTTGGAAGAACTCGAAGAACAAGTTGATGGACCAGTTGTCCAGAATAAAGGTCAACAAGAGTGCCTCGATTGACGCCATAATTCCTACTATGAACTACGATGATGGGGATCAATCTGATTCTGTTTGGTGTGGTGATAGTGAAGGTTTGTTGCATAGAGTTAACTACAAGAGAGGTAAAGTTGTCGAGACCAGGGTCCATTCTTCGACTCTGGGTAAATACGGAGCCTCTGACGAAGTGGGTATTTTGGATATTGACTACGACTACAGATTGATCAGTGCTGGTATGGAGTCGCTAAAGATATGGTCTGGCCAGACTGTAGAGGATGACGATGTGAGCGATAGTGACAGCGATAGTGACAGCGATAGTGACGGCTTCTCTGCCTTATCTGGCAGTAATGACTCCGATAGCGATGGTTCAGCTGACGAAAAGCCTGAATCTAGCGACGAGTCTGAAAACTCTGACGAAGAAGAACAAGCACCATCTGGACTCAAGGGAATTGTCAAGAGAAAGAGAATCCTTCCGTTGATCAACAAGACGACCCCAAAGAAGAAGATAGTCGACATAAACAAGCTTACAAAGATACAAGCCAAACCTGAGTCTGACACTGAGCCTGAGCCGGAAGATCAAGCCAGAAAGAAGCAAAAATTGAAGGAGAAAAAGATGACAACGAAGCAATTAAGAAACTTACAGAATCACGAACACGGAATAAGAAAGTTTGACGATTTATAGATAGATATACGCTGAATATACCTTTAGTATATTCTTCTTTATAGTACTTTCTTATATACAGTCCATCCATTAGATCGCTACTTCGATAATTCGACTTGTATGTGTATATCAACTATAGCGATTAGCTAGAGAAAGACATGGACCAACACAAGGTGTTTTCGGTCAAGAATGTCACGTTAAATAGAAGAGGTATAAGAGTGTGTGGTAGTCTTCTCTTGTCGAAATATCATTTGGTTTTCAGCTTCAATAGCAAGACGTCTGAGGGAACATCCACCCCAAAAGAGATATGGATATGCTACCCAATCATAGAAAAGATGTCCAAATACAGGGGGTCTACGTGGATGAAGAATAACTCGAACGGTTCAGGTAATGGGAATGGTAATGTCGGCAACGCTAATGCTGGTGTTGGTGGTGGAAGCACTAATGTGGAAAATCCCCCACAAATGGGCGATGAGACATTTGACCATTATTCTGCTTCACACATTCGTTTGCAGTGCAAGGACTTCACTTTCTACTCATTTGACTTTGTCAACGATACGATCTGTTCCGACGTTTTTCTGAAATTGAGTTCTCTCATCACTGCGCCGAAACTAGCGCTGGACATACAATCACTCTACGCTTTTGAATATAAACACAATATCTTAGAAAAGAACTTGCGTGTTAACGGATGGAATATATATGATCCTGTTGCAGAGTACAAGCGACAGGGGTTGGTTCAGGAAGGAGATCCATATTGGCGGTTGACGAAAGTCAATGACGATTATAAATTGTGTTCCACTTATCCTAATCTCTTGATAGTTCCAAGCAAGATATCTGATAATGTCCTCAAGCATGCAGCTAAATTTAGATCCAAGCAAAGAATCCCATCAGTTGTTTATAAGCACAGACTAAACGCAAACGGTAATGTTATTGCGAGATGTGCTCAACCGTTGGTTGGATTGAACTTACAGAACAGATCCATTCAGGATGAGAAGTTGATTGGAGAAATATTTAATTGTCAGAAGAATGAGAGGCATGACAAGTTTCCGGAAGACAGTGACTTGTATGATCAACCACAAAGAAATTTAATTGTAGATTTAAGACCGTTAACGAACGCCATGGCACAGCATGCTTTGGGAGCGGGAACTGAAAATATTGATAATTATCGGGGGTATTCAACCGAAAATAGTCCTAAGGAACTGACGATGAAAGAAAGAGTACCGCAAAGACAAGTTGACAAAATATTCTGTAATATCGATAATATTCATGTAATGAGAGATTCCCTAAATAAATTGATAAATGTGCTAAATGACTTGGATAAATTTCCTACTAATAAGCCTGAGGGTCATTTAGGTAATACTTCACTTCAACAAACTCTTTCGAAGACACAATGGTTGCACCGATTATCCATCATTTTGCAATCTGTAGATCGGATTACAAAGTCTATTCACTTAAACAATACTAATGTTATAATTCATTGTTCTGATGGATGGGACAGGACGTCCCAAGTGTCTGCTCTTCTGCAGTTGTGTCTTGATCCGTATTTTAGAACAATACAGGGGTTTATGGTTCTTGTTGAGAAGGAGTGGGCTAGTTTTGGATTTAAATTTACTACAAGAGGTGATCACGGTGGGTGCATAGGAGCAATGATTCAATCACAAGCTAATGATACTAATGCAAATAGTGCAAATAATGGACCTGAATTCAATGGCTCCAATCTGTCGTTGGTCTCTGAAAGTTCTGAAGGTGAGAATAATATAAAGAGTGAACCTGGAAATAGTGTAACTTCCTTCTTACAGAGGGCTGCCAACCACATTAAAAACACTGCTAGTGCTGCGTCCAACGTTGCATCAAGTACCATCGACTCAGACAGCTACGACAGCATCAAAACCACTTCAAGTACTGTTTATTGTGGAAGTAGCGAAAAGTCCCCGATTTTCCATCAATTTCTTGAATGTGTGTATCAGATTTGGCGTCAGTACCCCACACAATTTGAATTCAACAGTAGGTTTTTGAAAAGGCTATTCTATCATTATTACTCCTGTCAATACGGTAATTTCTTAGTTGATTCTGAAAGAGAAGCTAGAGAAGTGTACAAGCTCGCTGACCGCACGGTGTCGGTATGGGACTATTTCAATTCCAGACCTGCAGAATTCACCAATAAAGCATATTTACCATCTGCCTGTGACGAAGATGGTGTATTATTCTTTAACTATACTGATGTCAAATGGTGGTATGAACTTTACGGAAGATATGACGAAGAGATGAATGGCTTATCTAACTCGTTGGATCGGAAATTTGCTCAGATGAAATTGAAGCAAAACTACCAATCCTGACAGGAGCTAGTTGAATAGAATTACTTAAATTAACTTAATTGCATATTATATAACTTATTAACTTGTATAAATAATCCACAAGCATAAATAAATACTTTGATATTCGCTTTTATAGATTAGATCGGAAAGATTAGATAATCGTTATACCGATTACGGTTTTTGAAAAATATAATTTATTCATTTTCTTTCTTTTAAGTTGATTTGGCTGTTAATAAAGGCGATGAGGGTTCTCTATAGGAATCGTGTAAGGCTTTCGCTAAGGAGGTATAGTACGTTGGTAAATTCGGGGCCTCAGGGTGTTGATGGAAGAGTACCCATGATTTCTAAAGGTTACGGAGCTGATACCAATAATGGCAATAATGCACTTTCCATAACAGATCCATATATTTTATACCAAAACTACATTCTTCTGGGTGTCCTTGAGAAGGACGAGATGCAGCTTAGGACCATGAAAGAGCTTCAGAAGCTATATCGAAAGCTTATTGATTACCTGCCAGCAGATGAGCTTCTGATCCAAATCAGCTTATTGCTTAGAAAGATCGAGTTGAAACATGCTGAAGAGTGGGCAAGTGCAGAGAACCGTACTTTGCCGTTGAAGCTAAGTGCTGTTAAGAACTTTTTTAGAAGCGACCCTGACTCAGAGAAGAAAGAACTAATCAGACTAGTGACGAACGAAGAAGAACTATATAATTTTAATTCACCTCATGGTCTTTTGATAAATGGAGAAGTAGGGTGTGGTAAGACTATGTTAGTGGATATATTTGCTGCTTCATTGCCCCATAAATCGAAGATGAGATGGCATTACAACAATTTTATACTATGGGTATTCAACGAAATGCATAATTTGCAGAGGGAGAGGTATCTTACGGCAGCAGCTAATCATGGAAAGAGAAACAGACGTATAACTATGGAGAACGAATTTGTCTTGTTTGAAGTGGCACAGAAAATGATCAATAAAAGTACTATTTTGATTCTTGATGAGTTCATGTTACCAGATATTGCATCTGCGAACATCATCAAGATATTATTTACATATTATTTTAAATTGGGAGGTGTATTGGTGGCGACGTCCAATAAGTTACCGGAAGAGCTTTACTCAAATGATTTCAATAAAAGTAAGTTCAAGAATTTTGTTGGGATTCTAAACGCTAGATGCAAATCAGTGGATATGAAATCAGAGAAAGACTACAGATCTATATTTTCGTCGAATTCCACGGGAGATCCATTTTTAATTATTAAATTTAACAATCAGGATCATGAGGAGAAATGGCTAAAGCTTATTAAGACAAAGGCATTGGAAATTCAGGAAGATTCCAAGGAATTGGCAAACAATATCACCTTGGAAGATCTAGGAGCCCCTTCATCTTTTGAGGTTTACGGCAGAAGAACGCATGTCCCACTTGCTTTCAATCACAATACAGTTTGTTATTTTGATTTTTCGTATATATGTCAGGGTTTATTTGCTTCTTCTGACTATATCACATTAGCCTCACGGTATAAGACTGTCATAATTGACAATATCCCCGTAATGACTGTTAAAATGAAAAACGAAGCCAGAAGGTTTATCACCATGCTCGATGCTTTATATGAGTCTAGATGCAAAGTATTCTTGAGATCTGAGGTAGATATTGACGACTTATTCTTTCCTGATCAGCACGACAAATCTTTTGTAGCTGCTGCAGAACAAGAAGGCAACCCCAATATACTCGAAGTTCAGGATGAAGAGATGTTTGCCAAAACGGCTATGGACATATCAAACCCTTATCGTCCTAACGTTTCTACCTATGACCAAGAACACACAGAGACTTTTGACGATTTCAAGGCCATGTTGAAGAGCAAGGTCTCTGGCAACGACAAGGATGCTTCTGATAAGGCACAGGTGAATTATAAGGATTTAAAGGCGTTCACAGGTGAAGACGAGAGATTTGCGTACAAGAGAGCCGTGCTGAGAATAAAGGAAATGGTGAGATCTGACAACTGGAGGAACGGCATAAATTGGGTCCCCATAGACCACACCATGAGGCCATGGGAAACGCCGTCGAAGGACATTGAAACTCCTGACCTTTTCAATGCTACAGTTTCTAGTCACATGGAAAACGATTCCAAAATTGACAAGCTAATACTACAGAATAAATCCGTGAAAAATATTACAAATACCCATCTAACAAGTACCTTGCCCAGAGACTTCTCTGAGAGTCACAACATTCCGTTCAGACAGTTCAACGCTAGATTTGCACCCATCTTTTCCAGTCTTCAACACTTCTGGGCCATGGGAAACTGGTCGTCGAAGCAGGGAGAAATTCCCAAAGACACCATAGTTAGAAGATGGATCAGATCAAGTATTCGGAATGACAAGTAGTTGTTAGTTTCATATATAATTAAATATATAGATGTTCATATTACGACCTTCGTATTATCTCAGACCGAGGTATTAATGGATTGAAATTTTAATACTATTGTACTAAAACCCCACAAAATCATCAAATCCAGAGTATGCTATCTTCTTCGTTCAATAAGGGTATAATGTCTGTTCTTACAGCAGAAAGACTAGTAAAGTTGGCATATAAGTATCCTACGTTACATAATACGTGGTATCTCATTGCATGTTCTTGTTTAACGGCGATAAATCAACCCCAGGAAATCCCAAAAGTATTTCACTTTGCCTTAAGACAACAATTGTTAGAGTACTGTCTGACAAACGACAGTCTCTTGACGGATAAGTACTTGTTGCAGCTTGCTGAAGACTCGATATCGTCGTCAGAAAAATACCAGGAGTTAAATTCTGTGGGCGTTGGCTTGCCCGATGTGCTAATTCCATATTCGTACCATGATAAGTTACCGTTGGATTTCAAATACTCTAGAAGTGAAGATATATATGCCACACAGATGACCATTGCATCGAAGGTTCGTGAAGTGATTTTGAAGAGTACGGCGTTGGTGGGCTTGCCAAAGGCTATTAATGCGTTGATGATATTGAAGCGTGTTACACCTACCTCCATAAAGCCAGCAGGAACCCCAGAAAGACCTCCAATAGTTTACCCCGGACACGTTAAGTCGTCAGATATTGTTCTGGAGGATGCTGTGGGCACAAATCTTGAGACAGAAAGTGACGAAACCATTATGGCAGAAACTATTGATGGACCCATTACGCCTGATTGCTTCGCAACAAAGCAATTGTACAAGGACTTGGCCCGTGGTTCTGAATTCTGGAATAATGTGTACACCAACAAAATCAATACCCGTATCAAGAGACAAATGCATAATGCTTATCCAGACTTGTGGTACTTCACATATCACCATGTCTACTCGCCATTGTTAAGTTTCACTGACATCTTGCCAGCAAAGGAGACGTCTCTCTGTATTGTAGCTAGTTTGATTCCGCAGGATGTGAACCCCCAGCTAAAGGGCCATTTGAAGGGAGCTGCTAACCTTGGAGCTACAAAGGAGGAGCTTGCAGAACTTAGATTGTTGGTATTTGACTTGTGTGATTGGAGTGGCGGCATCAACTGGAAGGGTGGAAAGGATTCAGTTGCTAAGTTGTAGTTTACGGTATCTAATAATCATATTATGAGTTTCGTTTATTGTAAGATCTATACAGCGGATGTAGAACATAATGAATCGTAAATTAAATTTTTATTTCGACGGACTAGAAATGGAGCAACTCAGCAATTGCCTCCCTTGTGTCTTATGAGTGTTATTTGTCTAGAAATAATAGAATTGAAACATAAGGTGATATTTTTGGGTGAAAGCAAATATGTCTATAGAACGAAAGCTAAGGAGTCTAGTAGGTTCCTATCAATTCAATTGGATTCTGTTTTCTCTTCTGATCAAGAACACTTGGCACCCACAAAAGACAAAGAATGCCAAGTAGACAAACACAGCATTGAACACCGTCTTAGCCACAGCGTCTCCGTCTTCTGGATCATTAATAGATCCCATCATAGTCTCATGTCCTGTTTTGAACAAATACCCGATAACTGACAAAATAACTACAGCAAAAGTCGACAATATAGTGCAGAAATACGCCTTACCTGTAGATACAACCGGCTTCATGATGATTTAGCTTATTAATATATATTCTAAAGACGTAAAATAGTCCTTATCGGAAGTTCCCTTGTGTTCAGTTTTTTTTCATTACGATGATAATGGTTATATGCAGTACTATTTAAATGAAGTCTAAAACCAATAATTTTACGATAATTATGGGTTATTTGTGAAGATAGATGGAGTCAGAGGGGGCCGGGGTGTCCGTGTTACTGTTGCTGCTACTATAGGGATCTTCTTGGGTAGAATTTTGCTGGATATTCTGGTTGGAGAGCAAGATTTCATCTTCCAGACCGGTTATTGCGAAAGATCCAGAATGAAGAGGAGACTCCGAATGGAGCTGGGACTTCTCCTTTGGCTCTGTCTTCCTCTGGAGCTTCTTCTGCTTGAGCAGCTGTATGGCCTTGTACGATTCCTTGAGGAAATGCAAACGGTCGCTGACGTTCCTGACATCAGACCACCATTCCTCTTCCAACGCCTGTATTGGTTCTCTTGTCGAATATCTGTTCTTGAAGTCGCTCATGGCCCTTAGGGAAACTTCCGTGCTCTTCTTCGTCATTTCTGATATTTCAGTAGTTTTTCCGTTGACAGGTGCCATGTCTGATGACTTCCCAGCATGTCCCTGGGGAGAACCAAATTGGGGCACCAAGCCATTACCCATGGTTTTTTGGGCATTCTGTCCTCTAGACATCCCTATTTCTCCATTTTCACCATTGTGGCCATCCAAGAGGCCTCTAATGTCGTTTCTGAACGAGTTACGTGTAGCTGCAATTTCTTCACTATCCGTCATCCACAGGGTCACCGACGAACGAGACTGCAGTCTTTTCAAAGTCAACGAGTTGTAGTTTTCGTCGGCCGACTCTGGGTCCTCCAGTCTTCTTATGCCAGTGAACATCCTATTTCTGTAATTCGACAAGCTGGTGGGTCCCTCCTGCGATGAAAATTGGCTTGGGTCTAAGCTGGAGCTATTTCCTGACGACATTTCCAAATAATCTTGATATTTACCAGGGTTATAATGCAACGTCACTATCCTAGAACTCATGTAGATATTGTGTTTTCAGTCTGTGGTGTCTTGCAAGACTACAAATCTTCCCAATAAGCCTGTAACAATTGCTGAAAAAGATATCGATTTCATTTGAAAATCGCATTAAGAATTTTTCACGATCAGGAATTCTGGTAATACTTTTGATAAATTTATAGAATGACAACAGGAACACTTGCTCCCACCAAGGATAATGAGCCATTGATTGCTACCAGTGACCAGATCCTGGCGTTAATTGAGTCTCTTATAGAGTTGGGGGTTCTTGTGCACGATAATCAAGGGACTCAGCAATCGCACAGTGCATTGACCCAGAAGACTAATCAGGTTATAAGTCATCTCTCGGGGTTGACGTCGAGTCCGTTTACTCAGCAATTTCCTGTTCCTATCGACGTGGTGTCGTACATCGAGGATGGGAGAAACCCAGATATCTATACTAGAGAGTTTGTGGAGGTCACGGCCCGGACCAATGCCAGATTAAAGGGCAAAATGCAAGGATTTGCAAGACTTCGGGATGTTTTGGGAGACAAGCTTATTGCAGAGTTTCCACACTTGAAGGAGAGCATTGAGGACATTAAGAAGAGAACGTCGCCTAGTGACGAAACCGAAGGAGTGCGCTGTTGAATAAGGGGAGGAGAGGTTCCAGTGTAAATTTCATTTCCTGGCGATTATGGCTATTTCATCCCCCTATCCTTTTAAATGCAAAGTAGATGCTTTTCAAGATGCTCTGACTTTGAGTTTGGGCATTTTTAGAGCTAAAAGACGTTGATTCGGAGTCCGCAAATGGTCCTACAGAGGAGCCAAAAAGAAATTGATTATGCGGCCCTTCTCGTACATTTACCGTACCAGAAGACTAACAGAGGTCCTTGGTGTGACTTTTACGTTGTTTTGGCTCGATTTGAGCGTGAATTGGCGGAGTTCTGGACGGAATATCATGTTCTCAGTTATCTGAACATTGTACGTGGAGCCAATTAGTTATACCATGTGTAGTGAGTTTCCAAATTCTCCAGAGAAATATATCCTATTAGTCTAGTTATCTACTTAAATAGTGAATTAGCAAGCTATCAGGAAGCACGCCATTCTACATGATCTAAAACAGTATTGCCATCAGCATAGTACACACGGTAAATTAAACCAAAAATTCCAGCTTTTTTTGTAGTATGTCAACAGAGACCCTATTTAGTATTATATATGTGCCTATTCCAGTGATCCCCTGTACTAATAGTGATGCTGTATGTACAACAGTTTCAACGTTGAAAAGAGGCTGGCTAAGGTTGCGAAAAAGTTTTTCGACTCTCTCAGATCGGGAACCTGTTTAGCCAGCTCCTGTAGACCACGATATAGGCTACAGCACAATGGATATAGAAGGTTAAATTAATCAAAATACTAGGTTTTACGTACACTTTTACCATTCATATATGCAAATTGCACGTAAGTTATACATGACACATGAGTATCATCTATATTGCTGGTTGAGGTGTTGAATTGAGAAGTAGGTTCTTCCAGAGATCAATGCCTATATAATGAACATTCATCCATGGAACAACGACAATAGACCCTTACTATACAACAGATATTGTTAACATTTAAACCACCTCTCGGCTAAATCAATGTACTCCAACTACTTGACACTCCTTTTATTAACTATTGGTTTAGTCCACTCGGCCGATACCGATGCCGAAACAACTACCACAACAACTGTTACACCAACTGTTACTAAAACTGTTACTGTTGGCTATGAAGAAGTTATATTTGAAACAGACTATGTTTACACCCTGGATGGAAAATTGACTACATACACAGTAATAGGAAGTACTGTATTCGTCTTGGGGGAAGGAACTACATCCTCATCACTTATCACAGCTACTACCAGCTCGTCATTAGCTACTGAAGCTACAACTACTGCTGAATCTACTATTAATGAGTCTAGTTCAGCATCTTCAATGAAATTGACCTCTGTGGAAACGTCATCCGCCATTGCAACAACTTCTGAGAAGACATCGGTCAGTTCTAGCTCATCGTTGTCCAGTGAAACCGATTCTATTAAATCAAAAACTGACACTACAAGTTCCTTGAGTTCTGCTTCTATTGCTGCAATTTCAATTTCTGCTTCAAGTTTGTCTTCTTCAAGCTCTGCTACTTCGAGTTCTGCTACCTCGAGTTCTGCTACCTCGAGTTCTGCTACTTCAATATCTGCTTCGAGTTTGTCTACTTCAAGCTCTGCTACTTCAAGTTCTGCTACCTCGAGTTCTGCTACTTCAATATCTCCTTCGAGTTTGTCTACTTCAAGCTCTGCTACTTCGAGTTCTGCTACTTCAAGTTCTGCTGTATCTATTTTATCTGCCACCAATTTATCTGCACCAAATTCTGCTTCTAGTTCAACCGCTTCTAGCCCATCCGTTTCTAGATCGTCTGTTATTAGCTCATCCGCTTTAGAAGCCTCTAGTTCATCTGTTTTGGAACAAACCCTTGGTTCAGTAATCTCCTCATCGACAACCACTACCCATGAGATTTCGTCCAGCGCTGCTTACACTTCTTCGGGTTCAATTGTTGAATCAGCAGCTACTTCGTCAAAGTCTTCATCTACACTGGAAAGTACCACTTTATCGCAAGAAGCCCAAGCTTCAGCTTCTCTGTCAGCTAGCACATTTACCGAAATACCACTTTCAATACCAAAAGGTACATATTCAACCACTGAATACACAACATTAACTACCTTAGAAGATGGTGCTACTGCTGTCTTGGAGATGGTGGTCTTAATCACCGATACCTGCAAACCATAATGGCTGCGAATTAACCATGTACTTTTATAACATAAATTTAATATGCAATAATAATAATGAATTTTTTCCATAACTCTTACTATAGGTCTCATTAGTATCTGATGGTGCTAATAGCATCTCTTTGTCATTAACATCCAACTTTTTCATTTGAAAGAGTTGGTTGTACCATTTTCATGTTACTTCCTAATTAGGAATTCTACATCTATAGCGCGTAAGCAAATATTTAATTATGCGTACTGTTGATGTTTTGATTTATATCTATACTATGAGATCATCATAATGAAGGTAGAAGAGTTGATTATTGATGGTTTCAAATCTTATGCTACCCGTACTGTGATTTCTGGATGGGATCCTCAGTTTAACGCCATTACAGGGTTGAATGGATCGGGTAAATCAAATATTCTAGATGCGATTTGCTTTGTTTTAGGTATTGCATCGATGACAACAGTGAGAGCTTCCAATCTTCAGGACTTGATCTATAAGAGAGGACAAGCTGGTGTTACTAAGGCAAGTGTAACTATTGTATTTGATAATGCAGAAGTCTCAAAATCTCCCATAGGATTTGAAAATTGTCCAAAAATTAGTGTTACTAGACAAATCATCTTAGGAGGAAGTTCGAAATATTTGATTAATGGCCATAAGGCACAGCTGCAGACTGTGCTTAACTTATTTCAATCGGTTCAGTTGAATATTAATAATCCTAATTTCTTGATTATGCAAGGTAAGATCACAAAAGTTTTGAACATGAAACCTTCAGAAATATTATCCTTGATTGAAGAAGCTGCGGGAACGAGAACATTCGAAGAAAGGAAAGGGAAAGCTGAAAGAACTATGGCAAAGAAAGAGGCTAAATTAACAGAAATACGAAATCTTTTAAAGGAAGAAATTGAGCCAAAGTTGGAAAAGTTAAGAAATGAAAAGAGAACTTTCCTTGAATATCAACAAATCCAAACTGATTTAGAAAAATTAGTAAGAGTAACAACTGCCCATGATTTCATGATTTGTTCGAAAAAGTTTGACGAGCATTCTAACTTATTAAATGAAAGAGAATCTATCATGGCTAATCTAAATAAGACTGTTGAAAGGCTAAACACTGAATTACAAAGTCTTACTGATGACTTGAATGAAGTCAAGAAGCAAAGAGAAAACGAGTTAAAGAAAGATAGTAGAATAAAGGAATTAGAGGTGTTAGAAAACCAATATTCAGATGATACCACAAGATTGAATACTTCACAAGATATTAACAAAGAAAATTTAAAGGAAGAAACTAAAAAGCAAAATCATTTACAACAAAAATATACCAGTTTGCAGCAAGCATTAGAAAATAATGATGACATTTATAGGAATTACGAAAAGAATTATAACCAAAAAAGAAAAGAATTGACAACTCTAAAGGAAGAATTCAATAAGAAAGAAGAATTATTATCTACTTTATCGACAGGTATATCCTCAAAAGGTAATGCTAATGGTGGTTATATGGAACAGCTTAAAGAGGTGAAATCGAAACTAAATGATGAATCCAACTTTATTAAGCAATCAACTTTAAAAATGAATCATTTGTCTAAACAAGTGGGAAATGATAAGGTGAAGTTGAGAAAGGCAAAGGATGAAAATAAAGTACTTCTCTCCCAAATTGAATCTTACAAAGAGGAAATTTTATCTAGAGAAAAGAAGTTATCAGATTATGGTTATGATTTCAAAAAAATATCAGAGTTGCGTGAAAGAGAAAGAGAATTACAAAGTCAACTCCGACAATTAGATTCAAAGTCAAATTCATTAAAGCGAGAAATTGGGAATATGGAATTTTCATACTCGGATCCTTCTCCTAATTTTAATCGTAATATGGTGAGGGGTCTTGCTGCTCAGCTTTTTACTTTACAAGACTCTAATATAAATAAGGCATTAGCTTTGCAAGTGTGTGCAGGTGGTAGACTTTATAACGTTGTGGTGGATACTTCTGACGCTGCTTCCCAATTGCTTGAACACGGCCAGTTAAAAAAGAGAGTTACTATAATTCCATTAGACAAGATTAATTCAAAAGTGATTAACCCAAAAGTTGTCGACTATGCAAAACAACTCAGATCAGGAAAGGTGGAATTAGCGTTAAGTTTAATAAATTTTGAAGATGAATTATTGAAAGCTATGGAGTATATTTTTGGAAACACCTTTATTTGTGAAGATCCAGAGACTGCTAAAACTATTACATTTGATCAAAATATTAGAGCTAGATCAATTACACTTGAAGGTGATATATATGATCCGGAAGGTAATTTATCAGGTGGATCTAGAAAAAATAACAGCTCTGTCTTAATTCCTATGCAAAAATATAATAAAATCTGCAATGAGATCAACCATCTATCTCAGGAACTTTCGATTATAAAACAGGATTTGTCTCAAATGGAAAAATTAGGAATACAGACTAGGTCTCTCCAAAATGAAATAAACTTGAGTAAACATGAACTCTCACTCTTGGAGAAGAAATTGGAGAGTGATCCTTCTTCTTTGATATTAAATGAAAATGAAAAGAATGAAAGTGAAATTGAACTGTTGAAAAATAAGATAAAAGTAGCTGAAGAAAATTCAAGAACATATGAAGAAGAAATTCATCTGATTGAAAATGATATGAAAGAATTTAGTAAAGATAAAGGCTCTAAGCTTAAGAAGATCAAATCTGAAGTAGACAATCTCAAGGTTCAATTAATAGATAAGGAGAAGGAAATTGATCAAAAAGCTGAAGAGTTTCAATCACTTCAAATTGAAAGTGAACAGCAAAAAATGGAATTAAACAATATCACAGAATCTCTTGAAAGCTCGCGTAATATCGTCGATGAATTAAACCAAAATATAGCCAACACGGAAAATAGGATTATTTCTATTACTGAAGAATTACTGAACGTTCGTTTGGAGTTGGAAGAAGAAAAGGCTAAATTACTTGGTCTTAACGAAGAATTGGCTGAATTGAATAGGGTAATCAAAGCAAAGAATGAAGAAGTTAATGATGCAAAATTGTCGATTCAAAAGCTTAATCATGAACTTGAGAAATCTTCATCAATAACTAGAAGTTTAAGAGATAAACTCGATAGTTTAATCAATGAGTATGATTGGGTTACAAATCAAACGACATTAGATAGCATAGTTCAACAATATCCGAATATAAACTTAGATGAATGTCGTGAACAATTAATAGTTTTGGAGGATCGTTTCCAAAGTATGAAGAGAAAGGTTAATACAAATATTATGAGTATGATAGAGAATGTTGAAAAGAAAGAAGCTGCATTGAAACAGATGATAAGAACTATTGAGAAGGATAAATCAAAGATTGTTAACACAATACAGAAGTTGAATGGTTACAAACGTGATACTTTAGATGCAACCTATGAAAAAGTCTCAGTCGATTTCGGTAATATCTTTGCCGATTTACTTCCTGGTTCATTTGCCAAATTGGTTCCAGTTGACACTGAAGATGTTACAAAGGGTTTAGAAGTTAAAGTGAAATTAGGAAAAGTTTGGAAAGAAAGTTTAGTTGAATTGTCCGGAGGTCAAAGATCCTTAATTGCATTATCGCTTATAATGGCATTACTACAGTTTAAGCCTGCTCCGATGTATATCTTGGATGAAGTCGATGCAGCTTTAGATTTATCGCATACTCAAAATATTGGACATTTAATAAAGACTAGATTCAAGGGCTCACAGTTTATTGTTGTATCATTAAAGGAAGGTATGTTTACAAATGCCAACAGAGTGTTTAGAACAAGATTTCAAGACGGTACTTCTGTTGTTTCAGTTATGTGAGATAAAGATAATTTGAGTTTCTTCGGCGATTATGTAGAACAACTAATGACACAATAAATACTATATTTAACTATACATTTAAGATATCTTTCTTCGTAGAGTTAAACTTACAACCACCTCTTAACCCAATTATTCATTCCGAGAACATATCACGATTGATTTGAATTCCGGTTGTCGTACATCTGAAAAAATAGAATCTTGCAAAGTAGAATAGAATACTTCAGTATCTGATGATTGGGACTAGCAGAAATAAAGTATACGAGTCAGCAAATAGATCAGGATACACTTATTCTAGAACTTTTATACGATCACTTAACACTGATGAAATTAGAAAGAAATTGAAGGAAATTCCAAAGCAGAAGGTAACACTTACAGGTGATGCACATGATGCTACTAGGTCTCTACTTTCTAAGATACGGCAAAAGAATAGAAGTACTAACACTTACTATGATCCGTCTAATTCTTCATTAAACCTTTCGTTGAATAATGACATTCTCTACAATAAAATTTATAGAGATGCTCAAGATAGAATGAGTAAGAGATATAACGAAGCATCTAAGAAATGGACGAATAGCTTTAACGAAATACTGAAAAAGATTAAGATATCGGAGATGCCAACAAAAAAGAAGACATTAAAGGATATAATTAAAACTAAGTTAATAAATCATATCAAATCAGCTCAGATATCATCAGAAATCGCAAATAAACCAATCAGCGTGGGAGACTTGGTAGCCCTAAATGAAGACAGTACTGATTTATATTTGGTCACGTCTTGTCCCTCTGACTTAACTTCAAATTCATATATATTTATCAATAGTGAAGGAAGAATAATATTTGGTCCAAAAAGATTAATCAAGTTGAGATTTCCAAATGTTGTACCTGATTCTTTAGTGGCCCTTGTCAACGATTTTGTCAAGTTGGAACAAAAATACTTGGATATTGCTCCTGTTGGTATATCGGATGCTCAATTTTCAAGGTCTCATAAATCTCTTCCTAATGAGCTTAAAGGAACGGAAGCTGATACTGTGAAAGGAGAAGGAAGCATGGTGAATTCAGAAGCAGTTGATGATTTTGTCGTAGCACAGGCCTCTTCGCAATTATTAACAAATACAAATGTAAATACTTACACTGTCCCATTAGGTGCAAGAGAATTGTATTCTGAAGGCTTGATATATTTGTCTCTAGATTGTTTTGAGAAGTTGCCTACTATAGCTCAAAAGTTAGAACTCTTGCATAGAATATTACAATATGATGAGAATGGTGATTTATTAGGTTCACCTAGAACTATTTCTATGTTTCAGTTATTAAAATACTTAAAAGACCTTACAATTGATGCAGATGGTGAATATGATTTTTCGCAGATTAGACAGCAGATTCGTAATGACTTTATGGAATCAACTTATACGTCTAACTTGGGAAAGCATATACCTGAATCGACTACTAATTCACTGAACTTTGGCAATGATAGCTATTCCATTTCTACATTTTTAGCTTTGGTATTATCTTTGAAGCAGCAAGCCAGATTGTGGAACATAAATCAGCAAAATTCAGTATATCCTCCCATCAGTGTAAATATAATACCAATTAAAAACTCGCAATTTATTGATAAAGTTCTATCCTACTTGAAGAATGATGATGGTTTCTCCAAATTTACAGATGCATTTATTAATAAGATACAAGATTGTGATTACGTTGTTCCAAATTATTTCACTGAAATTCTTGAATTGTTTAAAAGTTACATCGCTGGAAATTTGGCTGATGATCCAGAGGTTGAAACTTCCTTAGTAACTATTATTAGAATGATCGATAGGAAATTGATTGCTGCAAACCTTCATACAGAACAGTCAGTTAGTTATTCTTATGAATATTCTAAAGCGAGGGCATACGATATTTTGGAAATGCTTAAAGGAAAAGAGAATTCTTTAAAAACGTTGGAAAATCCCTTTAGGTCTTCATATTCTTTACAAACCCCTAAAATTTCAACAATGTCTAAATTAAGTCAAGAATACTTTGACTTTATAGATTATTCGTACGAATCTACAGGTAAGGACGATGAAATATTTTTAAGGGATTCTACAAATGATTTCTATGATCAAGATCCTTACAAGGCTAAACGTAAGGATTTCCAAAATTCAAGAGTATATTGTATTGATTCAGAGTATGCTCATGAAATTGATGATGGTATATCGATTCAAACTCAGGATGAAAAGTACTTAATTTCTATACACATCGCTAATCCAACCTCATATATTAAACCACATTCTGAAATTAATAGTATAGCATTTTCAAGAGGAACAACTGTTTACTTGCCTGAAAACCCTATTTCAATGTTACCAAAATCCGTTTCTCAAATTGCAGGCTTAGGTGAGAATAAGTATACAAGAACATTTGTTATTCAATTTGAGTTAGAAAAGAATTTAATAGATGAGTATATTTCGATGAGAAAGCTGGATCCAACTTACAGGCCGTCTAAAGATCTTTCAAACAAAATATTGAATTGCATTAAAACAACTGCTAAGGTGGATTTAGGTATTACAAAGAATTTTCCTAAGAATTTTACTTATAGTAAAGTAAATGAAATATTAAATGATCCTAGAAATTTAGAAAGCTATAGAACGGGAAATTTATTTGACAATGATGCGAAAAACTTATTTGATTTATTTCATATTTCTACAATCTTGAAAGATATAAGATTGGTTCAAGGTAATGGTCTTGAATTGAGTGTTTCTCGGTCTAATATTCATGTGGAACCTAATTCCGAAAGTTCTGAAGACTTTAAAAACACAGGATCAGGCTATCAAATTGCTGTTAATGATAAGAATGGACGTACAAATATAAAAATATTTAATAATAACGATCAAGATAGTAATTCAAAATCTCAATTGCTTGTGTCTCATTTTATGATTTTTGCAAATTATGCTGCTTCCATTTTTGCAAAGGAAAATAATATTTCAGTAATATTTAGAAGTCAAGAAATGAAATTAGATGAAAACATCGTTAATAAGCTAAAGGAGATAACTTTAGATTCATACTTGAAAAACAGGGTACTATCTGTTGACGACATGAGTAGAATATTATCAGTTTTGACATCTGCTCGCCTACAGACATTGTCAAGAAGACATGAATCTTTAGGACTTGACAGCTATGCTACTGTTACTTCACCATTGAGAAGATATGTCGATATGATAAATCATTGGAAATTTGAAGAATTTTTATTGACTAATAAATCTAGTTTCATAAAAGATCGTCAACTCCATTTCATCAGTACCCATTTGCAAAATCGTGAATTGATTAGTAAAAAGATTCAACAATCTTCCTTGAAGTTCTGGGAGGGTATGTTTTTTAAGCAATATATTGAATTGCTCCAAGAAAATATGATTAACAATCCAATAAAATTCAAACTACTTATTAAAAGTGATCCTAAATTTGGTAAAGTTTCAGTAGACGTCTTAGGCTTCAACAATTTGAAAGCAAGAATTGAAAATAATGACATTTTAATAGAGAAATTTCGCTCAGGGGAAATAAAAATTGATTCAGTGATCGAATCTGATAAAATTCAAATATCAAAGGTAGACTTTATCGAAGATGAGTTGGTATTTGAATTGCATTGAACTTATATATAGCAACTTTTTGTATATAGGCTATATCGATGTTATGTAACATAATTTAATCTTATTTGAATTACTCCATAATTTTTTTAGTATAATTGTAAAAAATAAAGAAATTTCGCAATTATATTTTCAGTTATCTAGTGTAAGTCAAAATTACTAAATAGTTTAGTGTGTTATACACTAATAGTGTTTTACAATACGTTAGCTCGAGCAATAAGCTATTATTTAATAGCTTTAGAAATAAAATAATATAATGCTATATCATTACCAGTTTCACTCGCAGATGATCATTTGCAAGCTTTAATCCATATTTAATTTTAAGATTTTTCAGATAGTCAAGAATATTAATGAAATTTTTAAATTTTATATTTGCACTGACTAAAATAATATAAAATCAAGACAGTCTTCTGTTTCAAATGAAAACCTGTTTTAAAATTTTGAATCAGATATTATTCAGACCATGCATATGGACTTTTACTTCTAAGAACACTTCCATATCTATAAAAAAAAAATGGAATAGGAGTCATTGCGAGTGATATAAGGGCCAATAACATTGTTGCCCAGTGAACTCCTAGTGTAGAATACATCTGGTTCGAAAAAAGTGGAAACACTCCTGCCATAATAGCTCTCACACAGGCATTCGCAGCCAAAGCTGACGCAGCATATAAGCGATAGCCTTCCACAGTATAAGAAACTATACCATAAAACACAAGCATAATGCCAATTCCAAAGATCGAGGAGCCTATAATTACACCTATCCAATGAACAGACTCATATGCTGTCCATGCCATTATGATTAAACCAGCTGGAGTCACCAAACCTCCTAACATCAAAGGAGGGAATCTATATTCAGGAACACCAACAAAGTTATTTTTGGCTGCTAATTTTAGATAGATATGTTGTGATACTATAGCCGTAGGTGAAGCTAACAATAAACCGACAATTAAGCCGATAAATGTCATTCCTTGCGCTCTAGGTCCAAAATGATATACATTCTCAAAGATGTAAGGAATCGCATCAAAAAAAAGATACAAAATTGAAAGAACTAGTCCAGTGTAAAGACAGAGAGTCAACATCATTGGATCTCTAGCAAGTAATAATATTGGTCTATTACATGATAATATAATAGATTGGAACATAGTTACTTCCTCATCTATTGGGGAATAGTAGCCAGAATCACCGGTTTCAGTCCTTAAATTCGCAGCCTTTCTCTTTAACAAAAATGGTTTGTATGTTTCAGGTACTAGAAATGTGATCAAAATGAACAAAGTCCCACAAAATATTATAATAATATAGAAGATCCACCTATAGTTGATATCTGAAGCAACAATAAAACCTGACATTAGAGGTCCCAAGCCGGGTCCAAGAAATGGACCAAGACTAAATAGAGATAAAGGTAAACTCAAATCCTCCTTAGAAAAAATATCCAGAATTGCTCCTCCAGCAACAGCCAAAAAGGCGCTACCAAAGAAGCCTGACATGAATCTACCAAATAACATTCCACCAATGTTTTGGCAAAATGCCGTTAGAAATTGAAATGCAATCGAAAGTGCCAAACCGGCAGTAAATACTACTTTTCGGCCATGATACTCACTGATTGGGCTTAAAAAAATTGGTCCAAATCCAATTCCAAAAATAAAGAAAGTAATGCCCAAAATAGATACTTCTTCGCTAACATTGAATTCTTCCATTATAGACTTTTGTGCTAATGCCCAACATGAAGAGCACATAGTAATAGCCATTGCAGCAAGAGTTACCAAAATAGAGATGACCCATTTTCTAAGGACAGACATGTTTTGAACGTTCTCTGATGCATCTAGTTCTACCTCAATGGGTACATTTTTCTCTTCAGCGTAGTCTTTTTCCAGAGTTGAACTAACCATATCACGTATAATAAATGATGATGAATACTTAAAACATAAAATTCAAGGTATCATTTGGCTAATTAATTTCTATATAAATAAGGTCTTAACATTAGTAATGAATAAACCTTTGCAGCCAATTAATGCTTTATTGAAATGTTTATTACTTAATTTAGTATCGAGCACCGAGCACCGAGCACCGAGAACCAAGAATATGATGACCAATGTTTGTGAAGTAACTTTACGTCTGATTCATTATCTTAAGAAGAATAATTAAAGATTAAGAATAGATGCCGAATAATTAAGTAATTAAGAGAGTGGGCAGGTTTTGATTTCAAACTGTTCGAAATTGGTCTGTTTTATTAGGCAATCGCGGATTTCGGGTTTCATGTCCGCAATATCTCGCGCTCTTTACCTGGTAAACCTAGAATGAAAGAGAAGATCTGAATTTAAGGGATAAAAGTCTTTAATAAACTTGGTTGTAATTATTGGGATTATATCTGAGCACTTTTATTTGTGGTTATGGCTTTTGAAAAGCTACATAAGGTAAGTTGTAATAACTGCAGAACAAGAAAGATTAAATGTGACCGCAAACTCCCACAATGCTCAGGGTGTTTGAAGAAAGAAATTACTTGCTCTTATCCACAGGCATTTAGAAATATTCCCTTGATTAGTAGAGAAAAGAAGATTTCAAACGTGAAAGAGTTCAAAAGAGGAAGAACCATCACTAAGGAAAATTACTATTATGGTACAAATTCTAGTGATTCGCTCATTAAAGTTATTAAGGGAGGAATAATTAATGAAGATGAACCTTCTAATTTGCAAGATTTATCTAATATTCCATATCTCGTTAGTGATGTGGCCATGAATAGAAAACTAATCGTTAATACCTTGAAAACCGTAACTGAGAGTGCATTTTTTAGCATTTATGAAGATATGATTGATATAGGGAACTTATGTGAAAAAATTGAATCATGTACGGGAAAATTAGAGAATTCAACAGTTATCCTGATTTGCAGTCTTTTAATGATATGCTCGAGATTTGTTGATTTAATTGATGAAGAAAAGTTAAAAGATTTAGAAAATACTGGTATGAATCTTATACAAAAGTCACCTGCATGCTTAGAAAAAATAAAAGCACAGATACTTTACTTGGAATATTTGTATTATAATCGAAAGAGAAACAGCGCGTTCCAAATGCTATATTCAGCTGTTTCTGGAGCATATACTTTGGGAATTCATCTAAGAAATTGCAAAACTTGGAGAATATTAAATTTTTTTGATGCATTAATCTGTTCAACGTTGGGCCGGCCAATGGCTGTGTTCAGATACTCTATGAATCAAAAGGAAATGGCAAAAATATCCAAATTAAAATTCTTAGATGCTACAATAGAAATTATAAAACGGTCTAATAATTATATTTTGAACGATGTTGAAGGTTCTAGGTATGAGGACTTGGTAGATTTAGATATCAAATATGATTTGCTAATAACCTCTATAACTGATGAGCTTGAAAAGAGAGTAGATCAAAAGGAGCTCCAGCAATCATTACTTGTGCTTTTGATATGTAATCAACTTAAGCTTCATTTTCTTTTTGTAATGGAAAATAAGCTGTCTGAACTGAAAATGATGAATTTATTTCGCAAGTATTTTGATTTTTTTTTTACATTTGTAACAGAGCTAGAAGTTGACATAAGTCTGAAATTTAATCGCTATAGGGAAGGCATAACGACTTTTCATTTTAAATCTCATTTCACCTGCCTTGCATGTTTTGGTAATCAAATAACTTTGATTTTGCTTGTCTATCTATCTAGCAAGAAAGTGAATATTCCTGGACTTCATGCATTAGTAAAAAAAACTTTGGCTTTCATTTATAGGACCGACGGGTTGATAACATATGATCCGCTGACAACTG
The DNA here is from genome assembly GCA_032927745.1 of Schwanniomyces capriottii. NCBI lineage: Eukaryota > Fungi > Ascomycota > Pichiomycetes > Serinales > Debaryomycetaceae > Schwanniomyces > Schwanniomyces capriottii. The sequence continues at coordinate 183,143 of JAVSEF010000014.1, read as the reverse complement.
ATTACTTAGTAAAAGCTGTGGAGCTTTTTGAAAAAATCACGACTAATGATGACTTATCGTTTAAATTGTACAATGGTGACGGTTATGTTGAATTAGATATTGATAACCCTTTTTTTTTTCATTCAGAAGATTTTTTGTCCCTAATTTACCCACATATTGAATAATGCATCAAAGAATTTGAAAAGCGTTGCTATATTGGAATGGTATAGTATTTATAAATGATTAATCTTTTTAAGTTCTATCAAGGCTAGGCTTAAGTTAGTTAAAAAAATTATAAAATCAGTAAATTTCATGTTTCTTACTTAAAATAATTATCCTATTGAAAACACATGAAAGTCCCCGAATTGTTAGCTTAAGTTTTTGACAGTAAGATGAAAACATTACAACCTATGGATTGTCAAGCAATCCTTGCTAAAATGATTTCGGATACTTATGAAAAATGAAATTTATTTCTCATCATATGTAAGAACAATCAAGCCAAAGCCTACCGCTACTACTACTACTACAAAAAAAAAGATAGTACTCAAAAACCACAATTTCTGTGCCTGAATTTCTTTGGAACCAAGTATTATAATTGAAGAAGTTTGAATGTAAAAATAACTGAAAGTTGACAAGACGTTCACCGGTTATACTTCTGGGCTTTTTACTTAATAGGTTTAACTTTCAAAATATATATATAAGCTAATGTAAGATCTGCATTGCAGGTCTGTTAAGTAACAAATAACAATCATACAGAATGATGAAAATCCTTAAGGCTAAGGATGGCCACAAATGACATTCAAAGAACTGACCAAAGTTCAACATATGTACCAGCTGGTAACAAGAAAGCAATGGGGTTTGTTTTAGGATTTCAAAAAACAAGTGTACCGTATTTTAACGCATCTACTATGGCAGAGAAGGGCCCAAGTAAAACTGAATCAGCAACTTCTTTAGCAATATCTGAACCTTCGGACATTGCAATCCCTACGTCCGCTTGCTTTGACGAAGGAGCATCATTTACACCATTTCCGAACAATGCAACAATATGTTTGTGCTTCTGAAATTCCTCAAAAATCTTTAGACTTTGCTGGGGTGTTGTTGCGAATAATGTTTTCCTTAATTTCAGTCAACATTTCCCTTTGGTTATAGACGATAGAAACCTTTAGGCAAACTATTAGATGAGTTACTGGACGATTTATACTTTCTACACTACATAAGGGCCTCTATGATATCCCAATCCTAAGCTCAAACCTTAAGGGAGTTAGAACAAGATATTAGGCTAATACATTATAACAATCACCTTATCAATACCTTCCTTCCAAATTTTTAGAACAAGTAGCGGTTTTAGCTCAGTTGGGAGAGCGTCAGACTGAAGTCAACTTCGGTCCAGTTAATCTGAAGGTCCTGTGTTCGATCCACAGAAATCGCATTCTTTTTATTTTTGTTCTTATTACTAGATTTACTGGAATGATTGAGACGTCCACACAAAAAATAAAAACTTTATGAGGACTATATGCTATTGATTATATATGCTATGTAACTAATTTTTTAAGAAGTCGTGATTTAAAAGTTGGGCAGCATCATGCCTTTCTAATGGCTCCCACTTGAATATATTTTCTAGGAAACTCAAGAACATATTGGATATCCCAAAATCTTCAGATCCCCTGAGTTTAAGCACTAATTCCAAATTTCTTGAATTCGATTTGTAATGTTTTCTTACAGAAATTGTGCTACTACTGCTAGCTCTATGGTTCAAATACTGTAAGTTTAGCTTTCCATTCGTATCAAATAATGTATACAAGAGGGTTTTCTTAATATTCTTATCATTAGGCTTCTGCAATTGATTTTGACCAATTTGTTGAAATATATCCGCCTTGTCAGTAGAATTTACCGTATATACCTTTTTTCTGGCATTAATAATTGTAGCGCTACTGGGAATACCAAATAATTCAACCATCAATCCTACCTGTTCATATTCATTTCTTCCAGGTAAAAGTGGTGTTCCCAGGTATAATTCTGCTAATAAGCATCCAAAGGACCAAGTGTCGATTTTCTGATTATATTTTGCACCTAAGACGATCTCTGGTGCACGGTAGAACCTAGACTGAATATAGGAATAAGCAATTTCATTTTTAAAACACGAAGAACCAAAATCAATAATTCTAATTTTAACATCATCATTTGGTAATTCTAACAGGGAATCAAATGATGCAGGTAGTTTAATCATAATATTTTCTGGCTTAATATCACAATGCAAAATATTATTATTGTGAATAAAATCTAATCCCTTTAAGATCTCAACAGCAAATGATTTCAAGAATTTCAATTTAAAGCCCCTGAAATCAGTTAGTTGCAATAAAGTATATAAATCAGTTGATAGCAATTCAGTCACAATGCACATATGTCCTCTAAAATGAAAATGATCGTAGTACTTTAAGATAGAATTTCCATTTTTTCTGTCATTTAAATGCTTTAACATTTTAATTTCATTCACAGCTTGCAACGACCAATTTAAGTCATTTTTTATAATTTTTATAGCAACCACCTTATTTCTTCCCCTAGAATTAGTATACTTATGATCCAGACATCTAATCACATCCCCAAATGACCCTCTCCCAAGCGATTGTATTATTTCATATCTATAATTTATATGGTCATGGAGTACCACTATGTAATTGCCGTTTTTATCATCAAAGCCAAAATTCTCACTGTAATTCTTAATGCTAATGGTTTTATTTGTATTATTCTTTTTTGAAATAAAATATAAATCTTTCTTTCGAATTATTTCTCCCCTTTCATAAATATTAAGAGAGTCTTCAGGATTGGTCATTTGCTCTATTATTTTTGCCAGTTCTTTTGGTGTATTCTCCACATATCCATCGTCGTCGTATCCATCGAATAAATTAGGATCTTTTTGATACAAAATTGTATATAACTCATTTAAATTCTCAATTTTATTTGATACTTGTTTAACTGTCGATCTATCTCCCTCTAAGTACCTTTTTTTCTTAATCTGGTGGTCATCACGCTTTTGAGTAATATGGGAACCAGGATTTACCCTGCTTTTGCTTTCAAAATGTACTTTTGGTTTATATAATCTTTCATATACAGTTTCCTTCGTAGAAAGAGAAACATGCCTTGTCTTAGGCTTTGTAGGCGATTCATTAATATCGCTTAAATCTTGTAATTTTAAAGATGCACTGCTATGCATTATATTGGTGATATCCGAAGGTTTTGAGGTTGAAAATGTAGAAGTATGGGAAACGATTCTTCTAGGTCTAATGGTATTATTTAGTTCATTATAGCTTTTTTTAGGATTATGCAATTTGGGAGGAACCTTAGAAGGTGTGGTCAGAATGTAAGGTGAGATTGAATGATTAAAGGGACTTTGGTTCTTTTTCTGTAAAGAGGATGTGGTGTCTTTCATGAATGAGAATGTGTGGTCATTGGAATGTGTAGCACTTAAAGGTTTATCGGTAGTGGGACAACTTACTATTCGTCTATCTAGTGATTTCTTTGAAGTTGCAGATTTCAGTTCACCCGACACATTCCTCATAGGTGTCCTGGGATTTATAGAATGCTTATTATTATTTCCTCTAGATTCTGCTCTTCTAGCTGTCGATAGGAAAGGCAGTCCAGGTCTTAGCGACGCCCTTTCATTGTTATCTTGGGGAATCATATTCGGATAATTCTTCTTAGTTGATCCTGGTTGCTGATCCCTACTAATTTTAAAATTAGCATTATTTATGTTTATCTTTGAAAATCTATCTTCAAAGTTTGAAGACATGTTCCCAGAAGACATATCTTTAACTTTAAAAGTGTAGCTTCCAGATATAATAGAAAGTAAATATATATGTACGAAATTTAATTATTGACAATTTGTTTCAGGCACGATCATCATTTTTCAATTTTCATAAAACACATTGAATACAATATCTAACAGGAATTCAAAGCCAGACAATGACTGGGACGGATCTCACGAGCCTAGAATGCTACAACACTCGTGATTTATTACTATTGGCGCAAATTTTACATAAAAATGGACTAATAACCAAGCAAAATGTGGTTGAGGCAAGTAGTAAATTGGATGAGATTACCGAAGAGTGGTACACACACAAGAGCTCCAGACTTTCAAGGACATTAGATGCAGAAGAATTCAGCGAGAAGCCCACTGGAGAACAGGTGGTCAAACTATATGATAATCTTATTTCAAAGTATCAAGCTACTGACACCACAGACTTGGCAAACAAATTGTACTATGGAAGAATACAGGAATTAGAAGACTTTATTAGTCAAAGTAAGAAGGATTTCAAGACAAAACTAGATGAGTAGATTGGGCTTTGAGATGCTATAATAGAAGGCTTTGGTGTTAAATCAAAGAAAAATTGATAGCTTCGAACAATTAAAAACTTGAAAATTAATTAGATGACTTTACCCAGGAACCTAATGCATATTTCTTCGATAAGACTATTCATTTCCCTATTATTAAAGAAAAACCTAATCCTTCATGGCCCAGATAACAGATGTTCTCAACGTGGTTAATGGGGAGCGAGTTCTGGGTACTTTCTCCTGGAGGCTAATACAAAGAAAACTATCCAGAATGTGTCGGCTATGCCCTACTATTTTACTCTACCTTGAAGTATGTATTAACGTGTAATATATATATATACTAGAAAGAAATAAATATTAATTGAGCAATTATCGCCAAATTTCTTAACAGTCACACAGAAAAGACATACATTCATTATTAAAACATTGTTTTTGATGGCGTATAAATCATCAATTACATGTTTTGTAAGAGTATATTCCTTCAAAAGCTGATAAAACTGCTAAATTCTGATCTAGTTCAAAGCTAAGGGTAATATTAAACGAGTATATCTTGAAATCAGATAACCTCGGTTCTTCCCCACATTTTTTTGCTGATCGCTACCCAATCATTCTTTTATTACTATTCTTTGTTTTGTTCGCCTGATGGTACAATAAAACAACCTCATCTACATTATATCCTACTACGATATAACTAAGAGTATACCTATAAGTAGGGAAGTATAGAAGTACTGGAAACAAATCAGATTTATAGATTGTTAACCCTAAAAAGAAAAGAGGTAGTTATTGCTACAGTTAACAAATTTTATTTAAACAAAACATTTACGAGTTGAATATTATAGATTGAGTTGTTGATATGACAAGACAAAAGAATAGACTTGCTCACCAGGTGTTTGACGTATATAAGAGCAACAGGTCTCTCCTTTTGAATGCCTCGTATGTGGTATTGCTTATTGCAGCTTTTTCCGGTGCCACCAATACGTCTCTGGCAAAGAATAAGAAAGAGGATGTTGAAAAGCTAGATAAGGCCAGAAAGACCAAATTGTCGCGAGAGTCTTTACGAAGGTTGGCCAAATCAGTGATACCTTCGTATGGCGATAAGGTGGTAGTATATTTCATAATGCATTTGAGTTTGCTTGTGGTCAGGGCTATATTAACTATTAAAGTGGCCAGTTTAGATGGTAAACTAGTGGGAGCACTAGTAACAAAGAAGTTGAGAAGGTTTGGCAGATTATTGGCGATTTGGATGTTTTTAGGACTTCCTGCCTCTTTTGTGAATTCCTTATTAACATGGAGTAAAAATAAAATGAGCCAAGAATTACGTCTGAATCTTAATAATAGTATTATTGAGGATTATTTACCAGAAAACTTGGATGCAAATTACTACTCCTTAATTCAATTGGCAGATAATAAGATTAAGGATCCTGACCAAAGAATATCTACAGATGTGGCTAGATTAGCTGGGGCTTTAGCATCATTACCAGGTCAGCTTTTAAAGCCAACTTTGGATTTATTGTTATGTGCTAGAGAATTAGGAAAAAGCGGTGTAGGTAGTGGAGAAGGAACGATAGCTTTAGGATTATTGGCACATTTTTCCACTATAATTCTTAGATTTTTCGCCCCACCTTTTGCAAAGTTGGCGTCTGAAAGAGCTAATTTAGAAGGTCAGTTAAGGTCTGCTCATTCTAGAATCGTAACGAACAATGAAGAAATTGCATTTTTAAGAGGTCATCCAAGAGAATTAGATCAAATTGATTATTGTTATTATCAATTAGAAAGATTTTTGAAGATGGAGTATTGGAAGAAGGCAATTCATGCTATAGCTCAGACTTTTATTGTTAAATATTTCTGGGGTGCTGCTGGGTTAGTATTATGTTCTGCCCCAGTGTTTATCAATAAATATTTAGGCAAGCCAATTGATGCTTCAGCTTCAGGTGATTTCATCACTAATAGGAGATTACTTTTATCTGCTTCCGATTCTTTGGATAGAATGATATATTCTAGAAGATATCTTTTACAAGTAGTGGGACATGCCACCAGAGTTTCTGATTTTCAAGATGTGTTACATGATATAAAATCTCTGAAGTCAAGTAATGAAACTAAAAATGTTTCATTTGGTGATGAAATATCCTTTAAGAATGTTAGACTTATAACTCCAGCAGATGTAACCTTAATCGAATCCTTGAACTTTACTATTAAGACGGGTCAGCATTTATTAATTGCCGGTCCAAATGGCTCTGGAAAATCATCTTTGTTTAGAATGTTAGGTGGCTTATGGCCATGTAAAGAAGGCGAGATCACTATCCCAGCGTCAGAGAATATGTTCTATTTGCCACAAAGGGCCTACCTTTGCAAGGGATCTTTAAGAGAACAAATAATTTACCCTCATAAACTTAATCAATACAAATATGATAGACCAGGAAAGACAGATGAAGATTTGGCTGAAATATTGAAGATTTTAGATTTACTGGACTTGCTACAAGTTGAAGATCCTTGGAACGTAGCTAGAAATTGGTCTGAAGAATTATCGGTTGGAGCCCAGCAACGTTTGGCGATGGCTCGTTTGTATTACCATCAACCTAAGTTTGCAGTTTTGGATGAATGTACTTCTGCTGTATCTCCTTCCATGGAACAATTCATGTATAAACATGCTCAGGATTTAGGTATTACCGTCTTATCTGTTGCACATAGGCCAGCTTTATGGCATTTCCATAAGTACTTATTAAAATTTAATGGTAAAGGTGGATACTTCTTTGGTGAACTTGATGCTACCAAGAGACTTAAATTTGAAGAAGAAAGACTATTTTTGGAGAAGAATTTAAGAGATGTTCCTAACTTAAGAGACAGGTTATCAGAATTGAAGAAGGTATCAGAGGTCCAACATTTGAGATATAATACTAGCCATAAGAGCTTAACTGGTTTAGTTCGTGAATAATTTTTATTTTTTTGCTTAACTATAATTAATTTATTTATTATGTTTAGTTTAATGAGATTATGACTTTTATTTTTACTTAGTTCTAATGCCGTCATACTTCAAAACTGCATTTAACAATACTTTAAAACCCTCTTCTACTTGTTCGGGTGTACTGTATTCTTCAGGATTATGAGAAACACCATCTTTAGATGGAATAAATATCATAGTAGTTGGGCATACTGATGAAACTGGGCAACTATCGTGACCAGCACCACTTACAATTTCTCTAGTATTTTCTTTTCCAAATAATTCGACAGCTGAATCTTCAACACATTTAATACATGTCTTATCGAAATGAACTGCTGGTTGGTCGAAGAGCATTTCAAACGAAGCACTCAAATTTTGACCGGATTCCTTCAAAATTTGATCAATTTCTTCTTGCAACTTAGTAAACATTTCCTTCAAAGCTTCATCTTTATTATGCCTCATATCCACAATAAATTCAACTTCACTTGGAATAACATTTACGACAGCAGGTTTCAAATCCATGATTCCGACAGAGAATAAACCCTTGATGTCCTTTGCAATTCTATTGCCTTTGACAACAATGTGCGAAGCAGCCAAAAGAGGATCACTTCTTAAACCCAAAGGAGTTGTACCTGTGTGCTGTGCCTTTCCCTTTATACTAATCTTTATCCATTTAAATGCTTGAACACCTTGAACAATACCTATTTTCCTATTTTCATTTTCAAGGATTGGGCCCTGTTCAATATGAATTTCAAAATGTGCAGCAATAGGATTAGATTCATATGAACATGGAATATCACCCAAGTACCCGATTCTTTTCAATTCTTCTTTAACAGATACTGGAACTTTATCAGTAACAGATTTAATTTTATAGATCTTCTCCTTAGAGTAGTTACCACCATATACAGAAGATGCCATCATACTCATAGGAAATCTAGCACCTTCTTCGTTTGTCCAATCTACTACACAAATTGGATAATTAGGAGTAATATTATTATCTTTTAATGTTCTTAAAACTTCTAACCCACTCAATACACCTAAAATTCCATCATATCTACCACCAGTTGGCTGTGTATCCAAATGTGATCCAATAGCAGTTGGGGGACCTTCATTCTTTCCAGGATATATGGCAAATATATTTCCTAAATCATCAATCTTAATTGTACATCCTAAACTCGTCGTTTCTTTCACAAACCAATCACGTACACCCTTATCCTCATCAGAAAGTGCCAATCTACAAACTCCAGTGTCAGTTGGCCTGGATCCCCAAGAAAATTTAGGACCAAACGAATCAGATGTTTCATGGATAGTGTTTATTAACCTATCTTTTTTAATAGCAAGGGTAGTGACAGTCATGTTCTTTTTTTCTCTGAAATAATAACTTTATCTTATTACAAGCTTTCTTAGCCCAACAAGCTTTAGTTTTCATTACGGAAAGATACATTTATATAGATATAACCTGAGATTAAACGGAATTGCAATAAATCGGCTTTCCTAAATAGGTAATATTGTTGATAACATTTCTTAGGGTAAAAACCTTTAAATTTCGGGTTACCCAACTTAGACACGTAGAATATTATTGTAAGAGACTTTGTCTTTACTTCATTATATATTCTGTCTCCCATATTCTCATAGAAGTTTAAGTAATATTAAAAGAATTCAAATGCAAGTAATATATAACATAATCTATATGAAATATACATCTAGTGATCATTTAATATAGTCTAAATCAACAGTTTCATAGGTACAACTATGAAAAATCTTTTGTACTACAATCTCTAATATATACAACAAAATGTCTTGAGAAGATTAATTGCAAACCTGATTCATGATGTCAGTTTTGAATAAGAGTTCAAAAGCATCACCATTCTCGTAAAGTTCCCATACTGCTTTTATATAGTTCAGGATCTGTAATACCATATTTGAATTTAACTGCAGAACTAATTTATCTAAGCATGGCCTGAGAAAACTTCTTTGCTCTTGCAGAATAGAAGCACTAGCTGCTATCATTAAAGAAAATGTCGGTAAAATAGCATCTCTGTTATAAGGTTTATCAATATCACTAATCATATCATTCACATCATTTTGAAAATGGTTAGCATTCATTTCATCATAGTTTAATATTTTTTTCAAAAGTATAATAGAACTACGAGTTACCAATTTAGCTATAGTAATATCAATTTTATTCTCCTTTGAGGTTGTATACGTATCTATCTGCTGAAGCTTCTGAATATTTGATATAGCTTCCGATAGCATATCTTGGTGTTCTTTTCGGTCTCTTTCACTTAATGGAAGTTTCGAACGACACAGCCATGAGCATTTTGCAGCTATTTCAAATGCAATATTGGAAGATTTCCATATTCTCGACTCATACCATCGGTTTTTATTAACAGGACACACCTGATTTCTGTTATCTTTAAAAAAGAGAAATGGATTCGGTGCATGCTTCTTAAGACTATTAGAATCACAAAAGAATATGGAGAGTGCATAGTTAAAGATGTAATTCTCCCTAAATACCTTATCAAGGGTTGAACTTTGTAAATTAATTACGGTAGAATCATTATCCTTGAAGGCTTTCTCCACTAATTTTGGATGTGACTGTTGCAAAAGGTTCAACCTCTTAGTCATGATCTTGTTTGCAATTCCCAAATGTCTAGAACATCTATTTGCATTTGCTCCAATAAATTTATTTCTCAAGCTAATAGATTGCATTACTTGAATTGCTATGAAGAACCAATCTTCATATCCTTTGATCAGTCCCTTTTTCATTTCCTTTAATAGTAAATCCAGTGCTACTAAGTATTTCTTATACGCTGTAACTTTGCAAGTCTCATTTTCAAAAGATAGCATGGTTGCACCACAAGCAATGAAAATTTGAAGAAGAGTAGGGGATTCAGATGATGCAGAAATAAATAGTCTGGTTAACTCTCTCCTATCATAAGGTTGCGCTATAGAGGGAACAAACTTCTGAATAAAACTGGTATAATAGCATAAATTCTCCAGAGAAAGCTTTACGCCAGGAATTGGAGAATATTCAGTCAGATCCGAGCACAATACATCATTAGAAAATACATTAGGTATATCTTTGATCTCTTCCCTTTCATTTCCAGCACAAAAGGGCCCATACGAGAAATCCATATACACGTCTTTTTGATCGTTTCTCAAGACGATTTCATTATCATCATTACTCTTGTTTTTATAGGGCCACTCACATTCAAGCTTACTTTTGACGCAATTCTTACAAATGGGCTTGGCTTCGTCGCATTTGATCTTCTTTCTTTTACAATGCATGCACCCTAGAAAAGATCGTTTTGATCTCCTTGCAGGCTTTTTCTTAATGACTGAATTGCCAGTAATCTGAAGAACTTGTTGGTACTGCCGGTAATGTAAGTTTTTTTGCATTTCAACGTCAAACTGATTTTGAAAGATTGAAAATTATTAAATGAAATTTCCAAGGATCAAAGATAAGATAGACGATTGGCTTTGTGACACAAGATCATTTTAGAATCCTGGGTTAGAATACTTTGAATAAACCCATCCTGATAGAATGAAATAAAAAGTTATATAAAAATAGGGTTAAACCAATGGAACTTTAACAGTTTAACACGATTAATATAAATAATACCCCTACTTGAGGGCGGTATGAAAAGTTACTGAGCTCATGATAAGAAACACTGAGCGGATTTCCCTAACAGATGGAACAAAGAATAGTTTGAACACTTACATCAGTTATGACCGAGGATCTAAATATTCTTATAAACACCATCCATTAGCAGAAAGTTGATCCTCTTATAGTTAAGAATAGGTATTCAATTTACAATTGTAAGTCTATTTCATGAACCCAGTCTCGCATACACTGCAGATCGAAATCCTCTGATCTATTCTGGGTAACTTCATTATTTACAACCGTATCTGTGATCTCTATATTTACAACACTTGTAATAAATATACTTGCAACATTATAATTGTCATATTATAAGATTATGAGTAATTCTGGTAATTCTGCATTTACTAATATTTTTGGTGTAGAATCTCCAACTGGCTGCGATTAAGGAGAAATTTTACGACAGAAGGAAGATATATCACAATCAAATCAAGAATCGATGTAACGGCGTCAAGACTTAGATCAACAGGTGTTTGAAATTCTCAGAAATGTGGACAATATCTTGAGGGATAAAGCACAGGAAGTGGCCAGTTATATTCTGAAGATTGCAAACTAGGGAACTACGTTTTATTCACTTCCAAAGCTGACGAATATGACAAAGACATATATTTAAACAACTTACTAAATTATTGAAAATATATATCCACAGGAGCTTCTCTGGCATTTCATTTCAGAAGTTCATAGCTGAAAGTACAGAGCTTAGGTCTGACATTTTTTTCAAGAGATCGCGATCAAATATTTTTCACTCAGTACATTCAGTTGAATGATTAGTGTATTATCCCACATTATCAGAGTCATTTTAAAATATTGTATCGTAGTTATACAGATGTTAAGCTACCAGTGTATGATGTTGTCTAAAAGAGTATTCTCCAAGGGATTTATACGATCACTATCGACTTTAAACCCCGGGAAGCCACCATTTTTAATGATTGCGTCTATTGGCAATCCGGAACCTGAATATGTTAATACTAGACATAACGTAGGCCATATGTTTCTAGACCAGCTTGTTGATAACCATTGGAATAGTTTGCTGAAGTTTAAGGAGCACAGGAATGTTCCTCATGGTGTCTATAGCACCTCATCGGAATTGCCCCAGGTATTCTTATTCAAGTCTATCTTTTCGTATATGAATGTCCAGGGACTTCCAATTTACAAGACATGGCAGAAAATAAAGGATGTCAAGCTGCAAAATAACTCCCCTGCATTGATCGTAATTCACGATGAAATCCAGCTCCCCTTGGGAAAGTTTCAGATCAGGAGACAGAACACAAGTGCTAGGGGTCACAACGGCTTGAGGTCTATCAACGAAACGATGGGAATGGGATACACTAAGATATGCATTGGTGTGGGAAAACCCACACACAAGGACGTCGCTAGACATGTTCTTTCCAAATTCAAACCGGAAGAGCAAGAAACATTGTTGTTTGATGTGTTTCCTCAAATATTCAAGAAGCTAGACGAAATGAAGGATGGTAAACACATTTATGATGTATTTGAAGAAGATACCAAAAAGAAAACTAATTAGAATAGAATTATAAATCTTGTATATATATATGGTAATAATACTACAAAAGACCTAGAAGATTGACCTACCATGTGTGAATTTTAATTTATATTGAATATTACTCTGCTCACAGGTACTTGTAGCCATCGATACTTATATATGTGTAAATTACTTGAATCTAATATAACAGAGGGTCATTTATTTTAGTAAATAATTGAGTAAAACATAAGACATAACTAAAATAATAAAAAAAAAAATTTATTACCCATTACTTAAAGAATACTAGCAATTAAATCACCAGCATCAACAGAATCACCTTCTTTGACGACGATTTCACCAACTTTACCGGAGACTGGAGAACTGATAACTATTTCCGTCTTCATGGTAGAAAGAAGTGCAATTGGATCACCCTTGTTGACTTCTTGGCCGGACTTGGTTCTGATTTCGATGATAACACCGGACATTGGAGCACCAACGTCATTTGATTGATTTGCTTTAGGTCCCATTTTCTCTTTTAATTATGGATTAAATTTTTAACAAGTTTGTAATGCTTTATTTCTTTTATGCTCGAAGGCGAGATAAGGAATTTACAGACTTTAAAATACAAATATCATAACAATTATTCAATTCTAAAAGACACCATACACATCTGTATATATCAGCTAAATTATTTATAAAAATTGCATTATTATCGACTACCATTATGGAATATAGTTTAAGCTTGATAGCGGAAAGATCAGTGGTCAGGGAATCCTTAAAAGGTAAGTAACTTAGTTAAGCGGCTGTATAAAAAATGATGAATACTGACTATGATAAACAGGAATAATTTGGACTATCTTCTTTCATAGGCTCTTTGGGCCAATAGAGCCCACGACGAATGAATTCTTAGACGTGACATATCCAATGGCAAGCAATTTGCCAGACCTCGACTCTACTATTGATGAGAGGATAAATCAGCTTATAAAGGCCGAATTTAAGGACATAAATAGTGATGCGAGTGGCAATGTGATAGTACAGTTCTTTGATAAGAATATAAAGTCTAAGAAATCGGGTTGGTTTAGTCAGGGGAAACCGGCAGATCTACTGCTCTGGGAATCATGGGTGATCGACGTAAAATGTCTAGCTATGTCTAACCAGAAATCATCTGGGGATACAAGTTCAGTTTCTTCGAATATAAATTTGTCAATTAAGAGTTTTGAAGAGAATATGCTAAAGATATCGGAAATCATCGATACTCATAAGAGCCATATCCCTCCGATAACGTCTTTGGACAGCTCTCCATTCCCCCACGCAATATATGTTGACAAAAAAGAAGCAGACATGAACTACACTACATCTAAAGAGGAGGAAAGTTGGGGCAAATATATCAAAAAAATGCTCGATTAGCGTACGTTCACTATTAAGAATCGACAAAATTGCACTAATATATATATACTAATATCCTAAAACCTTATAAATTGGCTCTATAGAGGCCCTCTTCACCTCTTACCAATATGCATTCATCTTCAAATACTACTTTACTAAATAATCCAATATCTGTAGCTATATCTAGCGCTTCTTGGTCATAGCTTCCTGGTTGGAACCACAAGCCCTTAATTAAGTCGCCATAGCCATCTACAGACTTAATCTCGTTCAATGTCTGTGCTGTGATCTTTGGTGGAGTTAAAAAAGATATGCTTAGACCGTCCTTGTCAGTAAGGACGTGTTCCTTAAAGTCCTTACCATCTCTTAAACCCTCTAAAACAATAACAATAGAAGGTGCCACAGAGAGCTCCAAGATATGTTCCAGATTAGGGTTAACTGGGATTATAGGAAGACTGTGGTTCACATACCATTTCGATATCTTGTAGCCAAATTTACTGGGGTTTGTAGAAGCACCACATACAGCGTATTGTCTAGAATTACCAAAGAAGGTCTTTATTAATTCTTTCATAGACATTTCGAACTCTTTTTGTTGTCTTATTCAAGTTGCTTTAATAATCCAATGATGACCATGCTAATCTTTAGTATGATCATATGATAATCTGGGGAACCTGTAAAATGGTAACCTGCAAAATAATCCTCCGATGATTTTATTCAAACTTTTGATAATTCCCATAGCGATAGTGTCCCACATTCAACGTGGATGGATAAGGCATGGCAAGAGAAAAACGAACCAAGCCATGTTATAATTGCAAAAAGTCGAAAGTTAAATGTATTTATAGCGAGAATTTACCCTGTGAGAGATGTGTGAAGACTGGGCAAGTCGTAACATGTCAGTTTATCCCGAAACTACCTACGATAAAACTCCCAATAATAAGATCTCAGAACAGCTCGCCTGTGCCAATTTCAAGTGCTTCTGATATTAAGCTTCCGCCTATTAATGTATTTGGCTCAGGTCAGGCGCCAAACGTCACTAAAGACCATGTAGCAGAGACAAATATTCACCATCTGCTGACGACAGAGGATAAACAAGAATACCAATGGAAGGGTCAAATGGAAAACCAAATGAATAAATTTGACAACAAGATCAATGATTTGGTAGAAGTGATGAAGTCTAACCAAAAGTTAATGTTGGAGAGTCAGGAATTATATCAGAGACATATTGCACACCTAGTGCAAAGTAATGATCAAAATAACAAGTATCTCCAGCAAGTTCAACAAAATATAGATGGAGACAGATATAACTCAAATACGATGCATTATAATAACGGTAATTCCAACGGGATACGGCAGCTGCAGATAGAATACGGAGAAAATTTAGCGAAAAGGAGATTGATAGAGAATAACGCAGATGCAACTTCGAATAAGAAAATGAAAAAACTTAATGGTGGTGAGCCTGTACCTTCTGAAAGCGAGTCTTATCCAGAAGACTTTCGAAATGGGTTTCTTTCGAAACAACAGGCCAAGGCTTTGCTCTCATTCTTTGATGCAAATATTTCTCCCCAGCTTTTTGGTTTTGAAATTTCCAAATTTGACGTGGACATCATATGGGAAACCTCTCCAATATTGATTTGTGCAATATCAACTATTGCCTCCATGCACCACCCAGAAACCGAATTTCATGAAAAGTCACAACAATTACACAACTACCTTCAAAGCCTATGTGGTAGGCTCTTATACAGAAAGCCTCAAAATGAGGTTGATGGTTTCAATACGATTGTAGCCTTAATATTGTGTAGTTTCTGGTTATCTGATTCTCAAATGTTTACAGGGTTAGCATTACAAATTGCAAAAGAAATTAGACTTGATTGTCCTCATTTTGGTTCAAAGAGTAGTCCATTATCCGAAAGAGACAGATTAAAACTATGGTACTTAATGTACGCTTTGGATGGTCAACAGAGTCTAACTTTTAATAGGAAACCGTTGGTAAGTTCGGATGATTATTCCTTAAAGCACAGCAGAGAATTCTTATTAGAGAATAAGGATAAAACCTTAACATATAATAGAAATAAAGTACAATTAATAGAAGGTGCTTTTACCCTGAAAGAAGCTATTAGAAAAGCCGAAGAAGCCGAAGCAGACGAGAAAAATCAGCAAATTCAACGAATTACTGATATGCGTTTAGTTTCCCAAGTCGAATATAATCAAGCATTAAACGATGCATTTTCAGGCAATGCCTGGGACCTCTTAGCTCCCACTTCATTTGGTATTCCATCTAGAAGTAATTTGGAGCTAGATAAGTGGATGGTTTCTTGGACGGTGCTATTGGCGCCAAGGGATGATGGAACTGTTTGGTCGTCGAAATCCACTCTAATTTATTATAATTTTGCAAAGATGCACATTAATTCGGGTGCAGTACGGCAACTTAAGATGAGTGCTGCTGATGAAAACGAAATGCTTCCTAAATGGAATAACAGCGTTCAGAAAAAAATGTTTGGTCCTAAAAAATTGAAAGATGTAATTGATAACTTGGAATCGGAGGACTCATCTGATGACGATGAAGAAGAGTTTATATCGAACAAAGAACTTTTATCGGATGATGAAACAGTTGTCAGTGCTACTATAGCTGTGAATGCTGCTCAGACAATATTAAATTTGGTGCTAAATGACAAGGACATAATCAATAATCTTAAATATGTTCCTGTACATATTCATATAATGCTTTATTATGCAGCTCTACTTTTGATTAACCCACCATTGGAGTCAAATAACAAATCTGAAGAAATCCAACCCAAGCAGTATCATAAAAAAGTTATCGAGAATCTTAAACTAGTAAAGTCCCTACAGAATAGGATTTATTTAAATTTACCTGCTGACAAAATATTTGGAGATAAGTTAATAAGAAGTTTAGATGAAGTGGTTGAGGAAAAGGCATTGAAACTCAAAGAGGAAATAAATGATCCAGAAACTAATATCCCTGCAACAATAAAGAATGAACTACTTGGATTATTGAGCGAAGTTCGTGAAATTCAATTATCAGATAACATATTTGTCTTAGAGGAGGGCCCTGAAAGAATCGCAGCTTGGCCTGGGTCTCACCACGGCCATCCATAGACGTGTATAATTATTTTGCATCTTGTGGTTTTCGCAACCACAAAAAAAAATTTTGAATTTGTACATTCAATACATTAATAAATTTATTATATCTAGTATTTGTAGTAACAACTATGAACTTTAACCAATTAACGAATAAAGTGGGTCAATATATTCAGTCAGCCGATGGCAAAAAGTGCTTAGTCCAGGAGCATTTAGACTGGAATGCTATAAAAAGGGCACCGCAAATGCTTAAACAAAAAACCAATGTTGGTAAACATACAATAGATGATGAGTTTGATCAGATGAAAGATAAGTTTACATTTATCGAAAAGCGGCTACTATCATTTACCAAGCATATTTCTGTTTTTTCAGAAACTCATATTTCCTTGATTGACGACTGTAAACTAATTGGACTGTTTGCAAAAGAATTATTCGACCCATACAATAGTTTACCCAAATCAACTGTTGATAAACTAGGGAGTAGTTTTGACAGAGGTTCATCTCCACATGTAACAATGTTTCTGAGTATGTCAAAGCAATTAGTATTTGAGGAAGAATACTATCTTTGGGAACATATGGAGTTGTACCTTAAGTACATGAAGCAGACACAACCAGCAATCAGGAAAGAACTAGAACAGCTAGTGGATACAATTGATTTCAAGGTCCAGGAATTACTGACATTGATTAAAAATGTGAATAAGAGACTTAAAGAGAGAAATTATTGTTTACTAGACTACGATAAAATAGTTAATAGTCATAATTCATTATTAATTAAGCAGAAAACTAAAGAATTAAGTATACACGAGGCAAAACAAGTTTATAGCCTTGAACGAAAATTAGATGATGCAAAGAATGAATATGATAAAATAAACAATCTCCTAAAGAAGGAACTTCCTGCCTTTTTTTTTTTGGTAGAGATAATGTTTCAGCCAATTCAAATAATGATATATTACATTCAATTGACAGTATATTATCAAATCCATTTAAATTTAGTACCAATCTCAAAGGCATTTAATATTAATCCTAAAGAGTTGAAAGATATCAACTTTCATAGCAATCTTGTCAAAAAATTCTTCTTAAACAATTCACAAGCAACAGATTTAATAAATGAGCTTACAATTTTCAAATACTCAGAAGGTTCACAGAACAAATGGGAATTAAAGGACCATGAAAATACCTTTACCCAAGCCGAGACCAAATTTTGTGAAGTGTTATTTCATTTCACAGCTGTTGAACCAGGGGATATTTCAATTAAAAAAGGTGATGTTATACAGATCCTTGAACAAGAAGGCAATTGGTGGAGAGGGAAATTGGGTGATAAGACTGGGAATTTTCCAGGCAATTATGTTAAAATTCTCACTCCAACCTGAATAAAACCTACTCTTCTATCAAAGAACTTACTTTCTCTTCCCAGATTCTTGCACATCTACCACTACAAAATTCTTTTTTAATTGGTACATTTTTGTTTTGTAAAATGTCCCACCATTCATATGCTTCTGCAGCTGCTTCAACAAGAGTTAAGTTGCACTCACTACATTTTATCTCATACTGTCCATTAATAATTGCTCTGGCTATCAAGCTATGGTATAATTTAGGGGTAAACTTTTTCCAATTCTTGGTTTCTTGATATGAAACATCATAATTTGCAATCTGATTCAAACATAGGACCTTTAAAGAAGGAATAGCACCCTTATTGGTTAAGGTTTTAACCTCAGATACATACTTCATGACCTTTGTTTCATTTTCGTCGTCAACCTTTATCGGTATTGCATTATCAGGAACATTTAAATATGGATTTGGTCCTGCTCTAAAAGTTTGTAAACTTGGTAAATCTAATATTTCTTTAGGTAGGTATTCTAACCGATTTGTACCAATCGATAAATCATTTAAATTAACTAGTTTTTTAATTAATGAAGGTAATTTTGTTAGTTTATTGTGTCTAAGAGCCAAAACGTTCAATTTTGTAAATTTAAATAATGAAGGTGGCAATTCTCGAAGTTTATTATGACTCAAGTATAACTGATAAGACGATTGACTCATTGGGTCAAAGTCGAATATAACAAGATTATCAAAATCTTTTATTTCATCGGGTAGATCAAATAGATCCAAACCTTCTAAATCTATTTTAGTTTGAATGTTTTCAAATGCATCTTGTATGATCTCCTTTGCTTTCTGCAAGTTCTTTTTCTGCAAGCTAGAATAATCTAAATTTCCAAAACCCTTATCGGTAGAGGGAAACTGATTCATACTAGGGTTCCTGAATCTATTAAATCTGTCGATACCAAAATCTGCCTCAGAACTAAGTTGAGAGGCTTTTATACTTTTAAAATTCGAATTATCAACATTATTAGTATTCTTATACTCAGTTTCATCATCAATAAAATCTTTATGAGGTGAATCTGGAAGAGTATAGAATGTATTAGTGTTTGTTGAAAAATCGAACTCCGATACAATATGAGCATCCTGTAGTGGACTGCTAGGGGGAATTGACATCTGGTCTGGTTTAAAAAACCTATCGTAATCAAACGATTGTATTCCTTCACTATCTTCATCTACCACAGTCGGTTCACTATCGTATCTGTCAAAGTCTAAATCTCTTCTCTTAATATCATCTTGCTCGTTGAAACTTTCTCCCATTCTACGTTTTAAACTAGGAACAAAGTCCAAAGTGGGACCCTTGGACCCGGTGTTGTTACTGGTCCTTGTGTGGTATAAACTGGATGCATTTATATCTATTATTGATCTTTCACGAGGAGTTGTGTCTAAAGGGAGTTCATTCGTGGATCCTGAGGTGCTGTAAGCAAACGGCAAAAGATCTGATTTCTTCTCCATAATTGAAAATGTAAACTCTTTATCTGAAACCACCTATATGTTCTTTATACTGTCTTTATGTTCTCTACGAATTCAATTATGTATATCAAATGTTAATTGTTAATATAATGGCTGTAAAAATATTTCCAATATCAAAATTATAGCGCGCGTTATTCTTACAAACGCGATTTGTAAGAAGATACATCTTGAAGATCCCATATTATAGGAATATAACAATTGGATCTCTCTTCAAAATATATGGATAGGTTGGACACCAATTGGACATCCATACCATGTCACATCTTCAAATTTCTTGCTTTTATGTATAGTGTGTAGAAAGCTCGTGTAATTTTTAAAGCCGCTATCGCATAACCATGTATGAATACAAACTAATATGAATCAAAAAAAGAGAATGATATAGATAAACCAAGTTATTCAAATATTATGTTACAGTAGACATTTTTTTTATCTTAGTGCAAATAGCAGTTATCTTAAGATCTCTAATATTAACACATTGTGTATTTGGCAGGTCTAGAGTATCCTATTCTTTGATGAACTAGGTGCATTATAATTACATGGGTATAACGTCTATAAATGTAATATATGATAGCGATGATATCTATCGATGAGATATTATCTGAATATTAATAAGGGCATGACCTAAAAATTGGGTGCCATCTTATTAAACGGACCAATTTACAGCCCAATAATTTCTGTAAGCATTTGTCATTTGTATAATCAAGTTAATCAATTAAGATATCTCCTTAAGAGCTAGATGTCATAGGAGGATAACTGAAGTATTTAAACTATTTTATTCATCCATCAAATTACGAAATTAAAGACGTGATGGTTATAAATCCAACAATGCCACCAATAAATTGGTCAGAGTAATTTATTCATATCTTCTAGACATTCCTATTAGTCTGCTTATTCATTTTAGGGATAAATCAATATAATATTATGAGAAGGTTTCGATTCAAACATTCGCTGGAACATTTCATATTTTTCACTTCTATCTTCACCATCATTTCTATTATGAACTTTCTTTAAAAACCCTTTCTTAACCATATATAAAAATCTGAACGGGACCATCCCTACATAAATATAGAATAGAAAAAATCTCATCAATACAACATATTGCGTACAATTATAAGCTAACTTTAAAATAACGGCGCCTATTAAGAACCAAAAATAAATTAAAATTGTTGTTCTATCAAAAGAAATAAATAATTGACCTTCCGATTATATAAAGACATCATTATTGTTGTTCAAACTACCACTAATAATGCTATTTACATCCCCATTAGTTCCTCCAGTCTTCATCACATGTTTATCATTTTGGTTATAATTCGACGTTGCAGCTGACGTATTATTCACTAAAAAGCAAGATAATGTATGAAAAGTGTTTTATTAATAAAGTTAAGCTCTATTGTTAGGTGCTCTTTGACACATTTTAAAAGATCTAATTTTACTATTTTACATATTATATGTGACTTTGTGTCATAAAATGTTTGCTAGTGATGTAATGCGTATTTTGCTAAGCCATAATGTTATGTAATATATCCTTTCTCTAAGGGGAATATAAAGATCCAAATAAATTCTGAGGATCCAAATTGCATGAGTGATATTAAAGACGAAAATTTCAATAACAAGTAGAGTTATCAATAAATCAAATATATGTAGATGAAAGCTCAATTTTTAAAAGATTATAAGACTCATTTGAGGTCAAAAACCAAACATAATGATTTATTTATCGAAGAGCAAACGCTGGATACAAACACTCTATGTGAACTGATCCTTTACCAGCTCTTTACTTAATTTAAATAGAGAGATGCTTAATGGCCAATCTTGCATTTCTCCATTTCACCTAAATATACATTATTCTCTTGTATCAGATCAGGAAATCTTATAATAAATCCCTTCACAAGCAAAGGCATGTAACACTAACCTTCTCTATCTAATGCCTTATTAAAAAAACGCTCTTACGTTTAATTCTACTAGTTCAATATGGAAACATATTAAGTATTTATATTACAAAGATATATATTAATTCATTTTAGATATTTAGATTAGCTTCAGTGCAGGTAAGATTTTGGAAGATATAGAAGTTCCATCCATAAACCTTGAAACAATACATATATTCACCACCCCATTTTCTATGTAATATCTTGATTTTATTACTTTATTTACAATGGATACTAAACTAGGCTATGAAGCTAGAAGCTAGAATCTAGACTATGAGGACTATAGTAAAGTATATACAAAGCCGTATCTAAGAGACTGAATAGTAATAACTAATTATTTAAATAGAGTCAGATAATATAATAAGCAGGATAATAAAAGCTACTTAGACTCTCTTAAATAACAATACAACTTACAAAAAACTGTTAGAGATCAAGATGTTATAAGAGAATGGTAAACGTGCGTGACACGTGAGAGCCCTCTAAGAGTATACAGATCATACCACTACGATAAGGAACAATATATGGAACTAGACTAAGTAGACGTAGTTAGGTATGAATAGTTATTATCAATAATTATAAATCACTTAGACTCACTTAAACCCCAACACTTATTTAGATGAACTCTCACAGATTATATAACCAGAAAACAGTAATATATTTATATATAATGGTATATAAATTAGATATAACAGGAAAAACTGATCTCTAAAAGTAAACTTGTAGAGTTTGCAACAAATGCGAATTATTGTATAGCTTGCACGTGAAAGAACTGTTAGGAACATATCCTAACAAAAAAAAGACACCGGTTGTATAGTGTAGTGGTTATCACTTTCGGTTTTGATCCGAACAACCCCGGTTCGAATCCGGGTACGACCTAATTTACTCAGTTTTTTCTTTTTTCGACATGATTTAGACAGTCAGATTTAACTTTCAAAGTTCTTCTTTAAATAATGAAATGTATTAAGAAGCAATTAGTTCTGCCTTAAATATGTTTATTTGCTATTATAAGGTCTTAAATGGGCTATTGATATGAAGCCTTTTGCAGGCAAGTAAGTGAATTTTTTCGCAGCAAGTCCTAAAACCTCAAATATATAAACCTGGTGTTCTGCAATTTCATTACCATGTAATTCTATACATTCTGTGGAGCATTACGAAGGAAAAATAAATGACAAAAACAACCAATTCCTTAAAGAAATAAGAATTGCTTATTCAATATCAATATTCATAGGTATTGCTGTAAGGCTCTCAATATAGGAGCCAATGATAACACACTAATCATCCATATAACTGAAGGTAAAGTAAGAAAAAAAAAATCTATTCTGCGGTGTGAATACCTTGGATTAATTAAAGAGATCTCCGAGAGTGGGTGCAGTTCCATCGATTCTGGGTAAATTAACTATGGTCGGACAATAGACTACTAATTAAAATTTGAGAATGGTGTTGGATCCACTACAGAATATGTGTGTTTGAACTTCTGAGATTAGCACAAGGCTTAATAATTTTGACAGTATTCATTGCTGTTGATACTGGAAATGTTTGCAAAGAAGACGAAATTGTGGATATTATCCCCCCAATATTGCAGATATAAGGAAATGGCTGCATTATAGTGTGGGTGGCTCGACTTTCATGAATTCAAAAGAGATAAATAGACATGATGCCCTATTATGGAGGTGCATGATCAACAGTTACTATAAATTATCAAATTGCAGTGGGTATCGTATTGAAATATATAATATATAAATATACGAGTGTTTCATATCAACAATGTAAGGAAACTGGGTTCTAATTAGGTAATTCTTATAAATCTCCGTTCTATATACCTTCTTTTATTGTTTAGAACCTTTACCTGTTTTGTTGATTAACTTATTTACTTATTTATAACTAATTATTACTCTAACTAGTTCCTAATTTCCTTGCTTCTTTTCTCTCAAGACTCAAGGATTAACTACTCTTATTTATAGTACACATATGTTCCTAATATGTTTCATCATTGTAACATCACATGTGTATCCTTATATTCCTTTACAAACAATGTTAGGAAACTTACGGACCTTTAAGTTAGATTTAGTCCTTAATTCTTAATTAGATGAACTCTCAGAGGTTATTTAACCAGAAAACAGTAATATATTTATATATAATGGTATATAAATTAGATATAACAGGAAAAACTGATCTCTAAAAGTAAACTTGTAGAGTTTGCAACAAATGCGAATTATATAGTGTATAGCTTGCACGTGAAGGTACTGTTAGGAACATTTCCTAACAAACAACAACTGCAGGTTGTATAGTGTAGTGGTTATCACTTTCGGTTTTGATCCGAACAACCCCGGTTCGAATCCGGGTACGACCTTTATCATTTTTTTTCCTTCACGCTTTCGAAGGGAGTACGGAGAGCATGATAATATTCTATTAGTTTATTATTTACCATTAGAATAGGATCAATAGATTTGCATGATCTTTATATTGAATATATATTCCAGATTTCTAAATCACTATCTAATTTTTATACTCAGCTACAAATGCTTCATGGAATGTGACCCATTGCTGGATCCACTCTGTACCTGGGGCTAAGAATGTTGTTCTTAGATGAAGTGTTCCATCTTTTTGTCCAAATCCACTTCCAGGGACACAGCAAATTCCAGTATTTTCTAATAATTTTATGGCGTAGAATTCATCTACTTCCAAATCCTCAGTAGTAGCATCCTTAAATAATTTTGGATAGGTCTCTGGAGTAAAGTTCAACTTTGGAAATAAGTACATAGCACCCATTGGCTTATTACAAGTTATATCAGCCATTGATTCAAAAGCCTTATGCAAGGAATTAGCTCTTGTTTCCAAATTCTTTTGAATTTGGTTAATTTCTTTTTGGTAAACTTCATAAGAAGCACTTGCCGGTCTTGGTGTGTTTGTCATCAACTCTACTAATGCTTGACCTGATACAACTGAGCAAAGGTTGATACAGGCCAATTTGAAAATATTATCTTTGATTTCTTGATTGAATCCTACCAATTCCATGTAACCTCCTCTTTGTCCACATTCACCACTGAAACCCTTAGAAGTAGAGTGTAAAGATACTAATTGAACATGATTGTATCTTTCTGGGGTCTTTTCTAGTAACTTACTTAAGACCTTCTTCATAGAAATGAATTCCCCTTCAAAAATGTTCTTCTGATAAACTTCATCAGCAATCAAAACGACGCCATAATCAGCAGCAACATTTATTAAATCTTCGATGTCTTTTTCAGATAAAATTGAACCAGTTGGGTTACCAGGGTTAATAACGACCAAAGCCTTAATATTAATACCTTCAGACTTGTTCTTTTCAATCAAAGATCTAATTTCTTCAGAATTAGTAGCCCAATTTTGTTCTTCATTTAAATAGTATGGCACAGCAATTGCTTTGTTCAAGGTGATAGTGGCAGTATACAAAGGATATTGTGGAATTGGAATTAAAAATCCAGATTTATTGTCACTGGAAAAAGCCTGCAATATGTATTGTACAGCAGCAGAGGCACCACCAGTCAAGAAAATGTTGTTTGGGTCTGCTGGATAACCGTCTCTTTCACTGATGTAATTGGCAACTGATTTTCTCACAAATGGAACACCTTGAGAGTTTGAATAGGCACCGACTGAGCCAATATTCTTGAGTAATTCCGAGGCTCTTGAAATGACATCCTCTGGATATACTTTTTTGGCTTCCGGTGTTTCCAAGATCTTAGGATATTGCAATATAGATAAGACTTGTCTATACCAAGTCAATGGCTGCTGATCTAATTGCTGAGGGTTTCCTATATTTGCCTGGATGATCTTCTTGAATGGCAAGTCTTGGCCCTTGTCTAACAATTCCTGGAGCTCTTCAGCTCTTTTGGGAATCCTTCCTCTCACGGCGTATTCTGCATCAAGGACTTGCTTGTTGAGATCCTTGATGGTCAACTTTGATGATAATCTAATGCTGATTCTTATTGATCCCATTCCTCTGTAAGTTCGGAATAACTGTGTCCTCATGTTGCTTAGGCTACTCATATCTTAAGTCTCTATAATGATCGGAAAGGAGTTCAAAATTTGGCTTGTACTTTTAAATAAATAAACTGAGTGGAATTCCTAGAAAAGTGTCTCGTATATAACCAGCAAGCTTCTATTATGACTTGATAACTAAACGTGATTAACTAGTCGAATAATGTGGTCTATTAGCACAATTGTGTAGAAGATAGTTTTTATCTAGAGTGACTCAATGACTCAAATTTTGCTGGAGGATCAATCTCAATTTTTTTGGCCAAATCAGAACTTAGGTCAATATTTTTAAACTATGATATTAATATTTATAGTCTATGATCCAAAGTACGTCGGAGTTAAATGTCCATTTTGCCAGCTATCTAGAGAAGAGATAATGAACAATATAACCAGAATGCAACAAATCTGGGGTACTTATCTAGACATTTGGTATCGGAGTTATACATCCGCATAGCTCTAGGCATTTAAAGTCCGAGGATTATGTTAACGTAACATTTTTTTATGGATTATTGACTTATTGAAAGCAGAGTAGGGTTACTTAGTACGGCAAAGTATTGTTTCCACGGTGATCCATGTAGATTATGGCCGCAAGAGAAACTCTATGTGAAGTTTTAGAATCATGTGTATGAGCTGTAGCATTCTAAATGGAACACACAAGTAGCGAACGGCAACAGTGGGTGTCTGGCATTGTGCCAGCAGCCATATAAGGCAAAGAGTAGGGTTGCAATTTCCAGAGTAAAAAGGCGCTATTGGTGTTTCATTAGTGCCACAAATGAATTGATCTTGTAAGGCGCAAGGTCCCGCAATTGGTTTGCGAAGACGAGATGAAGTTGACGAGGTTCAAGAGTATTTTAAGAATCCACTTTTTTAGATGGGAGCGATATGCTAGACACCAGAGGCTAGGAAATTGTATTTCCAATAGGAAGTATGTGACTTGAGAAAATTTCAACGGTCAATTAAGCGGTTTCCTAATTCGGTTGGTGTCGCAAGATGTTTATATGTATTTGATCATTTCCATCTCTTCCACCAGAGATCAAATTGTCATACTTGCCTTTTTGAATATGTTGTTTCATATTCAGATATTTTACCGGATTATATCTGAGGATATAATTGAAACCAATCTTTAAGAACTTCTTATCCCACTGCTTGCTTCCGTGGCGTGATAGAAGCTGGTCATATATATTAATAGATACCACTCAACTGCACTTGGAAACGTTTTGTACAACTATCGGGTTTTATTTCTACGGTTGTACAATCAAAACAGAATAACACCCACATATTTTCGAATAGCTACAGATATTACTATACTATCTGCGAACTGACCAGAATATTTTCTTTGCTTTTTTTGCATACATATTATTTAAGTACTTCACCATATGATTCTCTATTTTCCAAGAGAATTAGGTAGGTCCAAGTTTCCATGTCACATAGATAGGAGTGAGTAGACTGTGTATTTTAACTTTCTGAAAACAGAAAGACTTGAGGCATTTTTCAACACTCCATTTGGAAATTAGGCATCAACCGCACTTTAGCTGTATGCACGGAGAGATTAATACACACTTCGTTCACGGAAGGGTTTCAACCAATCTACATAGAGCCGACGTTGTACTGTTGCAGAAGGGGTAATACCTGCCAATGAAACTCTGATCTCTGCCGACTTTTCCCTTCATGATCTAAAGCAGTTACCCAAGTATGGGGTCATTGCAGATATCATGATAGCAAGCAATTATAAGGAGATTTTCTTATTCCGGTAATTACCCCATATCGTAACCTTAGGGCTCAAAAAATCATAGAACTCCATATTGCTAACTCGGAAGGAGTCTGGGCATAGTTTAGAGCATTGCAATCATTGCTCTTCATCGTCGGAAAACCGTCGAAATTCTGGGGTAATATTTAAATAAACGTCGCCCCGAAATTTCACTTTAGTAGATAAGAAGTGCTTCATCTAGGATGAATGGTAGTCTCAAGAAATTTTCTATTGCTGTCGAGTCTCCTACTTCACAACTGCATAATAAGCCAACAAATGCATTCTTAGTTTCTTCATCAGCCTTCACCAAGACTCAATCTCTTCCAAATCTTCAGGAATCAACTCAATATGAACCTCATTACAATTGCATGTATTCTATCTGTGATATAAACAACATTAATCAGATTAATGAAAGTTTTCGGAAACGGTATCCAGAGATAAACCGCTCTACCCAGATCTTTCTGCAGAAAGTAGCCATCGATGATATCGCCATACCCAGAAGTAATAGTTTGGGAGAAGGTGACAGAAAAATGTGTTTCAGAAACCACAAGCGCAGGAATTCTATTGCATTGAAGTTTAAGGACCCACAAGAAACAGTCTAGGACTTTGTTTGTAAATAGATACTACGAATTAGATAGTGTCAGATTAATTAGTGTGTTATATATAATGAATATATTCATATAATCTAATCTGTACCGAAATACAAACTATCAATGAATCTATTTCTAAAATGCCAGTTAGAGTCTTTGAAGTTCTCCTTATTATACCATCTATTAGCAGTCTCTTCGTCAGAACTCAATTTTCCAACAACCACCTTTATTTGAGGGAAAACATTAAAAATTCTCTTTAAACCAATTTCTGTGGACAAGTAACAGCATAAGATGATATCTTCTTCCTTAGCGTTATGGTCTATTAAAACTTGAATGGCCATGATAGCGGCTGCTCCACTGATGATTTGAGCATCAAATAAGAAGATCTTCTTGTTTTTAATGACCTTAGGAAGTGACTCTGTATGCAATTGTGGTTCACCAGTCTTAGAATCTGACTGGATTAAGAGTTTACCTATAGGCATTTCAGGGAAGGTTTTTCTGATGGAATTCATGAAGCAATCCCCTGAACGGATAATGCTAACGGACAAAAGCTCGCTACCTTGAACTAAGCCACTGAAGTTATTATTGGCCGGGGTAGTTATTTCAACTGGTTCGTAATCAGTTAAGTACTCAATCGCATTTTCAATAATTAGAATTGCAATTCTATCGAAGTAAAAAATAAAGTCAGATCTCTCAGTATTTACATTGAATAACTTAGAATTAATACCTCTGGTATGATTAGTATCAGGTAACAAACGTAAATTTTCATATTTGTCAACGTCAAACTTTCTTTTTAAGCCCAATTGCTTCAAATGCTCAATGTGGGATAAACTCTTCATGGTTAATTGCTTTTGTATATGTTCAATCATCAAGTTTATAGCAGTTTGATTGTCCAAACCTCTTGGAATTACTAAATCTGCATTATTCATAGTAGGGTTGACATATCTTACAGCATTAGGTTTCACGAACTTCTCCCATTGTTTCATGGCTCCAGATAAATCTCTACCTCTGTAAAGAATATCTCTAGTCAATCTTCTGGCAAGACAAATATCTAGATCAGTATCAACATAAATTTTAATGTCCATTAAATCCAATAATCTCTGGTCATAAAGAGCATAAATCCCTTCGATGATGATGACATTTGCACCATAAATCGTTGTAGTCTTTTCAGTTCGGTTGTGCTTAGAAAAAGAGTACACTGGAATATCAGTTTTTCCTCCACTCTTTAAAGACTTCACAGTATCTACCAATAAATCTAAATCCAAAGAATCTGGTTCATCAAAATCAAATTCATTCTTAAACGCAAGATCTCTCTCATTCTGATTCAATGGCTTATAAAAATTATCAAATGACAATAAAACCGTCCAAGGTTGATTTAATTCATGTATAATCTTCTGTGAAACAGACGTTTTACCTGAACCAGAATTACCAGCTACGCCAATAATGTATGGTTCTGTCCATGGTGGGATATAAGATGGCTTTACCATCGGAGAACTATCCTTTAACATTTCCTTAGAATTGTTTTGTGAACTGAAGAAGGAAGAATCATCATTTTCCAAGCATCGACTAATCCTCCTAGGTGCTTGAATATCAAGATGATCCATGTTATAATCAAGATTTTCCAGGTCTTGTCAAATTAATAAATCAGAATTGAAAGTATTATCTCAGTACTAAAAGAATTATTGATTCTCAAATTCGATGAGTTTCATATTTACATTTTAGTTTCTTCTTAACCATAGCACCAATGTCTTCAACGATTCTAACTGGAAAGGGAAAGAGAAGAAGACGTAATGGCGAGGAATGGTCTTCAGATGAAGAAGAGCAGAATATATCAGTACACCTAGATAAAAATAAGAATGAATCATCTCTGGAGAGTAAGAACGCTATCTCGGATGCTGAGCCAAAACAGCAAAATGAAAATACACATGAAGCTAACATTGAACAACTACGGGTACAGTCACGTAATGAATATTTAAAGAAGAGGCAAGAATCTAAATTGGCTGAGCTTGCCCAAGAAATAGCAGAATTTGAGCTGAGATTAGATATCTTAACTGCTGACGAAAAGAGGGTTTATGAAAATAAGGCCAAAATATATAAAACAATCCGTGATAGATTAGATTTCAAAACAGATGTGAATGAATATCAGATGCCAAGCGATTATTTAAGATCAGACGGTAAATTTGATAATAAGAGAAAATTTGACTTATTAAAAACTAAGCCAAAATATGATGAAGAAGAAGTTACGAAGAAGAACAAATATGAAAACCAATGGGAACAAGACCAATTAAACAAAGCAAACCAGATTTTACTTAAAACAGATGAAATTGCGTTGCCAAATCAGAAGGAGTATGAGTTTGTTTTCGACGAATCGCAATTCATTAACTTTGACGAGGAAGATTTAATAGAAGGAGACGAATCAGAAGATAAAAGCAATAACATTAAAACTAATAACTACAATACAATGCAGGAAATTAAAAAATCGTTGCCAGTATTTAAATACCGTAATGAATTCTTAGATGCTGTTGATACAAACCAAATATTAATTATTGTTGGTGAAACAGGTTCTGGTAAAACTACTCAATTACCTCAATATCTATATGAAGCTGGATATTCAAAAGGAAAAGATGGAAGGGCTTTGAAAATCGCATGTACGCAACCTCGTAGAGTTGCAGCAACATCTGTGGCGACCAGAGTTTCCGAGGAAATGAATTCTAATCTTGGGGAAGAAGTTGGTTATAGTATTAGATTTGAAGATAAATCAAGCGATAAGACTGTTATAAAATATCTAACCGATGGTATGCTTTTAAGGGAATTTTTGACTGATCCAGAATTATCAGATTATTCAGCAATAATCATTGATGAAGCACACGAAAGGACTCTCTCAACTGAAATAATCTTAAGTTTATTGAAAGATTTGACAAAAGCTCGTCCTGATCTTAAATTAATTGTCGCTTCTGCTACTATTAATGCAAAGAAGTTCTCTGATTTCTTCAATAATGCACCAATATTTAATATTCCTGGGAGAAGATTTCCTGTTGATGTTCATTATACCAGGAATCCAGAGGCTAATTATATCCAGGCGGCAATTACAACTATATTTCAAATTCATACAACTCAAGAGCTACTGGGTGATATTTTAGTGTTTTTAACTGGTCAGGAGGAGATTGAACTTATGGAAGAGAGTTTGAACGAATCTATAGAGAAGCTTGGATCTTCCATAAAACCTTTGATAATTTGTTCTATTTATGCAAACTTACCGACTGATATGCAACAGAAAATTTTTGAACCCACCCCTCCAGATTCTCGTAAAGTGGTTTTAGCTACCAATATTGCGGAAACATCCATTACCATTGATGGAATTAAATATGTTATTGATCCTGGGTATGTCAAGCAAAATGTATTTAATCCAGTTACTGGTATGGAAAGCTTAGTAGTAGTTCCATGCTCTAGGGCATCTGCAAACCAAAGGGCAGGTAGAGCAGGGAGAGTGGGCCCTGGTAAATGCTTTCGGTTGTATACTAAGTGGTCATTTTACAATGAACTAGAAGCAAACCCAACACCAGAAATTTTAAGAGTTAATTTAACATCTACAATTCTACTTTTATTATCATTGGGAATTACAGATTTAATTCACTTTGAATTTATGGATTCTCCAAGTCCTGAAACAATTATAAGATCATTAGAGTTATTATATTCTTTAGGTGCATTGAATTCAAAAGGTCAGTTAACTAAGATAGGAAGAAAGATGACGGAATTTCCAATCGATCCAATGTTCTCTAAATGTTTGATAACAAGTTCCAAGCTTGGTGTAGCTTCAGAAATATTGTCAATAATTGCAGTATTGGGGGAGAGTGCTAATTTATTTTACAGACCGAAAGATAAGAAGGAGCAAGCAGATAAAAAAAAAGAAGCTTTTAACAAGGAAGAGGGGGATCATTTGTCATATCTTAATATTTGGGAACAGTGGGTCGAAAGCGGTCACTCAAATCAATGGTGCGAAGACAATTTCATACAATACAAAACCTTGAAAAGAATAAGAGATGTGAGAAATCAATTGGAACGATTATGCGAAAGAACTAGTATACTATACGATAATGAGAATGTAGATGATATGATACCAGGATCAAGAATGACTAATATTCAAAAATCCATAGTGTCCGGGTTTTTTCCTAACGTCGTTAGGTTATCAAAGATGGGTGATTCATATAGGAAGCTCAAAAAAAATCAAACTGTTTTCATTCACCCATCTTCATCTTTATTTTCAATGAAGCCTCCTCCAAAAAACCTTCTTTATCAGGAATTGGTTCTAACTAGTAAAGAGTTTATGAGAAATTGCATGATTATCAATGAAGAATGGATTAGTGAATATGGGTCGCATTACTACAGCGAGAAGGATTTGGAATTAATTAAGCCAAAGCTCGGATTAAATAGATTTAAGAATTAATGTCATTAGAATACATAGATAAAATTATAGATAAAATTAACGATAAACATTACCTAAGTTGATGGATTTAATAACAATATAATCGTCAACACCGTGTAAAGAACCTTCTCTACCAAATCCACTTTCCTTAACACCACCAAATGGTAAGGCTGCATCAGTGAAGATACCTGTATTTACACTGACCATACCACTTTCTAAAAATTCACTCATGTACCATACAGTATTAAGGTTTTCTGAGAATATGTATGAAGCTAAACCGTAAGGAGTATCATTACATAACTGTAAAACTTCCTCTTTAGTATCAAACTTCATTATAGCTGCTAAAGGACCGAAAGTTTCTTCGTGGCAAACTTTCATTTCAGTGTTGACATTGTTTACTACAGAAGGAGCATAAAAGTGTTTACCCAAGTTCGGCAATCTTCCTCCTTTAACCAAGAGGTTAGCACCCTTTGAAACAGCATCTTCAAGATGACTTTCAACTTTTTCAATAGACTTTTCATTAATCAAACAACCGTGTGTGACACCGTCTTCAAATCCATTACCAATTTTGAATTTTGAGACTTCTTCAGCAAACTTTTCACAGAACTTATCATAAATTCCGCTTTGAACAAAAATTCTGTTAGCACATACACAAGTTTGACCCAAAGATCTGAATTTAGAAGCAAGAGTTTGTTGGATTGCCAAGTCAAAGTCAGCATCATCAAAAACAACAATTGGAGCATTACCACCTAATTCAAGGGATAATTTTTTTAAAGTTGAAGAAGATTGCTTCATCAAGAGCTTTCCGACTGGAGTAGAACCAGTAAATGAGATTTTCTTGATTAATGGAGATTCACAGAATTTTAATCCACACATTGGAGTATTCTCGGTGGAGGTCAAAACAACATTAAATACACCCTTTGGGAAACCAGCTTGTTCAACCAAGTAGGCCATAGCCAATGCACTCAATGGAGTTTGGCCATCTGGCTTCAAGATAGTGGTACAACCAACAGCAAAGGCAGGAGCAGCTTTTCTTGCACCCATAGCACTTGGGAAGTTGAAAGGACACAATAATCCAACAACACCAACTGGTTGTTTGAGAGTAATGACCTTATTGTTGTGGTTTGAAGGTTGAATAGTGCTACCATATAATCTTTTGGCTTCTTCAGCGAACCATTCGAAATAGGAGGCAGAGTACTTAATTTCACCGATAGCATCAGTTAAACATTTACCATTTTCCCAGGTGATAATCTTGGCTAAATCGTCCAGATTTTCCATCATCAAGTTGTACAAGTTTCTGCACCATTTGGATCTGTCATAAGCTGATGTGTGTCTGAAACTTTGGAATGCCTCATATGCCTTTTCAATGGCAAAGTCAATTTCTTCTGGGGTTTGATCTGGTAATTCGATGATCTCTTCTTCAGTTGCTGGGTTGTAGACTTTGAATGTCTTTTTGGAGCTAGAAGTTATCCATTCACCATTAACAAACGGTTTATTTTTTATTAAGTCTGGGTTATTAAGCTTTGGAACAACCATCTCTCTATAATTCACAACTAGCCTATAATAAACGGCAGACTTTATAGCAAGACTGCTACTTAGGCTTATATAGTCAAGATCCATGCTCCAGGAATCCGCGCGGTACACCAAATTGGGAAACCCGCTAATAATCAAAAATCTATATGCGACCACCACTGAGAAGTGTCAAGCTAGTTGGAAGCTAGTTGGAAGCTAGAGATTGACCGCTAGCTATAATTGATGGGTATCCCCATAACAGGTCAATAGTTGACTTTTTAAGGGTGTGGACTCGGGAGCTGCCATATTCAGATTTCTCAGGTATAATGGGATGCAGATATAGTAGGTTGATTTCCCCGATATATTTTAACCACGTAAAGAACTGGTTGAGTCCGCAGCAATGTCAACTGTTCAACCGACAGTTGAAAGAGCCATAATATACTGTTATAACTGTGAAACAATATTCATCTATTCAGATGTAAATTATCTCTTCAATTCAATACTACTAGAAACACATGTAGCCATTATCCGGTATCCTTGTTCCTGTTTAGCTGCCATATTATGAAGAGTAACGTCTAATTCTATTTAGGCATAAGCCGATCTGATTCTCAAGTGAAGGACCCCGATAACTGGTCGGTTAGACAAATTCGCGTCAGGTCAAGAGTATATGGTGTTTATGGGCATTCTCCAACATGCAGTCGGTGAATAAAAAAATTAAATCCGTGGTTAGGAACAGCTGCGAAAATTCGTAATTTCGCCACTTCCGCTTACCGTCCGTATGGTTACAAACTCTACGGGCTTTAAAATTTTACCGTTGAAACCGTTAGTATCCCTAACAACATAATAGTAAGCAGCGGAATCGTACTAAATCAATCAGTGGTTGGTATTAAACCTGAGGTTGTTATAATTAGAACCGAATAATCCACCCGCGACGGACTGAAATACCTTCTCCTTGGCAGATATTAAATATAGAAATAGAGCTATGTAAATTAGTGATTCCGAACTGCTCAGTAATAGGTTAAAACCGGATGGCGAGAGGATACTTCTAGAAAATGAATGATTATATCTTGATAAATCCTTAAGAAATGCTCTAAAGCTATCACACAGAGTGTACATATGTTCCTACTCTACCACTCGGACTTTATGTTAACGTCAAAGAGTAAGCTGAAAACACATCAGTTTGATATATTACAGAGACGTCAATCCACAGGGCATTGACAACATTCTACACATATTAAAACCACTTTAGTCAATTACCTCACAAGAGCAGTTTTCATTCCGAGAATACTAAGCCGGAGACAACTCTTTTAAGTAATCACCGGTGAAGTTGCTACGGAACGAGTCACACTTCCTGTATTCGGTAAGTCGGTCTTAAAAAACATACATCTATCAACAACTAATGTAGAGGCCACCAGAGAATAGTATCGAATATCAATAAATACTAGTTGCATGCATGCTATTGTTCGCGCCAAGTATCGTAATATTGTTGCTCACATGCTATACGAGACATCTTTCTTATACTTCTATACGACGCTGTACGTCCTTGGCACCCATAAAAGTCATATTAAATACTAGAAGTAGTATATTCGTGGTATACGTTTCACAAGAACACTATGCACTATATCTTAATTTATCTTCTCCTCCTGCCTTTTTACCTAGAATAGATTGCAAAGTTGCTAGTATTCTCCTGCGTATCCCCTCAATGTCTGCGACGACGAAGCTTCGAGCATGCTCCAAACTCCCAAGAATCATATCTTCAGCTAAACTCAACGTATACTAGCATAGACCCACACCAACTTAGAAGGCCCTTAAACTGTCTTCATAATCATCGTAGTTCCGACGGAAGTCGGCGTTAAACCTTTATCCCGTAAACTCTCTTCATACAGCATTTGTACTTTCTAATCAAACTATCGGTTCGGAATTATTCATACCACCGGTTTAGAATTTCTCATACCAATAGCAAGAAAATTTTCATACCATCAGCAACAATACCTCAAACTATTGTCAAACTATTCATATCATTGTGGTGAAATAATAACTACTATTCTAATATTAATATTACCTCTGAAGTTATCTTCAGATACAATACTCATTATTTGATATATATTTTACTAATCACATGGATGGTATGAGAAATTTTGCAGATTGGTTTGAGAAATTACGGGTCGGAAGGATGGTACGAATAATTTGAAACCGGAAGTATGAGTGGATTATGAAAATTCTGTAATTAACGCAGTTTCCGACGTAAATCGGCTTTAAAATTAATCCCGTAGAAATATGGAAATATCATATGTAAGCAGGTTCTCAAGAAATGGTTACGCCGTGCATCTACATCCGGGTTCCGTTCTTAAAACCGTTTCACATTTATCAGCATTATAAGTATAAGTAACCTTGTGCCAAAAAACTCTTGTTATAGTCAGTTTCACTTTCATTTATTATCACACATATATCTGGTTGGCGCATGTTAGGTATTCGCCAAAAACACACATACAAGATGAACATGCTATTCAAGCTCATTCCGAACGGGCTATTCAAGACGAAGGTCAAAGACAGTAAGAATAGACAAATAGAGGCCACTCCGAGAAGCTTGAAGATGGACAATGTGGATATAGGTAGAACTCAATCTGTTGGAAAACGATTCAGAAGACACACTAAAACCAAGGGTGACTCTGTGGTTAATGTCACCGAGCAGACCACCGGTGGCACTAAACGAGTGGTAACCTCATCGCTGCTCTTATACGACGGCTCGCGCAAAACTATGGGAATTATACTGAGAGAAGAATCGCCGCTGCTGGACAACGGTAGATTAAAGGTGGTTTCCTTGGGATCGCCAGGACCTGCTGCAGGCAACTTGCTTCTGCCAGACTTTCTTTTAGACGTTAATTTGAAGCTCATCAACACCAACAACTCATTTACTTCAAATGACGATCTCTGGAGCTACAATCCAGAGGAGGGGCATTCGACGGTCGCTAGAAAGAGTGTCCATTTTGGTTAAGGTTTGGGTAGCATTTGAATTTAATTTGTACATAGTATAGGGTTTGTAATATAGGTTATTTATTGCTTCATTGTAGCATTGAAATCGAAATCAGGACAGAATTGAGAGATATGGGCTTAAGGCCACAAGCTTTAGCACAACTGAACAGAAACAAGAACCTCTGGATTTCTCTTGGAATTGCCCTTGTGTATACAGGACTTACTTGGCTGAATCAACCAGTATTCATTCCTGAGCGAGATGATTCGCAGACAATTCTCTGCATTGTGTCAAAACCTGTTCTAAAAAAAGACTTTTTTTTGAGGATTCTTAGTTAAAACAACAGTGGGCATCTTTGGTCGTCTATTTATACACCTTGGTGAGGATGATAAGTATAGTCTATATCAATAAAATGACATTTTTCTTCTTATGTATAACCTGTAATGCAACTGCTCGTCAAACATATGCCACTTCATCTTTCTCACAATAACAGTTTATAAACTCAGACCACTCGTTATTTCGCCATATGCTATACTTCGATTGCTAGACTTTATTCTGTGGGCCACTAGACACATCCTATATAGTAGCTGGAGGGACAAACATATAGAGAACATGGTTGAGTTTGTTTCCTATTTGGGAAATCTACGCGCTTTTCATTCCTACTTGTTTGCTTTTTAACATAGCCATTATGATAAAAGTTTTCGTTTATATAGTTTGTTTAATCTTGATTACACTATTTATATTTGTCGTTCGCTAGACTTTAGATCAAGATAATTTGAGCTTGAAAATGCAACGAAGCTTTATCGTGTTTTTATGCGTTTTTATATGCGGTGTTTTGGGGGATGTTTCCATTTCTAGGCCAAGACCAGGAGCATCATTTTCAGCTTCAGGAGGAGAAGTTACTATCGATTTGTCTTGGATGGACGATGCTTCCGATGGTGATTATCTTTTGTCCAATGTTGATTGGTATTCTTTTGTGCTATGTACTGGGCCTGATACTTCGATCGAAGCTGTTTATACAATAGATACGATGCAAACTTTGAATTCCAACTCATATACCGCCAAATTTCCTAGCAGTGTAACCGGTAATGGATACTACTTTATTCAAATTTATGCTATGTTTGAGGATGGAGATGCAACTATGCATTACACTGACAGATTTAGATTAACTGGTATGACGGGATCAACTGCAACTTTATCAGTTGGTCCTACAGAGACGGGTTCTGGACCTGCTGCCAATACCCAATATGCCAATGCAGATGGAACCTCTATTGATTCATCGTCTTTTTACGTTACTTATACAAGACAGACAGGTAAGACTCGATTTGCGCCGATGCAAACTCAGCCGGGTACTAGAATATCCCATACAACTTGGTCGCGTAGACACGCTACTAGTACTTACACTCCGTATTCTTCGATTACTGGGTCACCTAATGTTGATTCAACAGTTACCGCAGGTTGGAACTATACTGTTACTTCCGACCACAATTGGGCGTCTGTTCAGGATCTGCCTACAAGTTGGTATGAACCTAGCGAGAGGGTCACGCAAGCTTCCTTGTCTACTGCATCCAAAAAGAGAAGATGGATTGACTAATCTAAGAATTATATTTCACACAGTCATTTAAGAACACATTAGGCATAGGAAAGTATTTTCACCGGTTATAACATATATGATCAACATGTTATGTCGACGTTTGTATTAACTTTAAGTTTGTATTAATTCAAATATAAATTTGTAACATTTGTAGATCAGATCAGATATTTCAAACATTGTAAGTAACTAGGAGAAGTATCTGATAATGCTACTTAGCTTGTCTTATACGAACAATTCTACTATTTAATCTAACGAATGCCAGCTTCAATGGCTGAAAAAAGAATCGACCATTATATCGACAAATGATTACTAGAATGTATTCTATAGGCTTAAGGACATTTGAAGTAGGCTTGAAACCATTATCTGAAATATACAACAAAGACAATCTAGCGACCACACAGTCAAGAAGAAGAAAGCTAGATTTAAACACAATGCCTTCAAAAGAGCATGCTTCTTTATCTTCATATTCTCTTCAATTCCAAACTCAACCAGTGATTGAAGATACAGAATGCATATATTTACTACAACTTCTATTCGGGACCCGTTGTCCACCTTCTGAGAAAAGTACACATAAAATTCAAAGATCTAGCACTGTATTCTAATATTCTCCAAATATTAAATACTGTAAAATTAAAATGATTCCGCTTGTAGACATAGCAAGAATCAAGTATAAAAAATGCCAACATGAGGGCCCCGGAAATATTTGTTGGGAAATGGTTGAGCTCAAAGTTCACACTAGAAACAAGATACCTGCTAGAGTAGCTGAGATCATTACACCTGGAATTCTCATTAAAATTCTCATTGAAATTATTGGTATTGATAACAGGGTATTTTTTATTGGAACATCTTTAGGTTTATATATCTCATATAGAATAGAGCGAAAATAGCATGCAAAGCAGAAAAATTATAATACCAGACGCTTCATACGACACATAGTTGACGTCCATCATAAAACTCTTTTATTGAAAGAAGTATTTAATAAGATCTGCTATAGATAATTTTAGT
Organism: Schwanniomyces capriottii; assembly: GCA_032927745.1. Classification (NCBI taxonomy): domain Eukaryota; kingdom Fungi; phylum Ascomycota; class Pichiomycetes; order Serinales; family Debaryomycetaceae; genus Schwanniomyces; species Schwanniomyces capriottii. The sequence continues at coordinate 143,643 of JAVSEF010000014.1, read as the reverse complement.
GTTATTTTCACTGACATATTTTTTTACTGAATATAATAAATAATACTTTATTAGAAGTGACGAGGTGTATATTTGTAATTTCTGATACCACGGAAAATAGGGAAAATTCACTTAGTTCGTGACTACCCCTTAACTCCGTCTATTTTCTTTATTCTATTTATTAGCAATTCATCTGAAACAGGCTCCATAAATTTGCATTCTAAAACCAATTTTTCTACAACTGATTATTTGCACAAAACTAAGATAATGATGGAAACAGCTTAAAAGTAGTAGCAAAATATATTCTATGCATATTATTCAGATTAGAGTACTCATGCAAAAATCTGATTCATCTCAATGACCTAATATCATATTTTATGATTCTGGTAATATTATCTTAATTTATACTGTAACTATATATAGGTGAGAGCTCTCTATACTTGCAGTGCCTTTGCTTCCTCAACATCCCTATAAATATGCAACCAACGTCCACATTTGAAAACCATCTTAAAGCAAATAAGCATTATGTACATAATAATCAAAAATTGACCTTGAAACTCGGGCTTTATTCCAAATCTAATGATGAATTTAATAAAAAAATAAGTTAATAATTTGATGCACTTATATGAAGGGGATCCTTCTTTTTAATCCTCTTTTTATATTTATATCTATTTCATTGTAGTTTTCGTTATTCTCTAAGACTCTTTTTTGAGAATATGGCTACTTGAAATAATGAATAGTAATTGAATACCTACACAAGAATATATTATGACTCTCCTCTACCAACTTTATGAAATTCAAATAAGAGCAATTCTCCAGCTGCAACACAAAATTCTAATATTTCTAATAAAAAAATTGACTTAGATATCGAAAGAATAATGGCGTTGAAGAGTCTAGTAATAATGAGGAGTCTCTTTTTAAGAGACAAGATTGAAAAAAAAAACAAGAATCCTTTTAAAATCACTGTCATTTTCTCAAACTTGAATTCGTAAACTGTCATTCGAATGAAAAGATCTATTGGCATACCTAGTATTGTAAATGGGATAATAACTTTCTTGACATCATAACCAAGCTCAAGTTCCTCATGTGATACTAGATTTAACTTCACCACAAACATGAATCAAGGGATATTGATAAAGAAAGCTGCACCATATGGTCCAAGATTAAATGCCATTATGTCTGTATATAAACTAATAGATGTATAGTGATTTTATCCAGGAAATAGTTTTTTTAGTCCGTAAATCTTGTGACATATTTGATCGAGATATGCCATTCACTTTTAATTAGAATAATAAGGATATCTTATTCGTCTTCTTTTTCTACCTTTTTATCCAAAAAATTGGATCTTGAAAAAAACACCCTGAACTCAACTATGAAGGGTTAGACCCGGATCATTTTCAATCTTTTTGTTCAATAATAAAAAACAAGTTAATTGGTTAGGATATAATAATACTATACAATGGAAACATAGTTTCGAGTTTTACTGACGCATTTGTTTCTATTTCATCTTTATTTACTTTCTGTAGCTTTCATTAAATTTTTAATCATTTATCATTAGTTTTAGTTCTGGTAGTAATTCATCTACATTAACCAAATATATAACATCTCCAAATATGGAAATAATGGAAATAATGGAACAGGCTAACATAGGCAAAATTAAAACCTACTACAATAATTTTGAGCTTTATCAAAAGACTTAAATAGTCTTATACGTAAAAAATGGTTGTTCACAAGGGGGTCTGAATTTATGAATCTTCCTTGATCTTCCATTGATATAGAGATGAACATCTGTAGAAGAAGAACGACTCATAAGAAATAATAGCATGAAAAATATAAGACATTATGACGTTATTCATTCACTCAAATTCAAGTCCGAAATGAATATGTATCACGGATAATATAAAATAGAATTTCACATCCAATAAGTGCAACAATTTCTATTGTGACATTCTAAGTCTTTTTAACCCTATCTTTATTTTCTTTGAATACTACTAGATAGAGATAGATTATATGATAGGATCTCAGGTAAAGCTCCCAGGTCCTAACTTGGAGATTAAGGAAACTTTATATATACGTATATTATAAATTAATAAATGTATCAGAATTACATAAGGAAAAACGGAAAATAATCTAAAATATCCAGTGTAGAAATTGAGAGTGGACACTAATATCGAAAGGGTTAATATAATGAACTGAAGTCGGTTAATTTAAGTTTGAAACAATTTTAAAAGTATAATATTTTAAAGAAAGTGAATCTTCTAATTTATGAGAGAGCTTTGGCGAATTAGAGAGACATTAGCTCCCAATAATAGTCAAGCTTATATATCCAAACACCACGAGAATATAGACGGCCAGGCATACGTATCTGATAGTGTTTGTTCAAACCATTTTGCATTCTTGAAAAAATCTCTATTATCTTATATTAATTGAATAATACTGTATCTTAGAAGAAAGAGGTTTTGAATGGATAAATTAAGCAACTACTTTAAAAGTTTCTTCAAGAACTTGTTTTGTGAATCCTTTTCATGAATCAAATCTTCTTTCTCTGCTAAGGACTGTTGAAGTTCCTTTATCTTGTCGGCTGATATACTCAATTTGAAAATATCAGTTTCTTGATTCAAACACAACTTCTCCTTTTCACTCAATCTGGACGCAAGAGACCCTTCATTTTCTGAAGACGGCACTTGATGCTTATCTTGCCTGTTACTACTCTTGAAATCCTCTAATGACACGAGTAATTGAATTACCAATGGAAGAAAATACACTTGAATAATTATCCTTGCCACGACGACAAAAAGATATGCTAAAGACTTGTTATCACTCTCTGATAAAAATAATTATTCTTTAAATTCGGTATTATTTTCGTGAAGAAAACTATCCGAAGAAAACATATTGTCATCACAAGAGGGTATATTATAGTGTCTTTTTTAATCTTCCTATTACTTACGCCCTCTTTTGTAAATTGATTTAATTCAGCGTGAGGGGTCTTAACAACTCATAAAAAGTACGAAGTACAAAGTAGCAAAGGTGACCATTTTGAAAATAATATAAACTTAAAATTCTCTCAACACTGTTAAAAAAATACAAATAAAACTCAAAAAATTTCAACAAAAACTCAAAAGAATTCAAAATATTGAGGACCTCAATTAAAAAAGGATTTTTATGAAAGGATCTTGAGTTGAACTGGTGCTTCTTGTAGAAGAGGTTAGATTCGAGAATATAAAATGCCACTACGAAAACTTTCAAGTATGGAATACTATTGTAATTAAATTCAATTCTAGAAACCAAATAATTCGCAAACATGGTTGATATGGAAATACCTGGAATAATCATTAAATAATAAACCTTTGGAGGTATTAACTGAATAACACTTGCCTTTTCAGTCCAAGCTTAAAGTCCAAGATATCTGAACTATTAAAATATAACGAATCCATTATTTGATAAACAAACTCTAGAATTTTTTTCTCTCGTAAATCTTCGTTTGACAATATTTTAGTTTTGCAGACAGGGTCATAAGCAGGACAGAGTTATAAGCAGGACAAAATGCTTACTAAAGAAAAATTTGCAGGAAAAACTCCACTTATTTATAGTATCTTATATGAGCAACTACTTTCGTGGTTTGTATCATAGTCAAAATTTAATCATCTTAAACTTGTAGTACAATGAGTTGCTTACCTACTCTGCAATCATTCTAGGATGGAATGCGCTTTTCAAATATCTAGGTGATGTGTAACTCGTCATAACTTAAAAGTCATTAGAGTCTTAGGATATTCATTTAATAAATAAGAACGATAATATCTATTGGAAAACAATTGTCAGTGTCGCTTTTTGTCACTTTTAATATATTTTAATACTTATTAATTAAGACTGAACATAGGAATACTTTCGAATATAATTATTCTCAGGGTCCCAATAGTTGCATGGTTTGCTATGGAGTATCACGAATAAAGTTATTATTTGTTTCCGGGAATTTAACATCTATTGACTTGAAAAAATGGAAGTGGAACAATAATCTATTAAATCATATAACCAAATCTACTAAGATTATTCCATCGTATAATCTCAAATAATCATTTATCTAAATTTCTGCAACAGTGGTTAGGTTTTCTTGCTCTAGCTTAATATCCACAAAATTTGGTAAGGAACGTATACCCGTGAAAATTATCCTTATTTGAAACATGAAGATATAACAATAATGCCAGATATGCGTAAAATCAGCATCCAGCTCAATACTTGACTTTAATATACGCATGATGAAGGAAGCTAAATAATAAGTAAAAACACAATTGAATAGGAAAACTGAATCTTCATTAGTAGGGGGCATTGTTTTACCATTGCCATCCTTTATTTCCATTTCTATACTCTCTAACTTCTCATCATTGTTATTTGGTTATTCTTTTTCATATTGTAATGCAATCTTTGATATTCAACTTCAAATATGACGCAAGTACTAATAACCAAACCTTTCCTCTCTTCCCTTCTTCAGTATAATAGAAGTAAAATTCACAATACCTTATCAAATACTCCAATATATCCAATATAAAGAGAATTTTTGTTGCTAATGGTCTAAATTTATTTTTCGGAGGTTTGGCATTGATCAGAAGTATAATAGAAAAGTAACAAAGACTCAAAAAGAAAGAATGAAAATATTGACTCTCAAAACCATTCCCATTGATTCATAATTGTAAACAAATTCTGGATAATGCAATCAATGGTAGAATGTTTTTGCGAACCTTAACATTTAACTTTTTTCGTAATACTTGAATAATTAATATCAAATACATCAAGAATAATGAAAATATAATAGGATATGATGATTCATAGGGTCCCAATTTGAAGTCTAGAATGTTGACATATCGATTAAAATATCCTAAATTCATTTAACAAAATAAGAAAAAAGTATGGATTTCTTGTCGTTATAAATTTTCATTACTATTTATCGCATCAAATACTGGAAGAACCAGCAACATGAATTTATGTATTTATACTATATCACAAATAATAAACTAAATCACAACAAAAAAACTTAATAATTACACTGTTAAATTTCTTTATAGGTGAAAGTTTTTCTCTAATAGAAGTTGAAGATTGGAGCTGCCGAAAGCTTAATAATCTTACTTCAAATCTGTTCAATATGTAGAAATATATATATACGGGTTGAAGTATGAAGAAAATGTTCAATTCTTCGCCAATTTTAACTTACCTGAAAGAGCTTCTAAAGATCTGAAGATATTTTACATTATTCAACTTCCACAGTCTGACGAGGGTACACAAAATTGTTTCGATTGCAGCAATAGTAAATGTCATTAATAATAAACCAAACAATTAAAATAGTATTCACATCTAATATGTGTTATATTCTAATTCCATTGGTATCATTAATATTCTTTCTAAGTAAAAGTGTAGCAATACCAAATATTAAATATGTAGTTTTGACTAAAACTCCGAAAACAAACCATCCATAAAATCGCATTTGGCCAATAAAAAAACTAGTTCAATAAATCTATTGATCAATTCGATTTTTTGTAGTTAAAAGATATATTTGGTAATATTTCGTAAAATCTCGGCTTTGAATAGAAATGTTTTCAACAGAACAACGTGAAGATGAATACTCTGGCAAGCTGTTCATAAATTTAAACACCGCTTGTGGAACTTTTTAAGCAACCCTTTAATCCAGACTCTTTGATACGAGGAGCAATAAACAATAACGTAGCACTTATAAAGAAGCAGTACACGTAATTTTCAACATATAGTGGGAGGTTAACTTCGTCAATCGATTCAATCATTTTCAATAAAAGCAAAATTCTTTGATTCCAATACAGAACCTTGAAGCAACAATAATTTACATGAAAATCATCCTGTGATTATCTATTTTGGATATACCTTGATCGTAAAAATTCGTAAAATTATGAAAAGAGGTATTATAAGCCCCTGATTGAAGAATGACTATACGTTTTCTATCTCCAGTATTCTTGAAATCACTTGTACAAGTTCTAAAACTCTTATTATAAACTTAAATGAATTAATTAGCAAGATTATACTATTTCTCCCAGAGTCTGTTATTCGCTCTCTTGCAACTAGATCGAAGACGCTGCGTTTGAAAAAGTAATGAATCTCATATAGAGAGAAAAGCAAAACAAAGTCTTTGAAATAATTCTGAACTGGATTTGCCTATATTCAAATTCCTTTATTTTCATTAAGAGATTTACCAAGGAATAAAAAAACAATAAAGTAGTACCAAGATTTGTGTACCAAATTTAAGTAAAAATCTATTAGTAAATTGGGTATTGAAAGCAAAAAGTCCCAGTTTAAAAAAAGCAAGATATAAGACGCATTTATGGATTCAATTCCATAATATAACAAATGTTTAAATAGATCTAAATAAGCCCAAACCATTGCAATACTTGTGATTTAAAAAAGTATATTCAGAGATAATTCGATGGTGGTAAACTCCATCTATTTCAAGAATTTCATGTCACAGAATGTTTGTTGGTTGCAATACGGCATAAGAAGTAACTGAATTTCGAGGTGATCTCCTTAACCAAACACAATCATTATACTGGAAATCACATAATCCCCTGTCAGCTGATTAGAACCTTCTCTCCCTATATATTGGAATATAGGCATTTTTAATTGGGTTGAGTGAGTGATAAAATTCAGGAATTGTAGCTGACATGGATATAAAGGGTGTATTTGCTAAATAATAAAGAAACGTTTTGAGACTTGTAAGAGTTTACTAAAGTAATCAACTTTCAAACGATAATATAATTAGATGTATAACTCGAATTTTATTCTATGAAAATTAAGGACCTATATTAGTTTAAGATCTGAACTTGAAAATAAAATAGCTAAGCATTAACGTGAAATAGTGTATATTAATTTTCACTAAGATTGGAATACAAATAAAGTAATAAATTTAAAATATATCTTGCATCTTCTGAATAAATTTGAAAGGATAATGCTGAAAACTATGAAGCATCGCTGTAGTTTTCCAAAACTAGGTATATAATAAATAATATAAAAACTATTTAAAGTATGGCTTAATTCAAAGTATCTTAATCATCAAATGAGATATACATTATAGATGATTAGAAACAAAGTCTGATCTCAAAAATTCTGAATTAAAATAGCATATTTAGGATATTTTTAAAAAACATAACAAATGCTGGATTCAAAACAGAGAATATTTCTGTTGGGAACATATTAGCATTATTTTTCGCTATTTGCATCTTATTAAAACCATCAATTAATATCTCAATAACCAGTATCTTGTTAATGTATTAAGGTATCAAATGTTCTATCTGCGTTTTAGCAGCATTTTAGTCTATAGATGATTGATCGTATCGCTGAGAAATATTAATAATCAAAATCTAATTCGTAAAAATAAAAATAATCCTAATTCAGTTTCTTCGTAACATTCAGATAACTCAAGAGCTATCCATTAGTCTTTTTACCATACATATTTAAAACCAAGTGCATCCTTTAATTGAAGTTATCGGTTCCACTTACCTAATAAAAAATAGTAAGCGGAATTATGAAAGCGGAATGAGCTACCATTTTCGGCCTTTATAAAAATATAAAATAGATCATATCATCCTTGCAAGTAAATATAACTTGGAAAGAATAAATAGAAATATGAAACTCTTGTACGTAACACTACAATTTTTCATTCTTAAATCTCTTGCACTTCATGTTTCATCTAACCAGGAAGTTTTGCTTCAAATACCTAGCGTTCTGGAGGAAACGTTTTTAGATTCCATATTTGGAGAACTAATTGATGACGAAGATTCTGTAACATCGAAGAACTATTTAATAAACTCGGGTAAAATGTCTTTAAAGACTACTTCAGTTGACACGAGTAATTTGAATGATCTTTTAGAAAAATTGAAAAATGCAAAGAATGAAGAAGTTTACGAATTGCTTGAAAAAATAATGATTGCAAAATCAGCTAATCAAGAAGAACACTATCACATAAAGTCTCACGAGGCCTTTAAACTTTACAAATCAAAATTGAATTTACCACATAAAGATGATACATCCGATATCTGTCATGATTCTGATAATTTATTTGGCGGAATCGTCACATTCGCACATTTCCCTCATTTCAATTGTTTTAACCCTAAATTAAGCAATAAACCGGTAGATATTGCAGTTGTTGGTGCACCATTTGATACTGGAACTTCATATAGACCTGGTGCCAGGTTTGGTCCTGAGGCAATTAGATCAGCAGGAAGAAGACTCCTGGTCGGAAGTACCCCTGTTAGAGGCAATAATAGGAATTCTCCCTTGAACCTTATAGACCCATATGACAAATATTCTCATAATTTGACAATTGTTGATTGTGGTGATGTTCCTATGACACCTTTCGATAATAGGATTGCTCTCAATCAATTGTACAGAGGATTACGTTCAATTTATAACCATCCCTCGACAACAAAGAAAAGTATTCCTAAAATCATCACCATGGGAGGAGATCACACAATAACTTTGATGACTTTGAAGGCTGCTTATGAGAGATATGGCAAGATTACAGTTTTACACTTTGACTCACATATTGATACTTGGGATCCAGAAATCTTAGGTGGAGGATTGACCAGCTACATGTCCTTGAACCATGGCACATTCTTACATTATGCTCATGAAAAAGGTTACTTAGCCGAAGATAACTTTCATGTGGGTTTAAGAGCTCCCTTTATTTCTGCAAAATACGATAAGAAACATGATTTAGATTGTGGGTTCCACATTATAACTGCCAGAGATTTAGACAGATTAGGGGCAGATCTGATTGTATCTAGAATAAAAGAAGTTGCAAAGAATACCCCGGTGTATATATCTGTTGATATTGACGTTTTGGATCCGGCCAACGCTCCAGGTACTGGAACTATGGAAATTGGTGGGTTTACTGGAAGAGAACTATTAACATTGCTTGATGGATTACAAGGAATTAATTTGATTGGAGGCGATGTCGTAGAGGTGAGTCCACCTTTCGATACGAATAGTGAAATTACAAGTTTAGCTGCTACTGCTGTCATTGATTCTTTACTCGGCTTGATGATTTTGGCCGAATTGGACTGATTGCCTAATTCGGTCAGAGATAACATCTCGAGGATTACCACAAAAAGAATTGTTTGTACTTTATTGATATTTTTCATATAATATATAGATACACCGTCATGTGTATGAAAAAGCCTAAAATACACGGTGAGGATAGATTTAGACTTGAGTCTATTCCAGGTGTCACTATTGATTCTTTAATCAAGAATGTCCAATATCCACAGCTTGAATATAACGGAGATACCCATCAGGAAACATATGAAACATTACCAGGTATAAAGACGATCACTTTGATGTACGAAAATGAAGATAAATACAGGAATGAAACCAGAGATAGCCCTTTGGTTGTATGTAGCTATGATGAAAAGAATAAGAAATTTGAAACAGAAAAGGGTATTCTTCCCCTACCAGTATCATACCATTCAAAGAGTAAAAATAAATTAGGGAAAGGGCCCAAAAGATTTCTTTTTTACTTTGCCATAATACAAGCCTTCTTAATTTTCATATTATGTGGCAAGATTTTTCTCGATAATGTCTTCGTCTAATTGAACTATTAACAAAAAAAAAATGACAAAGAGTTCTCTCCCTTCAGATTTATAGCAGGAATAAATACTCCTACACAAGATATTTGAATGACTCTGTTACGAAAGTTTTTTAATCATTTAATACTACGGCTCGAGCCTTGCAAAATACCAGCATCAACATGATTTCTGAGTTATTCATATGCATTTGAACTATCTTTATATAATACTCAAACTAAAAAATTGAATTTTCTTTTTGTTTGAAATGATTCTATATTATAGTTTATCATGATTTATTTGTAATAAATATCCAGCATCTAAAATTAATGAAAATTAAGTAAATTTATTAGGCTTATTACAGAAAGCAAATTTCATTCAATAGAATATTTGATCATTTAGACGAATAATGTATTTATGGGTCAAGAATTTATTCTCATGTGCAACTGATAGTTGTGTGAAAGCAAGATTCAGGATATTAAAACAGTTTATAAAATGATTGCAAGAATAAAACTATCACAAGAAGGTTTAACAATCTAAACAATTGTTTCATTGTAGTATAGCTGTAGAATATTATTTATATAAATTTTGATTTCTCCATTGATAAAATTAATCAATTGGGCTTTAAGACACAAGACTTATTGTAATGTTTGACTTTCTTTTTCGATCGTATTAATGCATCTAAGTATGGACTTGATTTATTATATCCCTACAGTTCTACATGTATGAAATATGATATACGATATTAGACTACCCATTATAACATTTCTAGTTTAATACTTAAAAATCATTATGACGCTTAGTTGGAACTGTAATAACTTGATAAAATACTCAGAATATACGTTAATCAAATCTTGTATGTGCCCTTAACTTAGTAATCTAAATTCGGATTATGCTTTTGGAATATTTTGTCTTTTGTGACACATACGCATATCAGATGCAAAATTATTGGATCATGATTTGTAAATTAACAAGAAGAGGTAGTAATCACGGCGAATAAGTTTTAGGATTTTTGGAGATTTAACACATAATAGGTCTAATTGCAAAAAAATCTACAATACTCTGTGGCTGTTGCCTCGATCCAACAGAATGACTTCAATTCTGTGATATGAAAATGTAATAGTAAAAGCATCTCTAGCCTATTCAAACTGTAGAGTAGTAAAATATGAGAAGTGAAACTATTCTTCTTATAAAAGAATAATTTGGTACGATCTTGGATATTCAATTATTAATATTCTATTGACTTAGATGTAGCATATTCCATCATTTAATCAGAAAAGAACGGTTCCATAAAAATTGAGGTACTACCTATATTGCATCTAAAAGTCTAATTGATGAAACGTTGAGAGTCTAAATAAGATCTAGAACGGTTGACCATAGATTAAAAGATATGTATTTGTTTCGAATATAACCTTAAGGTATAATTTTCTTCAACTTGATCTTTGAATCTAGATTGACAACTTCTAGCTACAAGACTTTAATCTGGAAAGTTTCAGGTATATAAGAGTTTTCGCAAAGAACTAAGAACAGAGACTTAGAGCATACTAGCTTAGGTCAAATTATAAATAATATTTACCACATATTCTAAACTTTCATGTCTGATATTGAGATAGGAATTTTTGTTTGATTCGTTTCCTTCTCCCTCCCATCATAATTCCATCTTTTATTTAGTTAGTATGGAGAATAATGAAGACTAATTTAAACCACTGAATCTAATGATGATTAATAATGTTTATTATCCCACTTGATTATGTATCTCTTTTATTAACTTGTAGAAAAATATTATATTTAAAACGTTTCCTACAGTTTTTTTACTACTGCTACAGCAATCGCTCTTAGTAATAAATGACGGGGTAAGATCATTATCATTATCATTAGAGGAGTATTTTCTGACCGTATCCATGCAAATGAAAGCTAGTATATTTGTTAGTTAGAGCTGAATAGCTTTCTAATATATAAGGCAGCTTCTTCGTACCACAGAAAAATTCTAAACAAAAACAAGAAATTTTCTTGAAATTGCATCTATAACATTCATATTAAATTGAATTATTATGTTCGATTTAGAGTGGATGAATAACTAAAACTTTTCAGCCCTCTCAAGAACTGGAAAAAATATCCCTTAGTTTATCTCACAAAGCCACCATCAGAAAATTAGATCTAAAGTATATCAGAAAATTCCGGATAATGTATTTTTAGATATTTTCGTCAGGAGTACTTGATTTTTCTAAATCTATTTTACAAATTAGAAAGAGCTATGTTAAAATATTAATTTACTTCAGTCAAAGTAGTTGATTAGTTTTGCAATCTCATGAATAGTCTAAGGTATCGGTAATAGTAATCACCTGATCTAAAGTGGGGGGGGGGGGGGGGGGGCTACATCTAGAGTGTTAATAGGAGCAAGAGTAAATAATCAAGTAAGTATATCAAAATCTTTCGACTATCCAACACATTAATAGTGTCGATTTGTAATAACTGATTCTTGAAAATGTCATATTCGCATACATGGAAACGAATCTAGGAAACGAAATCAACTTTTACTGAAAATCTATTAAGTAGCAACTGTTCTGATAATCCCCCAATCTAAGTTCTATAACAATAACTGAGAAGAATAACTTTCATTATTTCATTACTCTGTAACAATTGCATGTGACTGAAAAATAAGGAGCATTTATGAGAGCAGATGATGCGGATACTCGTCAACTTCGTAGTTTTTCAACTGTTTCAATCTCTTGAAACCAACTCAATTCAAAGACACTTCATAACTTGTTTATTTAAGCCCTTAATAATTTACCCGGCTCAAGTATTTTCCATGCATTACTACTACATCAATAATATCCTCTTCTTGCATGAAATCTATGCCCGTGATTCTAGAATAGTTTATTATACAGCAGTTTCAAATAATCTTCTCATACTTCCGGTCCCAAATTGTTCATACCAACCGTCAAAATTCCCTCATACTTCCGACCCGTAATTTATCAAACCAACCTGCAAAATTCTTCAAACTAAACTGCAAAATATTTCATACTATTTATGTGATCAGTATTTATATATGAAAATAATATGAGCATCGAATCAGATAACCTTATCTACGAAGATGGCCTCGGTCACTTATTCGATGCAAAGGGTAGAAAGCTAATGACTTTACATGTAGATAATGTAGGTGCACCTTTGGAGTCTTGTTTGACTTTCAGAGACTTCAAGTTGATGACTAAAAATTGTGAAGAAAAAATTAAGAAAGAAGTAAAAGGCCACAACCAACAATCTATGATGGAAATTGATCAAATACAAACAGAATCAAAAAGAAAATGCCTTAGATATTCTTTTGAGGTTAAGCAAAAATTTCATGATATGACGGTGGAAGAAGGATTTTCGGCTTATCTGGCTGCAAATATTCTTGGGGTTCCTAAGCAAACAGCTTATACTTGGAAAAGAAAAGCCAACGAGCAGCAATATTGTGAATTACTCGGTATTCCGACTAGTTCCAAAAAGCTTGGTAGGAAGCCTATCTTGAATCAACTTCACAAAGACCACTTGCTCTCCATTGTGAGTGAAAATTCAACATTCACCTTAGGAAGGATGGTAAATAGTCTTCAGGAAAGCTTCATGGATTTAAAGGTTTCTTCTTCCACTGTTTATAAATTTGTAAGAAAAGTATGTAGGTTAAGCTTTAAAAGAATTTCATTAGTTCCATCTGCAAGAGTTCTGGAAAAGACAATTAATGAACGGCTTGAGTGGGCTAAAACTTGGAAACCGATTCTTGATTTTCTGAAAAATTGCGTCTTCATCGATGAAGCTGGTTTCAATATCGGTATGAGGAGGGAAGGTGGTCGGTCAATTGAAGTGCAAAGAGCGATCAAAGTTGTTCCTGTTACAAGGGGAATAAACATTTCCTTTATGGGAGCAATATGTGCAAAAGGACCTATCAGTTTAAAAGTAAAGAGTGCTGCAACTAATCCAAACAAGAAAAGAAAAGCTCCTGGTCGATCAAGATTAGAACCGGTACTACAATAAATCACATTTTTAACTTTATTCACTCAGTTATCGAGGAGATTAAGAGTAATCAAGAGCTCAAGGAAATGAAATATCTTATTGTCGATAATGCAAGAATCCACAAACATGAAGATCTATCTACGTTGACTTCAAATAGTGGACTTCAATTAGTCTATTTGCCTCCATATTCACCTGCATTGAATGCCATTGAAGAATTTTGGTCAGTTTGCAAATCAAAAGTCAAGACTATGGAGTTAACAGTGCGTAGCAAGTTAACTCCTCGAGTTAAAGAAGCATGTAGCCAAATATCTATTGATAGCTTTAGAGGATTTTGCAAGCATAGTTCCGAAAATTTACAGTTATGTTTAGAAAGGCAGGCGATCTAGATGCTGATATATAAAAAAAAAAAAGGAGGAATATATTTTGAAACTACAAAAAGCCAACTTCAGAGGTGGATTTAATACGAGTATCGTTGTTACTACCAAATGTAATGGTTTTGGAAATAGTTTGGGGGTGGTGTTGCTGGTGGTATGAATAGTTTTGAACTTTGGTATGAAAATTTTCTTGCTAATGGTTTGAAAAATTAAAAACCGGTGGTATGAACAATTCCGAACCGGTAGTTTGAGTGCAAAATACAAATGCTGTATTTAATTCTCCAAGACCCATGTTTCTAATATGGCGTCGTCGTATGTCTTATGTTCTCATAATGTCTGTTATTGGATCAATATTTCGTCTCTTCACTTGCATACAGTTCCGGACTAGCCGTTTCCCCGGCAGCCCAACGCTGTATGCTTATCTTGTCACCACGACTTCACTATCAGTCCGAAACTCACAGTGCACAAATTTGCGAGGTTCTATTCGAGGAAAAAATAATACTCTCAAATTTCTCTTGTATTATTTTTTATGCTAGTGTATTTTCAATGGTGTTTCAAATTCTTTAGTTCAGCATATAATACGACACAGTACCTAAAAAACCTCCCAAATGCTGTACAATAGTACACTCAACTATATCTTTTGATGAATTCTTGATACGCTTACATCGGCGTAGCATCAATTTGTCGTGCAACCTGCACTACCCGCTTCTAATCACACTTCGCCTACTAACCTAAAACATTTCGTCAATTATACCTCTATACACAAAAAAACAAAATAAATACGTATCTAACCGTCATGCAATATCTATTACTTTACCGAATCCGAAGAAACAACTCCATATAGCGTAGAACCCATGCTATAACAATTTTCAAAATTGCACCCAAAGACTTACATTCACTACATACTTAAACAACTTGCATATTCTCAGTAAATACAGAGACATTGGTGTATCTTATAGTTTTGTGAATTGTTGTGTAGTCCTGAGAGACAATCTTCCCTACCACACTCGCTTTGCCGTGGGATAGTCTAGCCATTCGAAGGGATGTTACACAAAACCGGTGTGTGATTTAACGCGATTTAAATTTTTTCCCGTTACAAGTCTTCTGTATGATTTCAAGAATAACTTCTCTTAGATCAAACGTTATTGTATAAGTAATTTATTGTTGTGTTGGTAGTTGAAAGACGCTTGTTTTATAAGTAATTAGAAAGAAAAGTCACTACGTCCAGAGTTTAATCGTAGAAGACATCACGTTTATAAGTTGAGAAATTATACCACTCGTTTCATAAATTAACACCGGTTAAAGTATATTGGGAGTAGTAGAAGGAATATTACAAAGTAGGGAAAATACATAATACTATACATATACGGGTAGACTGATATGGGGTTGATATATAACGTTATAATATTGTTCTGGGGGTTGGTGATGACGGTGATGGCACAGGAAGACTACGGATGTTACAGTTCTGTCGATATAGCCAGTAATGAAGGGACATATACGTGGCAAACACCATCGTGGTGTGCTGGTAGCTGTCTGGACTATGCATATATTGCTTTAAAGAACGGTAATGAGTGTTATTGTTTGAGTTCCTTTCCATCAAATTCTGATGAGGTGTCGAGTAGTAGTTGTAGTACTACTTGTTTTGGTTATAAAGATGATACTTGTGGAGGGTCTAACGTATATGAGGTTTATGCTGGTACCGGTACAAGAGGTGCTGGTACATCTTCAGATTCTAGTTCAAGCTCCTCATCCAGTTCTTCAAGCTCGAGCTCTTCAAGTTCAAGCTCAAGTTCAAGCTCAAGCTCAAGCTCAAGTTCAAGCTCTTCATCCGCATCATCCTCGAGTACCCTGAGCAGCTCATCTAGTTCTACTACACCTTCTTCATCCGCTACTAATGAGGTCATCACAACTTCGTCATCTAGTGGTGGCAGTGTAATTGTTAAGACTGTCACTGCAAGTAGTCCGTCTTCGTCCTCAGCATCTTCATCTTCTACTGAAAGTTCAGCACTGAGCTCTACAAGCTCTACTAGTACCTCATCATCATCTTCTTCTTCTTCATCTTCTTCTTCTTCCTCTGGTAGAACTAATGTTGGTGCAATTGCTGGTGGTGTTGTTGGAGGTGTAGCAGGTATTGCTATATTTTCCTTGATAGCCTTCTTCTTGATCAGAAAATATAAGAGCGACAACGAAGACGAAGAAGAAGAGTACTTTGATAAACCCACAGGGTTGGGCAGAGGTAGTACTAAAAGATCAAAAGCATCGCCTTTGGACATGCCTATGACGAACCCATTCACACATCCATCTGATGGTACCGCAGCTAATCTCAGTAACCTGGGCTTGACAGACCCAAGACTAAACCCTGTAATGTTGGGAAGAAGGAGGTTCAGTGAAGGTTCGTTGGCTGACGAAACTGATTACACTAGAAAAATTCTACACGTAGCTAATCCAGATGCTTAAGCTTTACTCTGTTCCGTGGTCTCGGATTATCACACAAAAGGTAAACTCAATGGGGGACATCATTCGTTATGTGATTACGACAGTTCCTTTGATATCACAATCACAACTGAAATAAAATCTGTACAATTTACTTCTTACAATATCAGCGGTATTTAATCCGTTTCTTTACATAGTTTTACAACTCATTTTCTATATTCATGGTGTTTAGGTATTAAACGTTTTTGTGTAATTTAGTTATGTAACCAGGTATCCCGAGAAGCTTTAAAGGTTAAAACTGCTTCTTATAATTAAGTAAATACATTATATAAGAATCAATATCTATTCCAAATGACAAACAAGGCTATACCAGCATACGAGAAGTCATTGAATGAGAAATTTGCTGAGATCTATGATACGTTAAGAAGCTTGAAAAATAATAGAAGTAAGTTTATAAACTCTAAGCAAATCTATCAGATATATGATGAATTTCTTAATATTCTACATGATTTAACTATTACAAGAAAGGATGAAGAATTGAAGGGAATGACATTGAATTTACCAAATGGAAATGATATACTTATCGATGATATCTGGCAATTATTGTCCTTATGCTTTGTAACATGCGGTCTTATCAAATTTGCTCCTGCTACATACAGCTCTATATCTACAGTTTATAAATTGTTATCACATTTGAAAGAAGGTAAATGTTACAATCTCAATGATTTAGAGCCAATAAAGAAAAGATTAGATGAATTTAAAGAAATTATTAACAATTCTAAAAATGAGGATAATGGGGATGACGAAATGATTGATGAAAATAACCATAAGGTGGAAGAAAGTCTTATCTTGCGAAAGAAGTTGAATAAATGTGAAGAATTGTTCAAAGAGCTTGAAAGAAACTTTGACGTTATTCCTTCAGATCTTGAACCAGTATGTAACGAATTAGTTTCTATGAGAAAAGCATTACTTGGATATCTCACCACATCAAATTCTGGACCCAACGACTATATAGTACAACAAATAGCGCCATTAAAGGGATCCTTAAAAAGAATTGAATCTATGAGAGATGAAGAAGGAAGATTTTCCAGTAAGGTTGCTACCCCGGAGCAGTTGGATGCCACTCAGATTGGATTAAATGCCTTACTAGATGACTGTCATAACTTCATTAATGATATATTAATTCAAAATGATACTGGTGGAGATATATCCAACTTACTCTCATCTATGTCTATTTCAGATGATGCAAACAAAGCAGCTGCCAGCGAGTTTAAAAGTTTATACAATGAGCTTATCGATATAAAATTCAAATTAGAAAATCTCTTGATAACAAGAAGATGGACAATGAGAGAAACTGATTTGTACACATATCAAAAGGCTTTGAAGCAAATTGATGACAAAAGAGTCGTTCTTAATGGCATTGCAGAGCTATCCAATAAAAATATCAGAAGGTTACTGGTTCTCCTTATTTATTTATTGAGAAGATGTTATTCTCTAATCTACAAATTGCTTGAAAGTTCTGAACCGGTAAGTGAATCATTACAACCAATACATAACCAGTTGTCCACTGTACGTAAATGTTTATTAGAAATTAAAAGGGTGGATGGATTAAACAATTTACGTGAGCTATACCCCTTCCAGTTCAAGTTAGCGTCCTTAGATAA
This sequence comes from Schwanniomyces capriottii, assembly GCA_032927745.1. Classification (NCBI taxonomy): domain Eukaryota; kingdom Fungi; phylum Ascomycota; class Pichiomycetes; order Serinales; family Debaryomycetaceae; genus Schwanniomyces; species Schwanniomyces capriottii. Next base: position 125,631 of record JAVSEF010000014.1, on the reverse strand, counting down.
CTTGAGAGAAGACGGTAAGTTTATTATAAATGATACTATTCCAGAAGGACAAGGTACGCTTAACGCATTACTCGCCGAATGTTTTGATATCATACATGAATTAAAAATAGAACTTGAGGAAAATGAAGATGAAAGGCAACAAACTGATTCCATCGCAGATTTCCAAGATGGCGATATCACAGACGATGAAGATAAGAAATCTGATGATGAAGTAGAATTGAAAAGAAGCAGATATATGGGGTTTAATGAAGCTGATTATGACCAAGACTCCGAGTCTGACTATAATTCCTCTAATTTTACAGATTCAGAATATGAAGGTAATGATTACTATTAGTCTCTTGTCAAAACATTATTTATATTTTTAAGCCAAGTCTTAATTACGATTTATGTATTTATTGAAAATGAAAGAAAATGTATATGAATGTAATATTTATTTCCAGGAATTGGAATAATAAAACCCTTTTTTTAGCTTTCATTTTATACTTATATGAAGTGACATGCACATTAATAAACCAAATATTTTAGTTTAAATAGGTAGCATTGAAGATGCTTTATTTCAATTAACACATATTAAAGGATAAAAGTAAGGGAGAGTAGTAGAGTGGATGTCTAGATTCCTACGTATTACTGCTATGTCTAAACAGAAAAGGGTGATATAACATCTATTTTTATCTGTACAGGTCCACAGAACAAAAACCCTAGGCAAGTAGTCTTGTGAAATAATACTATCTATTCATACTGTAATTTTGTGCGGGTAACGATTTGGAAATTTTTGGAATTTTTCTCAGCCATACGTCTCAAACCGCCATCTACACAAATACTATCCTTTTCTTGCTAGCTATTATTGCTTGTTATAACATCTATCGTTACTTGGGTGTATTAACACTTTGCTAGAGTTTTTAAAATTATACATTTTCGGGGAGATAGCCGCTTTATTGTCTGTTTTTTAGCATAGAGATTTAATATTGAGGAGGTATCTTCAAAATCAAAAGCAATAAATATAAAGGATACAGCTAATAGTTAATAGATCTCAGGTTCAGTTATTTTAACAATAATTGGTTTCTATTTGGTTTAGGGTATTCAAGAGAGCTTAAGAAAAAAATGATGTCAACAGGATTTCAATGGGGAACGCCTAAAGGTTCAGGTATCAGTGACACAAACGAATATGAAGGCATGACTCCTAGATATGTGCCCGTAAAGAAAAGGATTATGAATAACAAGAAGAGAAGGATGGATGAAGAAGAGGAGTCTAAACTGCAAGTGGTGCATGCTGACTCCAGAAAGTATAGTAGTCCTCACAAATATAAGAAGTCAAGGACACCAAATATCTTGGGTCAGGCCTTACCAGTTAATAGATTAGTTGAAGTATTGGATCATCATTCGTTACAAAGATTATTGCAGGATCTTATTCAAGTGCATCCCGAAATAAGTGGCACTATTAACAAACTTTCTCCTAAGCCGTCAGTTTCCAGCAGCATCAAATTATTAAAGGAAAAGTTTGAGGTAATCATTACTCACTTTCCCTATAAGTGTGATGTTGAGAGTGATTATTCTTACTTGAGAATTAAGCCTTACTTGAACGAATTTTTAAATTGTTTATCTGACTTTATTTTGCATTTCTTACCTCCAGTCGAGATGGATGTAATGACAACATTATCCTTCTTGGATTTAATTACTGATTTAGTACGTGACTTGCCTAACTTTTCTAATAGCGAATTCCAATATACTAAATCAATGGCATACGAACAAATTGCAAACACATGGTTGATTGCTTTGAATACACATTCTCACGAAGAAGAATTATCTAACTCTGAGGTTTCTCCTGAAGCTGAAAATTCCATAAAATTAATTAAAATTATAGAAGAGTTAAATTTGGAAGAAAAATTATCAAAGTATGACGAGCATTCCTTAGGAAAATTCAAGCTAGTATTGGATTTCGTCAGATCTCAAAGAGAAATCAAGGATAAGTTTGACCATATGTTGAATAATAATGGCCCCTCATTATTGAGCGATCTTATCACTGTCGATTATTCTAATTTTTCTATTACAGCAAAGTCGTCACATTAGTATATATTTTAGTTAAGTCTTAATATAATATTTGCATTTTATTTTATTTTTTTATTGATGCGACTAAAATGGTTGCGTATTTGTGGTTTTTGCAATTATTGATTCTCTATTCTTATCATTATGACCACTATTATAACTAGAATAAACTTCATAAACGCCGTCATACGGTGGATCAGTGAATTTCCTAAAAGTCCAATTGGCTCAAACTCCATACCAAGCAATTTGACGCTGCCCAAAATATTGTTCGAATTATTCAAAATTTTATTCTACCCTGAAGATTTTGTGATTAGACAAGAGGATATGGATATATATGGGATATTTGAAAAGGAATATGATGTCCAATTTAATGATACGTACTACAAGGTACCGATAGAAATAGAAAATCAAATTAAAATTTTGGATATTTTGCTATATAATCACATTAATTTGCAAAAGAAAAGACTCGTTTCCCCTAAGCGATTAAAGGATGTGGATGCTATATTAGAAAAGTTCAACTTGTATAAATTGGTGATATTTAAAGATGTTGACTCCATAACTTATTTGAGTGAATTAATTTTCATTATTGGAACTTTCTCTTCAAAGCTTTCAACATTCGGTCTAACTTCGCTTCAGTTTCTAAGCGATGCTGACAAGCTATCCATTACAGAATACTTAGGCATTAATATTGTTGACCTAGAATCTAAATATGGTGGTAAAAAAAATTCCGCCAGTTGTGATAGAACTTGCAGTGAAGATTGGGATTGCGATGTTATTTCCTCAATAAGTTCTATTACTGGGGATGATTCTTACGTAGATGTAGAGTATATGGAATCTATATTATGGGAGAATAGAATATTTGAGAATTTGGTCTACAGTTTTATTACTAATGAATTAAGTTCATCAAAATAATATACAATGTGAATTTACTTGAATCTAGCTAAGGCAGGACCTAATAAATCCTTTTCTTCTGGGATACCGTTACGTTCTCTTGATCTTCTTTGTCTTGCTTCCTTTTCTAATTTAAGATTCTTTTCGATTCTTAACTTCCTTTGGTCAATAACATTTTGTTTCTTTTTTCTTAAATGTCTTCTCAAGGCTGAATTTTTACCCTTTACGTCAGGTCTTATTTCCATCTTTTGATCCATTTCTTCGTTTTGGGCTAATTCATCTATCTGACCTGGTTTTAATCTTAAAGTAGCCTTCTTATCAACTGAACCAATAACATTAGGATCAAGAGATATAGTATCTGGAGACAACTTGTTAATCAAAGATCTAACTTCTTGTTGTTGTCTTTGTTTAGCGGTTTCATAAGGATTCAATTCTAATGCATCATAATTAGCTTCACCAGAACCAGGAACAATTAATGAAGAGAATCCCATTTGGTGACCAACACCAAGAATATCTTCAAAAGGAACGAATTTCATTTTCTCAACTTTAGATCCAGGTATTAAATGGTTCATATAAGGATCTGTTTGCTTCGTCCTGAAAACATCTTTCCATATAGTTACATGAGAGCCCCATCCTACAGACAATAACCCGTTATCCGATATATCCAAAGATGATGCAGGAGTTGGAGAATAGTATTCATCCAATTCTTTGAACTTACGCAAATCCCATATTTTTAAAGTTTTATCGGCACCACTAACAGCCATATATTTTCCTTCTCTGTCAATCGCTATATCTCTTATAGGACCTCTAGCGCTTTGAATTTTTGCCAATGGTAAAGACATACTAGGGGACCATAATGAAACCGTACCGTTAGCATGACCTAAATGCATGATGGCATTCCAGGGATTTTGCTTCATTGCTTGTGTAGGGCCTAATTTAGTTCTAATTTCACTTACTAAAACACCAGTGGAAACATCATGGTACTTTAAGAAACCAGTGTTACCAGCAGTGGTCAATAAGAAATGATAAGGTAAGAAGTCTAATAATGTGGAATCGACATGCTGCTTCATTCTGTGGATTTCTGCTCCTGTTTTGTCATATATAAATGTGTACTTCTTTTGAGCTACTGCAAAATATTGGTCGTTGTGAAGATATTTCACTGCATGTACAGTTTCATTCAAGTGTAATTCACAATCCAACTTTCCTGTTCTCCAGTCTATAGATGCAACATGACCCTTCTTACCACCAATTAATAATTCTCTACCGTTTCTATTGTAATCTACCGTGTATGGCCCAAATTCTTGCAAGTTCAAGTCAAATTTTTTATTTGACGTACCCACGTCTACAGCTTCAGTAATCTCATCCTGCTTGAACTTAAACGTTCTTTCCATTGGTCCTTCAGCTTCCAAAAGACCAGCTGTTTCTTGTAAAAGCATATCGGTTCCTGCTGCAGATGCCATGGCATCCTTGTATTGTTTATCCATCTGCTTCAATCCAGCATTTAATTTCTTATCTTTGGTATATTTAGCCTTTCTCTGCTGTTTATCATTACCTCTCTGATACTTCTCCACACCGGGTCTGTTGTAGGCATTATTATTGCCCTTTCCAACCATTATATGCACAGATTACTCTAGTTATAGATAAATATTTACAAAGATCACCCAATAGAAATTAGATGGAGTAACCAAAATTTTTTTCAGAATAGCATCTCATGATGGTGGACTGCATACAGTCGAAGCATAACGAATCTCATGATTGAATAAGTTGAATATATATATGAAGAGAGAATTCCTTAGGTGTAAGTGTAGAATTTAATTCAAAGGGTTTAGGAATGAAGTCTTATGGAGGATTCTCTAAGGTGTTTCAAAGGATATTCACCGCAAATAGGGGAAGTTTGAAAATAAATGTGCCAATAGTGCAATCGAGCATTCTTCCAAGATCGATTTTGTATGCTGCTGGATTGATTGGTGTAGGTGTCGGAGGCTTATACTTAAGTGATGCTAGAGCCGGAATACATGAGTATGTGCTCTGTCCTATTATCAGGACTGTAACAGATGCAGAGCAGGGTCATAAGTTGGGTATTTTGTTCTTGAAATATGGATTGGCTCCTAAGTTATGGGACGAAAACATTGAAGACGGCTCTAGCATTTTGGACGTAGACGTATTTGGAAAGAGATTGAGATCTCCAATTGGTTTAGCTGCTGGTTTGGACAAGGACGGTGAAGCCATTGAATCGTTATTTGATTCTGGCTTTTCGTACGTAGAAATCGGTTCTATTACTCCAGAACCTCAACCAGGTAACCCTCAACCGAGATTCTTCAGATTGCCAAAGGACGATGCTGTTATCAACAGATATGGTTTCAACTCTACCGGACATTTTGCTGTTATCAGTACGTTAAGAATTAGATTTAATAAGCTTTTGGAGAGATTTAGACGTTCTAATTCGGAGCCATATGCAAACTCATTCAGAAATGGAAAATTATTAGGTATCAACTTAGGTAAAAACAAGTTCGGAGATGAAGTCGAAGATTATGTCAAGGGTGTCACCAGATTAGGACCATATGCCGATGTTTTGATCATCAACGTCTCTTCACCAAATACCCCTGGTCTAAGAGACTTACAAAGCGAAGAAAAGCTCACCAATCTCTTGTCAACAGTAGTTAGCGAAAGAGACTCCTTGGGAAAGAACTTGTTAGGTAACAAGCCTCCAGTGATGGTAAAGGTTGCTCCTGATTTGACCGAACCAGAGATCCAATCCATTGCCAACTCTGCTAAGCAAGCTAAGGTTGACGGTATCATCATTTCAAATACAACTATCCAAAGACCTGAATCCTTGATCACTCCAGACAAGAACTTGATTAGCCAGACCGGTGGTTTGTCCGGTAAGCCATTAAAGCCAATGTCTTTGAAAGCATTAAAGACCTTAAGAAAGTACACCAAGGACTCTGACTTAGTATTAGTCGGTTGCGGTGGTATATCTTCTGGTAAGGACGTGTTAGAGTTTGGTAAGGCTGGTGCCACTTTTGTGCAAATGTATACTGCGTTTGCCTACAAGGGTCCAGGATTGCCAGCTAAAATCAGAGATGAACTTACTGCTGAGTTGAAGAAGGAAGGAAAGACTTGGAGGGAGATTATTGGCCAAGACGATCCTTAATTGAAGTATTTTTCCTTAATTCTGATTGCCTTCTTCTTTATATGTTGGAGTTATATGCAGTACGCGACTATTTCCATTAGAATTTTAAGTCTATAGAATATAAACAAATAAAACTTCTTCTTAGTTAGCTATTACTATTTATTGAAAGAACGCATCTATTGACATATTGCCATGGCTTCGTCATCAAGGCCATCAACTCCTAATTCACAGGCACGAAAAAGCAGTCGCAGGCATCTGCACCGTTCGTCAGGAGTTTATTTATTGTCACAGTCACCCAAAATACACTATCCCGTGGATGTAGATAATTTACCGCTAGAGTCTGCTAGTAATACAGAGAAGTTTGAAAGATTGAGTGATACTATAGATGAATTGGATAATTACATGGTGGATTTGGCGCTGATTCATGAAGCCATCTCCAATGGGTTTAACGAGTCGTTCGCAAGCTTTTTATACGGGCTCTCTATCACGATGTGGTGTGTAGATTACCCAGGATGTCCCACTCGATCTAGCTTGGATAGACTTCAACAGGTGAAGCAACTTGATGGCAGAATAAGCGGACTTCAACAGAAAGTAAAGGAGGCACGAGCTCAGAATGCACAGCTTAAAGAGAAATTTAGTACTCTAGAAAAGTCTAACAATACGCTGGACACAAGATCGTATATTCCTGGAAGAAGAAGAAACCCTGGTGGGGGTGTTACTATACAAAACCAAGTTAATGAGGATGATTCATATGTTACAAACGAAGGATCTTTTGTGATGAATCCGTCTCGACCCAGTCACAGAACATCAAGGATACCACAACCCGTTAAAAGCTCAATTAATCCAAACAGGGCCGGAAAACAAGAAGTTACGCTTAAATCTTCGCAGCCACAGAGGGGCCCAAATCTTGATCAACCACCTAGGTATATGAGAGGACTTTTCGACAGTAGTAATACTCAATCTGCACCCAACTCCCAGGCCAGATCTAAAAGGATAAATTCCTCTGCGACAACCAATCCAAATAGAGGTAGGATAACCAAACCTACTAGAGCGTATCCCAAGTAAACCATTCCCTGCATCTCATTTCATTATGTATTATATGTATATTAGTATAACCTCAAATTCAATTACTCATTGTAATATCTTTATTTCTAACATTGGAAACAACAACTTCTCTATGGTATATTCTTCACTAACTTTAGCATCAATTCGTGTTTCACCTGTTCCACCGATTTTTGTTGCTGGCTAGCAATGGCAAGCAAATAATCCATATTTTCTAAAGAATTCAAAATCGTCTGTCTTCTTAGCTGTTCCTCGTAATTGAGCGTATTCTTTATAAGAGATTCATCAATTTCGTCGTTATCGTTTCCCTTGAAGAACGATAAAGACGACCCGCTTGCGTCTTCATTTCTTTTTATTTCGAATTCTGAATCATTCGATGAGGTCATATTTTCATCTCTATGTGAAGTGCTTCCACTAGATGGTTCCCTGGAAACTAGCATTGTGGTCTTGTCAAATAACAGAGCTAACGGATTTGGCTAATAAATGCTAGTGCGAATAATTTAGTATTTTTCGATATTTCAATTTTCATAATTGATACCTGGTAATTCAATAAAGAGAGATATGTCAGAACAAACTCTCTCTGCAGAAGAGAAGAGGGAACTCTTGCGTGAAAGAAGACAGGCTAAGATGGCTAAAGGAAAAGCTTCGGAAAGATTGAACAATATATTGACACAAGGATCATCTGTCAAGAGTGCTCCAGTGGTGTCGAAATTGGATGAGCCAAAAGCTGCTGTTAAGTCAGAAAATAGTCCAATTAGTGTAGTAGATGACAAGGAAGATCCTGAGATACAAGACATAGATACTATTGTTAACAAAGATTCGACACCGGCGGAGGTGGATATCGATAAAATCCTCCAGGACATGTTGGGCGGTGCTAATCCAAATGCCTCTGCTGATAAGAATGGAGGTGCTGATGATATGTTCAGACAGATGATGAGTGATATGATGAATCAAGACCTTTCAGCTGGTGACGGAGGTGACGATGTATTCAAAAAGATGATGGGTAATTTAATGAACCAAGGAACTACTTTTAGTGAAGGTGCCAACGTGAATGAGAACTCGGAAGAGGTACAGTATCAAAAAGACTTGGCTGCTTACAACGCTTACCAACAAGACCTTTGGAAATACAGACTTTTAATCGTTAGAATAATTGTCACTGTCACTAACTTTTTCTATCATTTCTACACTTTAGACGACTCCTTCAATGCCTCGTCATATTCATATATCCGTGGATTTCAACCAACTAGTCCTGTAAATTCGTTTATCGCGTTCTTTTTTACTGCTGAAATAGCGATTTTGGCGTCATACTATATGATGAGCATTAAAAATGGAACATTTAAGGCTGCCCATGACAATGGCTTAATTAGTAAAGGTATATCAATGGCTTCTATGTTTTTACCTCAATTAGAGCAAATCAAGCCTATTATTATCAGGTTCCTAGGTTATATGGAACTAATAAAAATCTTTGTTGGCGATATATCTATCGTCGTCATCTTATTTGGATTATTTAGTTTTCTCAGATAAGTCTACATAAAACAAATATTATAAAACCTTAGTATTTTATATTTACAAGTATTCAAATAAATATTTAATTTATAATTTTCTTTGCATGTCTCTCTTCTTTGCCTCGATAACTCTTTCAGCACTACTGTACTTTCTCTTCTTCCAAAAAGTATAAATAAGTAAACCTGCAGAGGCGATAGAAAGGCCAAACCATGTTACTAAATATTGTAAATGATTATTTGAGAGTTTAATCTTTGGATATTGTGCAATTGGTACACCTTGTTCAATGAATTCAAATTCCTGGTATTCTAGAGTCGAATCATTGGCAGCCTCGGATGCCACATATAACTCATCAGAAATATTATCCTTAGAGCTCTTCAAGGAAAACATATCTTTCCATGATTTGGTAGAACTATTGCCCTCTCTCCATTCTACGTGATCTTTCAAGTCATAGATCATCTGGCAGTATATAGGCAATGTGCCTGATTGCTTTGCCATAGATTCAACATCTGGTACGTAAAAGAGTCTAGAGCCGTCAGTATGATCATATTGCATATATGACTTTGGGGGCATTAATCTGAATAAGGCATTTATTTCAATTTCCCCCTGTGGCATAGCCAAATGAGACAAATATCCTTTACTACGAGTTTCTGGAATCACCTTATCCTTCAGGATCCAACCTCTTTCAATTAAGATTGGCTCTCCACCTGATGATCTAATAAAGGGAACTACAAGTAAATAACCTTGGACACCATTCTTCATTCTTGGACCGAGAAACATTTCCTGAGAATAGTCAAAGTGACCCTTAACTTTAAATCTTCTGTACTCAAATTCTGGTATCACAGCTGGATCCAATTTTGCTGGTAACTCATCCATCGGTGGTTGTGCAAGTGAGTTTTCACATTTAGCAATTAAATCAACTTTCCACTGCAATCTTTTCACCTGCCAACAACCTAAAAAGAAACTAATAACTGGCATCGCAATCATCAACCCTAAAAACACATTTCGTATAGTCGATGTCTTTCCCTTGTGTTCAGCGGCAGCAAGGTTTGTAGTTTTAGACGTGAGAGGGTTCCAATCTATAGTTGGAGTTTTCACGGTTCTTCTACTCATTAGCTGAGATTGTGATTTTAATACTCTCTTCTTGAGGGTACTTCCCACCATAAGAGAAAGAAACCTCATATTTGAGGGTCCTGTATTTTTTCTGAACCCCACTAAAGAATATTTTAGCAACATTGGATATAAGCCAGATTATACTTCTTTCCTCTACTTCAATAGGTACAAATTGAATTAAATTAATAATGCGTGCGTTTACCGATATTTTCTAATTGGGATAAATTCCTTAGAACAAGACACAGAAAGGTATTTGAAGGACTATAACATAGAATTGCTGTTATTTTTATAGATTAGTTCACAGTAATCTGGCCATTTTATCTTATTTTTTTAGCAGGTTGAAAATCTACATGCAAAAACCAAAAAAAAAGTGAACCTGAAGAACTTGCAATGTCTATTAATCCAATAACTTTTTTAATGTCTATAGTACTACACAATGTTTATCTTGTTCTGCGGGCAAAAGTTCTATTCCATCGTTGAATTGGTATTTTTTAATTGTATCATAAGCCTACATTGCAACATCGATTGCGAAAAGAAGAATTCACTAATCAACAGTATTAAGCAATAATAGGTAACAGACCAAGTCAATATGCTTCTTTAATTTATACTATATATCTAAGTATGTATAAGACCAATTTATATCCTTAATTTTTGGATATATTGTACTTTCCATCACTTAGACATAATTCTGAAATGTTTTTGCAAACCTACCAATATTGTAATAAATGCACAAAAAACGTTTTAAAACAAAAAAAATTAAAAACTTTCAAGAAGGACAATCACTGCAACAACACGAATATATCAGTTTACCCCTGCAACTAATATCTTCCCTGCTACAATAGTAGATTGACTGGATCATCCTAAAAATCAATTTCCGTATACGACAATACTCACGTGATCACCAACAATAAAATTTTTTGTTGACATTTTGATATGATTCTGATAACTAAATAAAGATCTATAATTAATATTATTATTTGTTATTTGTTGTTTCTTAGGCTATTGCTATATCTTGCTATTCATATATTTCCAGATATAGCGGATTGTTATTCTTGTATAATAAAGTATAATAATTGAAAGCAATCGGTGTTGGAAGATTATTAAAATTGTTGAATTATAGAGTAACAGTAGAATAACAACAGATAATAGACAACCAAATGACCAATACAATACAGATGACACCATATGCTTATCCGTAAGTAGCACTATTTTATTCAAGGAGAATTGATTCTGTAAGAAAAGAATGCATTTAAACTAACAAATATAGAACCGATAAGAAACCAAGGGGGATTAAAAAGATACCTGTAGTTTGGAGAGTTATAGGAATAACAATATTTTTGATAACTGCATTGAAATTATTAACCAATAGAACTAATTATGTACCAGATTTTTCGAGGTCTCCTAATGTTCTGTTCTATGATTTGCAAAATTATGAAGGTTCCGAAGACGGTTGGCAGAGAGAAGAAAGGGTATTATTCTGTGTTCCTTTAAGAGATGCAGAACCACACTTGGAAATGTTCTTTGGCCATATGAAGAACTTGACATACCCTCACCACTTGATTGATTTAGCCTTTTTAGTCAGTGATTCATCGGATAACACCATGGGAGAATTGAAGAGACAACTAAATGTGATTCAATCAGATAGTAATATAGCTATGAGATTTGGTGAAATAGAAATTTTTGAAAAGGACTTTGGACAAGTTATAGGTCAAGGTTTCTCAGATAGACACGGTTTTGCTGCACAAGGTCCAAGAAGAAAGATGATGGCTAGAGCTAGAAATTGGTTATGGACTGTTGCAGTCAAGCCATACCATTCATTTGTATACTGGAGAGATGCGGACGTAGAAACAGTTCCTCGTACTATTCTTGAAGATTTAATGCATCATGATAAAGATGTGATTGTTCCTAATGTTTGGAGACCACTTCCAGATTGGTTAGGTAATCAACAACCATACGATTTGAATTCTTGGCAAGAATCTGATGGTGGTTTACAATTAGCAGAAACTTTGGACGAGGATGCTTGTATTGTTGAAGGTTATGTGGAATATCAAACATGGAGACCACATTTGGCGTATTTGAGAGATCCTTACGGTGATCCTGAAGTTGAAATGGACTTAGATGGTATTGGTGGTGTTTCTATTTTAACAAAAGCAAAGGTTTTTAGAAGTGGTTCTCATTTCCCGGCTTTCTCATTTGAAAAGCACGCTGAAACAGAAGCCTTCGGTAAATTAAGTAAACGTATGGGATATTCTGTTGTTGGATTACCTCACTATGTCATTTGGCATATTTACGAGCCTTCTTCCGATGATTTAAAACATATGGAGTGGATGGCAATTGAAGAACTGAGACAACAAGAAGAAGCAAAGATCAAGAAGGTTTACGATAAGGTTTGGAATATGGCTTTTGACAATGTTCGTGGATCTTGGAATAAAGAAAGAAAGAGTTACTTAAAGAATACAGACTTTTCCAATCATAGAGATATTAAGGTCGACTGGTCAGGAGTCGACGATTGGAAAATTGATCAATCTGTAGATGATAGAAAATTAGCCGACTTCAGCCCTTGAACGAGGTATGTACAAATACATTGCATAAAGTAACTTAAATCCATGCATCTTACTATATTTTTAGTCCTAAACTAATATACTTTAATAAAAATTGATATATTTATAGAATTGCAAACTGGCATAAATAATTTTAAGATGTAATAGCCTCATTGTTGACCTTGTCATCATTATCTCTATACATATAGAATTGTAAAAAGATAATACTATCTTCAAAAATCGTACCCAATGACCCCAATAACCAACTCAAGTTTAACAAAACGTATTTTGAATCTGTACTAAAGAAGAGGATTTGACCAGCGTATGTTAAGTTACCCAAAGTAGAAAACAAGAAGAATAATAAACTTAATCCATGAGTAGACTTTCTGATATAATTTTGAAATATTTGTGGAATTCTAGCTCCTAAGTACAAAATTGCTGACATGTATCCCATAATTTGGGGGCCTAATTTAATCGAAGAATAAGTGTCATCATCTTTAGGGGTCTTGGAACCTGAGATAAAGAACCCAAATAAACCAGCACCAACAACAAATAATAATGGTAATAAGTACTTTGTGACAATTCCATAGTCAGAAGGTTCTAAAGCAATATCAGTTAATGTTGACGATCTTCTTCTATTTTGTAATAATGGCCCCTCTTCAGGTTCGTTGTGTTGACTACGGTGACTGTGACGACGATGGTGATGGTGCTTCGGGAATATGTAAACATAGTACACGTAAGAAAAGATCATCAATGCATCTGCAATACAGAACCAAACAGCTAAAAATACAACTTCAGGTAAAAGTCCAGCCCAAATGGCTCCAATGAGATTGAATACGTCTCCTAAGAACCAAATCGAGATGAAACCAATGGCGATTCCCTCAGCGCTTTTCAATCTCCATTGCTCTATTAATTGAGGCATCAACAACACAATCCAGCATGCTAATCTACGGGATGTTAGTATCAGTCCAGATGGAATAGCGAATAAAGAATCTCAAAATACATACGATGTAGATCCCATAATCCCTGAGATTTGAACTCTTAAAGACACATCTGTTACCCCAGATGCGGCAACTAGTGTCAGAAATCCCAATAAACTCATAATTCGAGTGTAATAACTATTCTTCTAGTAAAATAAACCTAATACTCGAAAACTTTTCTAAGGAAAATTAAAGCAAATTTTGGTGATAAGAATGCGCGAGGAAGAGATTTAGTGCAAAGATAAAACTAGCCCATATGGCACCAAACAAAGGTAATTAGATGGTACTTGACAATTAGAGCTTAGTATGTGTGACAAGTGGAATTCACCAAAAGCAAATTTTTGGAAGTGTTGTTTCATTGACATATCTTACCAACACTCCAGAGAAAGGTGTGATCACCGCAATCTATGAGTTACTCAACATTGTGAACGACGACTTTGGCCAAAAAATGGCCATAACGCGTCTACACAAACCTAGAAGTACGAAATATGTAAGAGAAGTATATTAGTAAGGAGTATAGTCGATTTGCTAAGCCGACCACTTTAGGCGTATCAGTGCGAAGGAAGGTATTTGAGCTAGTTGAGACACTCAATTCCAGATGTAATTGTAGTGTCAATTGGTAAAAAGGTAAAAAGGTGAAAAGGTCCAATTGACACTAATGGAATGCATCAAAAACAAGATATATATTTGCATGGATGAGATCCACTAGAGAATTCAATGAACCGTATCGGCAATCGGCATCGAAAGTTGCGAAAAGCGGAATTCGAGTTTTAATATAATAACTGCATACTGGTAGCTTTGTGACAGTAGACGATACTAGGTATTTTCTTTAGACAGCATCAGACTACAAGCTATTCTACTCAGTTATAGTTGTTTTATAGGTTGATATTTTAATCGAAGAAGAGAGCGTGGTGCTTGGATTCAAATTCTGCCAATTCCCTATTACAGAATTCCGCTCAAGATTGGATCTTCACAAAGACTCCTAGATTGGAGATACTATCATAGTTTTAAAAAAGTCACAACTACACTAATTATAAGTGGTAATATTGCAGTACAGGATAGGGTTTCAATAAGATGCTCTATGATAACCCTAAATACACTAGTAGATGAATAAATGATGTCCCAGCGTAAATATGAGCACATATAATTCTCAGCACATATAATTCTCGGCACAAGCGAATCGCTCTCAGTGAGCTTCTGAAAAATTTTCATTCATACTCTGAATTATACTTTTCTTCTTCTTACTTTACTACTACTATATTTCACTAAACTAATAATGGTAAGTTTTTATTCTTGAAAAACGTTGGAACATCCTCCACATGTATTTCCTCTTTATCTATAAGACAAAGGTTGTGCACAAGGAGTGATGCCATTAGCTTTTTTACATTAAAACGAGAATTTGCAATAGGCATTTTCCACTTTTACTAAAAAGTACAGTACTACTGTTTGAAAGCCAAGCAGGTCTTGCTTTTGAATACAGTGTGCGGAAGAATGTGTTATCACTTCTTGGTGCACAGGCTGAGTATCGTAGATACTGTAGGGTAGAGATATTGAAAGGATAGTTCGTTGACATTCATATTGAGAACACTTTTAACTAACTTTACTCAATGACACAGCCTGCCAAGAGAGTTGCTCCAGCCCCATTAGCTACTAAGTCCCAATCTAAGATTGCTCCAAAGAATCCTTTGATCGATTCCACTCCTAAGAACTTTGGTATCGGTCAAGCTATTCAACCAAAGAGAAACTTATCTAGATTTGTTAAATGGCCAGAATACGTTAGATTGCAAAGACAAAAGAAAATTTTGTCTTTAAGATTGAAGGTTCCTCCAGCCATTGCTCAATTCCAAAACACTTTAGATAAGAACTCTGCTACCCAAGCTTTCAAGTTATTCAACAAGTACAGACCAGAAACATCTTCTGAAAAGAAGGAAAGATTAACCAAAGAAGCTGCTGCCATCGCTGAAGGTAAGTCTGCTCAGGACGTCTCTTCAAAGCCAGTGGTTGTCAAGTACGGTTTAAATCACGTTGTTTCTTTAGTTGAAAACAAGAAGGCTAAGCTTGTCTTAATCGCTAACGATGTCGACCCAATTGAATTAGTCGTTTTCTTACCAGCTTTATGTAAGAAGATGGGTGTTCCATACGCTGTCGTTAAGGGTAAGGCAAGATTAGGTACCTTAGTCCACAAGAAGACTTCTGCTGTCGCTGCTTTAACTGAAGTTAACGCTGAAGATGAAGCTGAATTAGCTAAATTAGTTTCTACTGTTAACGCTAACTTCATTGAAAAGTACGAAGATTCCAGAAGACACTGGGGTGGTGGTATCATGGGTTCCAAGGCCAACGATAAGAAAGCAAAAAGAGCTGCTGCTTCTGATGTTCCCGAAGCTACTAACTAGGAAGCCTTGTCTTTAAATTTAATTTCATCTGTATAGTATATAATTAATGTTCCACGTTTTTCTTGAGTACTTGCTTGATCTGTAGCTGAATGATTCGTTTTGTAATAGCGATGCGTAGCATCTCTATGATGATCACAATAGTATTCTTCACGAAAATGTAGATTTCTCCGAGTGAGTTGCTTTCGAATAAGAGAAGTTGCCAAAATAAGGCTAGTAGAATACTGTTTGAGGATCAAGATATACTCTTCCAGCCACCAGTTACACTCTACTTATATTACTACAAGCTCCTCTACACATGACTGTTGACATATTATATAATACGAGCAGCTGACTTACAAACTGACGCTAATAAGAATCGCCAATATGAAATACAGACCTGTGAAGAACTCAGATCATGATGGTAATATTGTTGAATCTGCTCCAGACAGAAGATAGAATTAGCAGCAAGGTAAGTCCCGTGACTTCCTTCCAGGTCGAAGCCCTGTCAGATTTGTGACATTTTTTGATTTTGTGACATGAAAATTTTTCCCTAAGACACTCTGGTTCGCTTCTGGTGTAGCACCTCTCTGGAGAATTATATACGTATTTTAGCTTTTGACAATTCTGCTTTTTAGTTGTATTAAGCAAGTTATTAGTATAAGTATGTTTGACCTAAAGGAAATAAAAACACATGAGTACCGTTATTATAGAAATTTGACCAACAAGAAGGAGGGTTAATGGAGAGAGAGAAAGTGAAAAATCAAGAAGCGTTGTTGTAGAACATGAAAAATGGAACATGACAGATAAAATTCATGATGAATTGTAGGGATACATAACACGAATGTGGCCATTAGTTGATATTGAACTTACTAAATAATGGAATAATTATGGTATCATTGAACTGCCTTATGATAGAGTTTATGGAATATTTAGGAAGGGAATAAGAACACTTCTTATGACGGAAAGAATCTTTATGACGGAACTTTGTGGATAGATAGTTTGAATTTAGTACTAACATATTATAGAAAATGTCTAAGTCTAAGAACCACACCGCCCACAACCAAACCAAGAAGGCTCACAAGAACGGTATCAAGAAGCCAAGAACTAACAAGTACCCATCTTTAAAGGGTGTTGACGCCAAGTTCAAGAGAAATCACAGATACGCTTTACACGGTACCGCTAAGGCTTTAGCTAAGGCTCGTGCTGAAAAATCCGCTTAAATGCTTTCTAATATGAAATAAACGAGTATTCAAATTGTATAATGTTAATAGTTTCATGTTTGATCTGAAAGAGATTTCACGGGTTTACTAGGTTTTAATAAAACTTATTTTAAATTTTGATTCAATTGTAGTAAGACTATGTCTTCAGAGTAGAAGAGCTAATCTGACAAGTGTGTTATTTGAAAGTGTCTTTTTAGCTGGATGGTGAAAAATGGGATGGCCTGTTAGTGGTCGATGAAACTCTACTGCAGATTAATGCATTCCCATGAACTCATTCCCATGACATAAAGTATGAATACTGCAGCAAATACACTCTCTACACAGATAACTTAAAAACTACTTACTTTATTCAAACCCTAAAAGCTATGTTATATTAAATTTTTATACAATAAATTACTATTAAATAATTTAATCTTGAGTCTTTTGAGTACCACGTAATAAACCAGTTCTTCTGGCGGCAATTAAACCAGCCTTTTGACCTGGAACAGCACCTCTAGAGATAGTAGAAGCCTTACCAATATGTTGATGGTTACCACCACCATGAGGGTGATCAACTGGGTTCATGGCAACACCTCTGGTCTTTGGCCATGAGTTTCTCTTGACCTTGTACTTGTGGAAAGCTCTACCAGCCTTTAATAATGGCTTATCGATTCTACCACCACCAGCGACAACACCAATGACACCTCTGGCATCGGAGGAGATAATCTTCTTAGCACCAGATGGTAACTTGACTCTGGTCTTACCTTCATCTTGGTTGTGACCAATAATGATAACGTAGTTACCAGAGGTTCTACCTAAAGCACCTCTGTCACCAGCCTTTTCTTCAACGTTGGAGACAATGGTACCTTCTGGACAAGCACCTAATGGTAAGACGTTACCGACGTTTAAGGAAGCCTTCTTACCGGCGTAGATGAATTGACCAGTGTAAACACCTTCGTTAGCAATGAAAGTTTCTTCTCTTAACTTGTACTTGTATGGGTCACGGAAAACAACTTTAGCTAATGGAGCACCTCTACCAGAATCGTGGATGATTTGCTTAACGATACCACGGGTGTAACCGTGACGTTCAGCGTAATCTAAGGTTCTCAACTTAGCAGCACCCTTTCTCAATCTGGTGTGAGAGGTGAAGATAGATCCAGCACCCTTTCTTTGGTTACGAATAACTCTACCTATAAAATAATGTTAGTAATTATGCCTTCATTGTTAATCAACTATCATGATTGACTATGATAATGTAAGTATCCCGAATCTTCTACTAGAATGGTTACCACCGTGACAAAAGTATTTCAATATAAAATTTCAGTATTCATCTCTGCTTGCCAACTCTCACTACATGACGTTCCGAAAAGTCTTATTATATTCCAACTTATTATATTCCAACAGGAACAATTTGTTTGGATTATATCTATCCATCTTTGAAGTATTCATTTTCCGTTTCTTCTTTAAACAACGTCATTATTCAAGACTTCAACATTCTATTGATAACTCATATAGCTTCATATCACTCTACTTCAATCATAACTATCTCTCGAATAACAACATACCCATTTCTTATTGATTGGTTTCGATATATTAGACCTTAATACAACCTTTTCAATAATTGAAATATTGTGAATATACTATTTTAGGTCTCCCACAGTACGGTCCCAGAGAGTCTATGCCATGGGAGAATTTTTCAAAAAATTTTTCACTTTTGCGAGCCTTACACAAAACGGACTAAAGGGGGCCAGAACCCTAATATATGAAATACACGTGAGAGAAATGTCTCAGTCCGAATTCGGCGAATTTTTGCAACCTATATTAAATCTTCATTTGATACATTTAAAAGTTTGTAGAAGAATCAGCTATTTTGCCAAGAAGCAAACCTAGTAAAAGTTATAAATTATGCAGCGATACTATCCTACGTATCAACAGAAAAAAAAATACTTCGAAAATCATGAATTAAACTATATAGTACAAATGTCTTAAGTGTTTTTTATCAATTTCAAGCAACAAAAGATCCTGGTAACTTTGGTGTGTGAGCTTTTTCAGCCTGTTTTTGAGGCTCTGGTGCATTGGAAGAATCAGCTCCAAATGAAGATCTGCGTTCTCCAGTGCCAGTCACGTAGTTTTTACCAAATGTTGCGTTCTGGATCTGCAGGGCATACGATGGAATATCTATACGTCCTTCATAGTTAGACTCGCTTTTTCTACGTTGAGGTTGTGATGCACTCAAGGTATCAGGAGCCTTAGTGAAATGGGATACCTCTGGTGTTTCTCCATGCGATATACCTCTTGGAACAGAAGATCCCGTTCCAGCGTGCACATGTGTATCGTCTTGATAGGTTGATGGTCCACCATAAGGATCCATAGTCTTTCCAGTTGTGCTGGATTTTACGTGCAGATCATCAGTACCATGAGATGCCAACTTTGATGTCTTCAATCCCAAAGGGAGCTTTTCGCTAAAAGTCTTATCTCCAGTTTCCGAAGTTTTATAAACTTCTTTTGTATTGGTATTTATCACTAATATTCCATCACTTAAATCGACACCTTCTTCGCTCAATTTATTAGTGGTATCAACAGCAAGTTCTTTTGCAGAATTCTTATCCGAAGTTCCAATCACTTCAACAGTGAATTTACCTTCTGCATCGGATTTCTTTCTCATGTTACTAGCATCTTTTGAATCTTTATGTTTGCTTTCTTTCGCATCTTTATGACCCTTGTTCATCCAGCGACTAGCTGCTCCTGTAGCTGCTGCTATGCCTCCTCCCATCATCATTTTTTGCTTCAGACTTGCCGATTTCTTGTGATCACTTTCAGTGTGATCATTATCTAAATCTTTTGATTTATCCGTATGATCCTTATGTGGAGTAGCACTTGAATCTTTTGATGTCTTATCATGACTTTGCTTTCTATGCATCAAACCAAACATGTTACGAGAATGACTCTTTTGAGAGGATGGTGAAGTGTTTCCTTCCATTCCCATAGTTCCTTTTTCATTATGATCGGCTTTTGTACCCATTGTAACATTTTGAGGGGTGTCTTGGGTTGCATTTCTCTGAATACCTTGAGATTCCAAATTAGATATATCTTGTCTATAATTGGAATCTCCTACAGAAGAATCAGCTTTTTTGGATTTGGAACCAGCATTCTTAACAGTATCTCTCATGCTATCAACATCTTTACTCCTTAGCATATCAGACATCTCAGCAGTATCATTTCCTGATTTGTCCATTGCGGTATTGTAAGAATCCTTGGGAATGTCTCCTAAATCATTACCTTTATTCATATCAGATATGTTAGATCCTTCGTTTCCTGATTCCATAAAATTTTTGTGCTTCATGGTATCATACGTATCATTTCCACCACGATCTAAATGCTTATAATCTTCACCAACTACAGACCCATATTTACTATCTGATTTATTCATTTGACCCATACTGCTAACTTCCGTAGCGTTGTATCCTTCCATTGAATTTTGTCCTTTGGTAGGATGCATTTCCCCCGTGCTCTTACTCTTTAAATTCTTGTCAAGTCCACTATATTCACCCTGCATACCTTGCATATCTGAATAATTGCTCTTCGAACCTTCATAATCTTGTGACTTAGAGCCAGAAATTATATCCTTATGACTTAATCCTTCCATTCTCGATTTTGAATTTACATTCTTACCACTAAAATTTTCCTTTCCACTATCCTCTGTACCAGGAATAGTATCTTTGAAATGTGATCCGCTCATAGGAGCAGAGCTTTCCCAATTACCCGCTTTGTTTTTAGTTGCTGCATTTTCATAATCTAAAACTTCTTTGGCATCTGCATGAGTTGCTGGAATAGTACCAGTATATGTAGAATCTTCCATCTTACTTCCTGTCGTTCCCAGAGTTACTTTATTTTCTTTACTAGTATCCGAAGATTTAGAAGTATGTTTGAAACCAAGAGCACCAGCAGCAGTAGAAATTACATTCCCAAAGGTCGATGTATTTCCTTTAGAGGGTCCACTTTCCATTTCACTTTCTTTAGTGCTATCTTTAGTATTATCTTTTTGCGATTCTGAATCACCGCCCTTTGATTTGGAAGCATATGCAGCAGCTCCAGCAGCTACTCCTGCCGCAACACCTGCTGAAAGTCCCATTCCCATGGAGGATTCGTCACCGGTTTTATTTGAAGAATCAGTAGGTTTCATCATATCCTTATCATTCCCTTTTTGAGTGGAATCTTTGATACAAGATGGGTTCAAACTACTTTCATCAACAAGGCCAGATTTCTTTATCTTATCTTGAGTCTGTCCAATATTCTTGTTCAACTTTTCTACTTCTTCCTTATAATTAAAGTCTTTGTATGAATTGTCAGAACCCATACCTGCAGTTTTCTTTTGGAAGTTCTCACCAGTGTTGAAATCAGCACTTGTACCGCCAACAGTTCCCATAGTGTTCTTCAGATAATCCTGTTCAGTGTTTATCTTAGAGGTATCTGCAGCCTCCTTTTGAAAGTCACCAGCAGTATTAAAATCATCGCCCTTAGTCATGTTACCCTTTTGATACCCATAATCAGCAGAAGAAGTGCCTGCTGCATTCTTTTTGGAGTCGTCATTAACAGTATCGTAATAAGAGACTTCACCCAGCATATCATGATGATATCCATTATCATAACCAGGATCAGTCTTAAAACCACCCATTGTATCGTTACCCATTGCCTCTTTTTGGTAGCCCCCAGAAGGATCAAGCTTAGAACCTTTATAATCTGACATAACTTGCTTATCATTCTTTCCAGCACTGCTAGTACCTCTTTCATAGTCATTCTTGGCGAATTTATCATCCTTATTCGTATAATTCGCAGCCGTTTTGTCGTTGGAATCAGTCACAGATGCGGATCCACCAGCAAAGTTTGCGTCCTTTACCGATGCATTGGAAGGTATTTCCTTTTCATCTGCAGGGTTGTTGTATTGTTTATCTGATTTAGACGAGTTCTTATTATATCCAAGAGCAGCAGCAGCAGCGGCGGCAGCAGCCGCTGCACCACCAACTACACCCGTACCAGCACCAGCACCAATACCAGAACCGAGACCAGAATTATCTTCAGTGCCTTCAGCACTTTCAGCACCTCTTTTGTCAACATTAAATGCCGTATCACCTGTACCCTGTTTGTATTCGCGATGATTATCCCGCGTACCTTTGACTTCGGCATTAGCATCATAGTATTCTTCAGAGACCTTAGGCTGAGAAATACCAGATTTCTTAACTTGCTCTCCGTGCACATCTTCCAAAATAGGTTGCTCTTCCATAAGGGCATCGGACTTTCTGCCCGAGCCACCCTGTTCATATCCCCCGGACATTGAAGCATACTGATCCAGAGGAATTTCTATTCCTGGGATGTTGATGTGCTCGTTATGCGAGCTAACTACTCTACCCTTTTTTGAGGGGGAGTACTTTGAAGAAGATTGAGATTGCATCGTAGTATTCGCATCATCCCTCCTAGCATCTTCCCTCATAGCATTTTCCCCAGATTCCACACGTTCCCCAGTGTCATGGTCAACCTCTGAATATCTCTGCGCTTGGAAATCTTCAGAATTGGTATTGACGTTGCCAGTCTCCGAATTTTTGTTATCCGAAGAAGTGGAACTTTTACGGGAATGTCTGAAGGGATGCTTCAACTTATCAATAAACTTACGTGTTTCTCGTTCTGCCATGGTAACTATAATTTACTTAAGATACACTAGCTACAAGACAGTTAATTCATAAAAATAATCTATAGATACAAGTATATATACCAAACTAAAATGTATATGAATGACTGGAGCAACCCAAACTCTCTACTGCATTTAGACGATTCTTCCCTAGAGCAACCATAGTAATGGGTGGGCTTACAATAAAATCTCAGTTATTCTTGAACTCATTATCCCCTCAATGGTTCTGATCATGGATCATTAGCACAAAATCAACAATGCCAAATTTGCTTCTATGAGCATTACTCCAGCTTTAATTGCTGCGACAACTGAAACACAAAAGAGTCTTGTTAGGCTTATTGTTTCGAGTCACTATGTTAGCCAGAGAGTAAGAAACAATTCGGAAGAATGACATGGGCGCTTCAATGCTTATTTTTGAATTATTTAGGTAATTAGACTGTCGATTGACGCTCAGAAATTTCACATTCGTTAGTTGCGCAGGAGCTGTTTCACATTTATGTCATCATTTTTTTTAAATCATGGGTATATGATAGACAATTTGGTTCGAACATGCCGGCTTGGACCTGATAGAAGAATATCAAGATGTTTGACGGGAGTTAAAGTCGAAGTGAGGCGAAGCACCCTTATTGTAGTAGAAATCTGTGCCTTGCAAACGCAAACCCAGATTGTTTCATAATAAACGGTCACTTGTATTCGGGCATCTTGTTTGATTTATTGTAGATGAGTCTTGTAACTAACCAGTCTAAGCTCTCCTGGATACCCTGGTTTTCCAAAACTGACACCGGCAAAAGTTTGGAGTCCGTCGCTTCCAACTCACTCACCAATTGAATGAAAACTCCCGTTTTCAACGATACCAAGTCCACTGCTTGAGGTAAGTCCTGCTTGTTAGCTAGCATTAGGATTGGAACGTTGACATATTCATTTTTGATGGAGTCGAACCACGATTCGTCACGAGTAACCTCCAACAACGTATCACAGCTTTCCTGAAACCTCTCTGAGTCTGTAGAGTCTATGACAAATATGATTCCATGGCATGAACTGAAGTATCTGGCCCACATGTTCCTTAGTGATCTCTGGCCACCTAGATCCCAAAACTTCAAGTTGATGTTATTGAACTGGGACGACAAATGAGAGTCCATTGTCGACTCAAACTTGATGGTGGTGGTGTTCTGGCCCACTGTGGGCAATATTCTTTTACCCCTGATGACGTCTACGGTGCTGCCATTATCTGTACTGTCTTTCTTCTTGCTGGACGATTCCGTAGGAGAGGGATAGAGTAGCTTCGTGTGCTCTAGAAACGTAGTTTTACCCGAATTATCTAGTCCTAGGATGAGAATGTTGTACTGCTCTCTCTTGGTATACTGTGTATACAACGACGATGCAAGATGAAACATACTAACACGATTCTATCTACAATTATCTGTCAAAATCGTACCCTTCTATGTAAACAAGGTATTACTTACCCGGTTATAAGTTCAGTTGATACCGATCTCGATATAAAAATAATTCAAATTTTTCACTGCTGATATTTTTTTCTTTCTTTCCACTACATAAACGTCTGAGTGGCCTGGTGACAGGTCTGGTATTACGGCTCTGTAATACTCGGATAGAGATTCGATTTAATGTATGTACTTTTATTGAGGCTGTTGGAAATACAAATGATGATCATCGATAGGGACAACTGAGCACCGCATTGAAGATAGTTGTTGATAAGATAGTAGAAAAATTCTGACACGTATTGAGACACAGCTTTTTTGTTTTGACATAGAGACATGTACTAACTTCTCCAGCTTCCATACTTGTGTATATTATATGACTGGCGTCGGCTGGTTTTTTCTCTCAGCCAATGCTCTGCGATATATATATCCTATGTACATAGATACGAACAATAAATCGGAGATCTTTCCATACCATTTTTTTGTACCTTCTGTAGCATACATGTCATGTACATGTCTCTTATGTATGCTCTTCGATTCAAAATCGTATTGGTATTCTGTAGAAGTCCCTAGATGGTGAAAGATGTTTGGCACGTGACCATAAAATCCCAGGATTATTTATAGGTTTCTGTAAAATATTACCGTGTTAACGCCCTTTATTATCGAGTAAATGTCATTTAAATTCCCTTCTATCAACTTCCAATCGATCCAGGAGTCGTTGCCTACCGTGGACCTGGTCAAGGAGTCCTTTTCAAAGGTTAATGCCGGTAAAACCGTCGATCAGTTCAAGGAATCGATTCAACCATTCACCACGAAGACTACGCAATTGATATCATCCCAGTTACAACAAGTGCAGAATCTCGCCAACTCCCACACCACCAGTAATATTGAGGTCAGCGAGTTGCCAGCTGAATACTTGCAATTGGAGAGGGGATGTGATTTGTTATTGAACTTGTACACCGACTTAATCCACTTCACTAACGATACCTACGCCAAGGTTAGTTACGACTACCCACCAGGGAACTACGCCTTGAACAAGCTTAAGGATGCCAATGTTGGTGGAATCATTGGTAGCAAATTTAACCAGTTGAAAAATGTCTCTTCTCCACAAGAATTGGAAAAGGTCTTGTTAGGGGGTAAGACTGAAGACGTCACCATCCAAACCACATCTGTCGACATTCCTAAGACCTTGTATGGCCAATTGTCCCAAGTCGCCGAAAAGCACAGCGAGGAGTTAAGAGACTCCAACAATTCGTTATCGTTAGCATTATTGCAAATCAGCTCCACTTACTTGGAAATCGGAAACGCCAGATTGGACATGGATAAGACCATCATGAACAACTTAAACCTCAAGTTGGTCGAGATCTTGAACGAACAGTTCATTAAGGTCAACGAATTACGTAAGAAGGTCTATTTTACTAGATCAGAGTTTGACTTGATCAGAGCCAGAATTCCAGAAGACGAGGAAGACGAAGAATTGATATCCAAGGAAGACGAGTTGGTAAATGCCACTGAAGCCGCTGTTTTGGAGATGAAGCAATTGTTGAAGCCAACCAAGAGTGTATCATTCTTAAAGATCTTTATCAATGCTCAAAAGGAATGGTTCCTTTTGGCTAGCAAGAAGTTAGACAGTTTATCTGAAAGCTTAGATAACCTTGACGTCAAAGATGACGACGAGTAAATCTAATGAGTCATTTCCAGCGGCTATGAGAAGTGAATTCCTACGTGTTATCTATATTTAATTAATAAACTTTTATATATATGTATTCTGATTTTGATAAATTGCGAGAATATAGATACGCAGAATGAAATTGTATTATGATTCTCTCTTTTGTTAGTATATTTAGATAGCACCATATGTTGGATAAGAAAGAAGTCTATAGAGGTAAACAGGCGTCTTACCATGACAAGAGAAATATTGTGAACAAAGCCCATCTCGTCGAACCAATTATTAGACACAGAATCCAAGACTCTTTGTTTTATAAACAGTATCTATTTTTGACTAACGAAGCCACTATTTTGCCAGTGATAGCGGAACATGTCAAGTACATAGGGGGAATTGATCTGAACTTACGGCCGTGTCCATTTATTTGTTGCTTGTTGCGTCTTTTGGAGTTGGAGCCTAGCGAAGAGATCATCAAATTATACTTGAACCAGATAGGATACAATGAATTCAAGTACCTCACGGCAATAGTTCTCATGTACATACGATTGGTGCTGTCGAGTGAAGTTGTCTATATGGTCTTGGATCCGTATTTTTCAGATTCAAGGAAATTAAGAATGCAATTGAAATCCCCCAAATTCAACGACAAAGGTATACCGGTAAATTACAAGCTAGGTTATATGGATGATTGGGTAGACACTCTCATAGTCGAAGAGAGAGTAGTGGACATAATTCTACCACGGTTGATACGAAGATCCCAATTGGTAGAGAAGGGAATAATCAAGAATAGAGAATATAGCATCAGCGACGACGAGAAATCCAACTCTGAATCTGAATCAGGAAGCGGCTACGAAAGTGACAGTGACTAGGCAACAATAGGACATATCGGAAAGGATTACATTGAAAATTTGAGATGTAGGATAACGATTGAAATAATGAGTGTTTAAGTCCCAACTAATATTCCAAGAAACAGACAAAACAGATCTACTACAGCTAAGGCGATCTTAATGATCCCTAAGTTCTGTTATAGTAGATCTTTCATTCCCTTTGTTAGAATGAAGAGTCTGATGCCTTAGTGTCATAGTTTGCATCGTGTCATAGTTTGCACATATAGAACGTAAATTCAACCAATTTTTCTTTGAAAAAAAGGAATAAACCAATGCCTGGCCGTCGGGAGCCAAGGCCATGTATATTGTAGTCTTATTTGCTTCGTCTTTATCATAATAGCAAAACTTGCTTATAGTATATAAGTTTACAGCTTAGACACATGAGTTTACAGGTTTCGATTGTTAACTATAAAGCGCTCGGTGATATTATTAGAAACTGGATTCTTTGCTCTTTACAAGATCAAATGATTTTAAATATAGATGGCCATTACAACATTACCTACAGGCCATAGTGCCGATGACACAGCTTCCATGCATGCTGCCTCAAAGTCAAAGATAATTTTTATTGCATTATTGTTTATTTTATCTTTGATTGCGTTTGTGCTCCAGACCGAGTTCACTTCTCAAACTTACAAGCTGGGATTTAATGAACCTATCATATTATTATTTCTTACTCACGGGTCGTGGTGGATCATATGGCCCATTCAAGTGATCCTGATTGCTATTTGGAAAATTACAAGCAAGATTAGAACCCAGAGATCCAACGAAACACGCTATGAAAGATTGAATTCACATTCTCAACTTTTGGAGGACCAGATTCCCAGTCCAAAGGAATTAAAGTATATCACCTACTTTAAGAAGAGTATTGTCAAACAGATCCATAACGTATATCATACTTCTATTCTAATTTACGAAAGCAACGTTAACGGAGATAGATCTACCGAGAATATTAACTTGCTAATCAGCAAAAATCCCCGTATCTCACAATCTGATTCAGTTATTGCTTGTTTCACAAGCCTTTTCGCCACGGAGTCAATAAAATATATTCTTTTCAAGACATTTTTGATCACCCTTGTGTTAACATTTGCTGGTTTCACCTGGTATGGTGCCATGTCCATGACATTTCCCTCAGACGTTACTGCAATCTATAATTGTTCTGCATTCACTGCCTATGCATTTGCTATCCCATTATTAAATGAAAAGTTTTCGTGGTTGAAGGGTAGCTCAGTCTTTATTGCTATTTTTGGTGTCTTTATTGTCGCCTACTCAGATGACAATTCTGGTGACCTGAACGATGGTTTCGAACTCTACCCATATAGATTATGGGGTAACTTACTTATCTCCATTGGTGCTGTCTTATACGGATACTACGAGGTTCTTTACAAGCAATACGCTTGTATTCCGCATCATTTAACGAAGATAATTACTCCTCGTCGTCAGCTTGCATTTGCAAACTTTGTCATGTGTATTATTGGATGTTACACATTTGCCATTTTAGCCACTGGTATTGTTATTTGCCAGTTTACTGGAATCCATCATTTCAATTTCTTCAATTATGGTGACGAAACATTAAAAATTTGGGTATATGCTATAGGATCGCTCGTTGCAAATGTTTTATTTAGTGCTTCATTTTTATCGCTTATGGCCTTGACAAGTCCTGTTTTGTCATCTGTGAGTTCATTGGTTACAATTTTTTTGATTGGAATTGTCGAATGGGTTGTTTTTGGCAATCGTTTGAGTTTCCAGCAACTTCTCGGTGACTTTTTAGTTATTATTGGGTTTGTATTGTTAACAGTTGCATCGTGGCAAGAAATCAGTGAAGGTAGGGATGATGACGACGTTGAAACCGTCAGTACTCTTTCTTTTGCTATCAGTACTGATGGCTAAAACCTACATCGAATCGTAAAATGTAAAACTTTTTAGATAGTGTTTACAGGTTAAATATTAGACATTATAAGAATATGCTTATTCCATTAGTAATATATCTAGAGTATGACCATTGAAGAGAACAAGGAAGATGTTGCTTTCAGGGGGTTGATGAAGAGCTTGAACCTTGATGAATCCAGATTCAAGATATACAAGACTAATTTTAACCAATTGACATACGGACAATTGTCCACCATCAAGAATGACATCGAGACCCAGCTTTCCACGCTATTTGACGTGCTTACACACTACTACAATGCAGACATGACGACCAACTTGCTTACAAGCGAAGGATTCCCCAGAAACGATATTGATGTGTTGGGGATCAGGTTAATCAGGGTGAGGATCATCAGATTGAGGAACGACCATAAAGACGTTTTAGCATCCATAGAGGGCAAGTTGGTGGAACATTTCCAGTCTAGTGCAGCCTCCCCAGAAAACAACACACAACCAGAACAACTGGCACAGCCAGAATCTTCAGTCCAGGATGCACCTACGATTCCCTTCGCAAGGGTCCAGGAGGTGGTCCCAAACAGCCCTGCGTCTTCTTCGGGCCTTCAAGAGGGGGACAAGATCGTGCTTTTTGACAGAATACACATCGCTACGTCCAACAAGCTCGCTAGTATTGCCCAGATTGTGCGTAGCAACGTGAACCAGCCAATCTCCGTCAAGGTCGTCAGAAACAACTCTACAGTTTCGTTACAATTGCGTCCCAGCAGCAACTGGGACGGCCAGGGCCTCCTAGGCTGCCGCATAGTCCCACTATGATTTATATTGACATAACCGTTGTACCATAACAATAATATACATTCTATACTAACCTCCGTGCAAAGTACTTGTGAAAGTGAAGACATCGCCGCTTTCTAACTCGTAATCCTCCATGCCCTCGAGCTCCCAGTCGGTGTCGTTGATAAGAACCAATATGCCCGGACGCACAGAATCGTCTGCAATGAACACGGGGATGTCCTTGGCGTCTGTAATGATGTTCTCTGTGATGAACTTGATCAAGTCTCTCATTGTAGCTTCTCCTTCCTCCATGTCCAACGTGCACTTGTGTTCTCTCACATGACTGGAGATGACATCCAATCCTCCAAGAAACTCCACCTTTACTTTAAGACCCATACTTGCCTGTTCTATACCGTCTTTGCTACCATTGAAACTCTTCTATCCAAGATGGATTCCAATCTTTTTCAGTCAAAATCGATGTCCTGCAGACAGTCCACTCGCTGGAAAATTCAAACACGTAGAACTTATAATTGATAATGTAACTTGTAGTATTGATTATAAGCATTGAAAAGGCATTATGATTTCTAAATTGACATGGATCGTTAGTTTCTTTTTGGTTGCGTGCATCAATGTGGCAATTGCATCTGGCAAATCTGGCTTAAGAGCATTGGTTTTGTACGATCCTACCTTGGATGATTTATCAGACTTGGATGCGTTATCGCCAAATATCAGGAAGCTTGTCAGCACCCTTGAAGAGGAATACGGATACGATGTCGTAGCTACTTCATACGACCAAGAGGCCTTTTCATTGTACGTTGCTGGCGAGCCAAAATTCAACCATCTTGTGCTCTTACCTAGCTCCAAGAAGGCCATTGGCGCTAAGTCAGGATTGTCGCAACACAATTTAATGAAGTTTGTGGAAGATGAAGGTAATATCTTGATCGTGGGATCACACGAGGCAGCAATTCCAGAGGGACAAAAGGTATTTTTGAATGAATTGGGTATCTACCCTTCGCCAAAGGACTACAAGTTGATAGATAATTTTGACTCTGCAGATGGAAAGGTTAAGTTGACTGATGCCAATTTGGATTCTAATACTATCATCACAACTTTGGACACCGAATACGAAGGTTCAGTAGCTCTCATCAACAACAACGAATTGTTGTTCCCAATAGTCAGAAGTTCCAAGACCGGATACTCAGCTACTGGCTCGGAGAAGGCTACACAAGACAACACCTGGTCGTTTGGCGAACAGGGATTCTTAGCTGTTGCCTTGCAATCTCTCAACAACGCCAGAGTCTCCTGGGTTGGATCCTCTGATTTACTTCTCGAAGAATTAGTGCAATGGACCTTCCAAGAGAAGGGTGTTTTAAAGCTTCAATTCGTTGAACACATCAAGGCTGACGCACCAGAATTACCAAATAGAGAGATGTACCGTATCAAGGATCAGGTTATCTATACTGTCGGTATTTCTGAATATAAAAACAAGGCATGGGTTCCTTTCGAACAAGATGATTTACAGCTTTCTTTCAAAATGTTGGACCCTTACCAAAGACTTAATTTAGAGCCATTGGGCCCTGCTTCTTCTGTGGAAGACAGCGACGATAAGGATACACAAATTTATTATGTCAATTTCACGATTCCAGACCATCATGGTATGTTCACTTTTGAATTGGACTATAAAAGACACGGATTAAGTTATTTGGTTGACAAAAGAGTTGTTGCAGTTAGACACTTAGCAAACGACGAATACAAGAGATCATGGGATATTACTAATTCCTGGTTATATATGGCTTCTGCTTCTTTGGTTACAGTTTCATGGTTCATCTTTGTAATTCTTTACATATTAATTCGTAAGGTGAATTTGACAAAGAAAAAGATTTAATCATACACAGAGTAACATATAATAGTATTTACTTGTATATGATATGAATAGAGATATAATAACTACGCTGTAGACAATATTATGGATTATTATAGTATTTTTGATATTTCTTTCTCGTAGATGACGTCTTCATACCCTATTCCTAGAGGTGATTCCCAGTCCTCTACTCCAAGATCATAATCGCAGAATAAGTCTACAACATCGCTGGTTGCACAATCGATTTGAAAGAAGTTATTTTCAAGTAGAAGAAATACCCTATCATATCTCCGGAATTTTGAGCTCATTGCAAACCTCCTAGCTTTATTTAGCCATCTGATTTTCCTCTTTTTAGGAATACAAGAAATGTAAGTCGGTTTTAGTAATACTTGTCCTATTGTACCAGCATTGATGGGGCATTGGATCTGACCCTGAGTAGTTGTGGTCTTCTTGATAGCAACTTCTAGAGATAATGCTATTGATGAAGAGAAAACCGCAAATGGGATTCCAAAAGTTGAGCTAAATGTCCTTTGAATATTGGATTCTTGAGAAAAACTATAAGAGAAAGTGACAAATCCCAGTTCTCCATACTCTTGTGATAAACATGGACTAATTGGAATATATCCTGGGTATTTGTCATCATCAACATCTTCATAGGTATACTCAATCCATTCATTTTCTTCATCAATTTCTTCTTGTACATTTTTATTATCTTTTTTGAAAGTGTTTCTTTTCTTAGATATACTTGTTTCTGCAGCACCAATATCATCAATGTTTTGCACTTCTTTGTCTTCACTAAAATCAGACACGTTCATTTTTCTAGTTAGAAAGGATCGGGTGTCTACTAAGTAGAATATAATATCATTCATCGTGTTATCGTCTAATACATACGAATAATCTTCCTGGATCTCATTATAGTTTTTCACTGTGTAAAACTTAACATTATTCTTCTGAGAATCGTCTGTATTTGAAAATATATCTTCTTTCAAATTTTCTGGAGTTTCAATCAAACTAGCTTTTATGTTTGTATTTGAATGCATATTAAGACTTCGTCCATGTGCATTGAGAGTACATATCAAGATAATAAAGACCAGAAGTAACATTTTGCAGTCATAAATTTTAGTTCAGTGCAATTAAGATGGTGACTGTTTAAACAATTAATAGTTATACGGATTTCATTTTATTTAAACCTAACACTGGCTGTATTAATTCTAGCATACATAAATTACACTACAGGCTATATCTTAGTTCATCATATCAAACTAATGGCTCTAGCATAAAAGAATATCGTAACCTGTAGAACTTTACAAAAAACCCAAATTTACAGTTTAAGATCCAGATATTTCAACTAAATCAAAAACTTCTTTATACTTAATAAAATACAATCAGCAACAAACATGTCAAGTATTTCAGATGCTCAAAAGAAACAAGAGCAAGAGCAGAAGGCTCAGGCATTGCAAGTTCAATATAACAAATTTCAAGAGGAAGTGACCGAATTGCAATCACAGCTCTCCACGGTCACTTCACAAGTACAAGAACACACTATTGTGGATAAGACACTCACAGCTATCCCCCCAAATGAACGTGAAGGTCGTAAATGCTTTAAAATGGTTGGTGGTGTATTGGTTGATAAGAGTGTCGATGAAGTTATAAAAATACTAAACGATGAAATAAAACAATTAGGAGAGCAAAAGACTGAAATTGAGAAAACCTTGGCTAGTACAAGAAAGCAAATGGACGAATGGATGAAGAAGAATAATGTTAAAATTGTAAGAGGTAACCAATCATAAGATACGGATCTCTACATCTTTTTGGAAATAAATAAAATATAAATACGTAGCATTATATGGCCTAATAGATTAAACAGCAGCAATAGATTTGACATAGTCAGTTCTGGCTTCACTCTCTCTACCCGTATTTCTGTTGATAGCCTCCCATTTAGGTTCATCCTTGAACAATCTAACGGCCTTAACGTCTCTCAAAGAACTTGTCAAGGTAAAACGATGATAAATTCCCGCTGGAAGAATCAACAAATCCTTAGGATCACATTTTATTCTTATCCAGTCATCTCCCTTGCTTCTGACGTCAAAGTAGCCTTCGCCGTCTAGTATGTATCTAATTTCCTCATCTTCGTGGTAATGTTCTTTGTAGAATTGAGCCATTTTGCCGTTGAAAGCTTCAATGTCTCCGCCAAATGTATCGAGATTCAAATGAATAACGTCTCTGTTCTTGTAGGATCTCTCCGTAGCAAGACTTTCCAACTCCTCTGTGGTTTCGATCTTCTTATAAATCACCCCAATACGCTCTAATTGTTCCAAGGAAACCAGTTTCCCAGAATTATGCTCGTCTGTGAAGTCAGCAGCAGTATCATTATTGTCGTGGTAAAACACTTGCACCATCTTTACGAACAGAGATATATAAAAATGTTCAGAAATCCAATACTTTATTAATATCAAACACCACACCTAATAATCAAGGAATATTGCGACATTATCGTGGCCATCAATAGGTATCAATATCGCGCGACATTTGACGAAGTTTATTGAAAATGTCGACATTAGTTGTAAGTATAGTTATACTAAAGAATAAACAAATGTATAATAATTCAAATAGCGGTAATAGCGGTGGAGCTATCAATAATAATTTGAGTGGTAATAATGGGAATAGTAATGGACAAAATGGAAGAAGCTATAACAATTCTAATAGAAACCCAGAAAGAACAATGGCATATAATCAGAACATAGAACAACAATTGGCATCACAAGAGAAGAAAACAGCACACAGAAGAACCGTGGATCACGGAAATAATATGGGGAGATGGCACATAAACCGTAGTTTGGGGCTTAATGATCAAGCTATCGGTAAAACTAGACCAGAATCGTCATATCTCATGGACTTGTTACCGTCCCCTGCCTACAGATATTCTAATAAAAACAATATGGCTATAATGGATATCCAGACAAAATTCGTGCATCTTTCGTCAAATAAGGCAAAGCATTCTATAAATACAGTGAAATGGACTCCTGAAGGTAGAAGATTATTGGTGGCATCACATAGTGGTGAATTCACTATATGGAATGGAATGACCTTTAACTTCGAAACTATTATGCAAGCCCATGATCTGGCGGTTTTTTCTCTTAAGTATTCCCATAATGATGATTGGTTATTGAGTGGAGATCAAAGCGGTACTATAAAGTATTGGCAACCAAACTTTAATAATGTTAATATAATAAATGGACATTCTGATGGTATCAGAGATATAGCATTTTCTCCTAATGATTCGAAATTTTTAACTTGTTCTGACGATTCAACGCTAAAGATTTGGAATTTCAATAATGGTAAAGAAGAAAGAACTTTATCTGGCCATCACTGGGATGTGAAATCTGCAGATTGGCATCCAAATTTGGGATTGATTGTTTCAGGATCAAAAGATAACTTAATTAAGTTATGGGATCCAAGATCTTCTTCGTGTGTTACGACGTTACATGGTTTTAAGCATACCGTAACGAAAACTAGATTCCAACCGAATGGTACAAA
Source organism: Schwanniomyces capriottii (assembly GCA_032927745.1). Classification (NCBI taxonomy): domain Eukaryota; kingdom Fungi; phylum Ascomycota; class Pichiomycetes; order Serinales; family Debaryomycetaceae; genus Schwanniomyces; species Schwanniomyces capriottii. Next base: position 91,076 of record JAVSEF010000014.1, on the reverse strand, counting down.
GAGATTGTTAGCCACTGTCTCTAGAGATAGATCGTGTAGAGTTTTTGATCTAAGGACAATGAAAGATATTCTAGTCTTAAGAGATCATGAAACAGATCTTTCTTGTGTCGCATGGCACCTGTCTCATCCTTCCATGCTAACGACTGCAGCATATAACGGTTCCTTAAATCACTATCTTTTAGACGCATACGTTTCTGACAAGAATGAAAACTCAGCAATTGAAGCTGTACACAAAATTCCTCATGCCCATGAAAAGGCTATCCATGCTATTGAATACCATCCATTGGGCCATCTTATGTGCACTGCTGGTGCTGACAGAACAGCTAGATTTTGGTCAAGAGCAAGACCAAATGATCCAATGTCCTTCAAGGATGCTTTATACACGGACCAAAAGGTGGGAGCTTGGTACTACGCTGTAAATAATAATATCAATGCTATTATGGAACCCGCTGAAAGTGAAAATGCCCCTTCTGCTAACGATTCAGCACCATCTATCTTGAATTTACCAGGTTTAAACACTTTATCAAATGGTGATTCTACTGATAATGGATGGAGCGGTATTCCAGGGTTAAGGGGTCATTAATTGTATAATACTACACATATAGGCATATTAATAAAATTTAATAAAACATATGATCATTCTAATTGGTCTAATTTATACTCAATCTATAATAATCTAAAATAAAACCTTATACCCCATACCAGATAACTTCACTGTATCTCCCCTATAAAAAAACCAAGACATTACCTATATTCTAAACAAATATCGACGCATCGTGTTCCGAATAGAAGGACTTAACTGCATCAAAATATTTTTCATTATCGCCATTCAAATATTTTGAAGCAAACGACTTAAAATAGTTGCCTATATCGATATTCAAATGCTTTACTGAACTAAAATCGTCAATAAATTCAAAAGTCTCGCCACTATTCAAGATCTTGATGTATAAAATAACAACATCATGGTACTTAAGTAATTCCAGAGTAGACACCGGTTCATACACTTTATAGTAATGTTTTGTCCTTTCTCTAAAATCTGCTATAGCACTCTTGTAATCCTTATCCTTGTAATCTGCATTATTTGCCTTACAATTAATATTGTAATTCAACAACTTTTCGTCGTTACACTGGACATCCATAATAACCACATTAATATTATTTTCCTTTAAATATTGGATCATAAACTCTCTTCTTTTGATTGTAGTGTTAGTGGCATCCAAAAACCCAACGTTTATTTTGTCATGTTTTAAATCATCGATTAAGTTCTCTATCGCCATTAATGCAAATTTCTCTCTTTCTTCCTTTGCTTTCAAATTATCAGGTCTGAAGTAGTTTGAGTCATTAAATGTATCCTTCACTATTCGTCTTATATCTCCAGCATTGTATATCTTGGATTTGAGGTCTATGCTATTTAAATATTGACACACTTTATGTGCCATCGTACTTTTTCCGGAAGCAGGTAGTCCTACTAATATCACACACATTTTTGTAAATCTTTTGTATACTAGGTTTAAATTCTTATTCAAATCGTAATAATTTTCATTTACTGGTGTAGCAGAATATGAATTTAAACCAGAAGTATTGTACGAATAATCAAATAATGAATCAACCGATGTCATCGAGTCCACCATTTTGATTCTTGGTTTCGTATTTATGTTTAATCTCCTACTCGGTCCTCTATCTTCAGATTTTCTGCTATTTGGATATTTATATCCCTCGTTAGAGTCATCTCTATCGGAGCTTTCATATAAGTCATTATTATTTTCCTTATCCATTTATGAACGTTTCCTCAGGTCCGGCTTATGAGTAATATTATATTTTCTTGAATAAATTTAATTGGTAATATTGTGAAATATTAAGCAAAAGTAATAGCTGTATAGTTATCGATCTATATTCTAATAATATTGAAAAGTTTTCTTTTGATTAGGTGATGTTGAATATGCCTTTAAATGGACATCTCAAAAATTATCCGCTCGGAGTTAGAATTAATCCGAAACAAGCGACTTTTTCATTAAACTATTTACATCTTATCATTAGAAGTATATACAACAGGATTACTGTCCTTATTTTCCCATTTCTTAGATCTTGCTTCACCAATAGTGGAATATATGTGCATTAGGTTATTATTTTCACCAAAATCAAACTCATTATTTTTGTAAGTAGGCTTTTTGGTAGATGTGTTCCGTTCAAAGCTGCTGACCACCATGTTTGATGCCACGGATAGATGATCAAGATATAACTTCAGGTTATCATTCACTTTAGTTATAGTGTAGTTTGTGTTCCACTTCTGATCCTTTGATCTAGGATATGCATGAATGTCTTTCGAGCCGTACTTACCAAACAGTTGTTCAACATCGATGTAGTAGGTAAGCACACTCCCCTTGGCAGATTCTTTGTTAAATTCGTTTAACTCGTCACGGTGTGCCTTTAAATTCTTAAGTCTCTCTTCTTGAGACAAGTCTTCTCTGAAACTCGTCTTAAAGGCTTTTGGCAATGTTTGAAGCTCGGTCACTTGTTCCTCATTCAAAGGCACAGCAGTAACAATCATTCTAAGATCCGACGAACTAGGATTCTTAATGGTTTTAACTACAAGTCTAAATGGAGTAGGGAATTCTAAGTCTCTTATGATTTTCTTAAGCAACTTTTCCCAGATTGATAATGAAATCTTAAACTGAGAATCGGCAACATAAGTTGGAATATCATCATTAATGTCATCAATATTTTTGAGGTTAAAATGCTTGTACTTTTCGTTATTTGTATGATTGTAGAAAATATTATCTATCTCTGATAATGGTAAATATTGGAATCCAAAAAATGAGTTTATGTTATGATAAGCAATATATATTCCATCCATTTGACCAATTCTTGCTTGGAATCCATATTTTAATAATGCTCCAGTTCTAATTAGATCATTGAATTCCCTTTCAAATGACTCAAATTGACCACTTAGTTTCCATATTTGATACCTATTGTTCTCTAATTCTGGATTGACACTATCGTGTCTTATAGCACATACAGCTCTTGTTTTTAAATCGAAGGTACCATTACCAGGTAATCTTTCGTCATAACAGTCTAACTGTGATCTCATCAAGAAGTCTCCATATGTAGCGTAGTTGTATACATTTTGAGGTTGAGGCTGGTTCACAATCTTATTCTTGGACTTATTTGTGTATTTTTCGAATTCATTTTCTTCTGTAGTCAATAATGCTTCAAGACAATGTCCCATAGCTGATAACAATATTTCAGTATCAGCAGATTTGTCAGACTCCACTGCATAAATCACTTCTCCCGTCTCTTGATTTTTCCCCTTTGGCTGAACAACAACGCTACTTGCAAATCTTTCAATTACTCCTGAGAATTTTGGAAAGTTAAATCTATCCGTCGACTCAGGATTATAATTGTTTAATAATAAATAGAATTGCATTAAGGTACCAGTCATAGAGGAAGTCGAGGAATAAAACATCTTATTGTTCTCGCTTGCTGCCTTCAATAAAGTTGTATCCTTTGAAACTGTAACAAAGGGCTCAATAGCATCAAAATTAAAATCTTCGAGTTTAATAATATTTTTCAAGTATGGTGTAAAATTATAAATTCTGGTCCTGGGATCTTGTAAGAAATGTACACCGGGGGAAAATAATGCTCTATCCAATTTATGTGCCAATCTTGCAATATTTCCTGAGTCAATACCTTGAACTTGTTGAATTTTTTCATTCAAGCTTATCGATCCTTTGGTTATATCTCCCTCTTTTATATTAACTTTAAATAATTTCTTTAGATTATGCCTTGCTAGTTGGTTTCGAGATATCCATGTTCTAGAGGGTTTCTTTTCGAGATCTCTTGAAAACCCAGTTAAAACTTTAGAATTAGTCTTCTCCTTGAGAAGCTTATCTTCCAGCTTACTTTTGGTTGAATTAACAGGCCGTTTCTTGATTATCTTTTGAACTTCTGGTGGTAAAACATTCTTGTTGATATCTTTAGTATAACTTCTATCAACTTTATGACCCGAAGTTAACTCTAGTTCTTCATCTAATGTTTCTAATTCCTTAGTTGTCACTCTGAGTTTCGAAGTATGTTTAAGAGCACTGGACAAGTCGATAGACGTTATTTTCTGTAAATCATCACTATTTTTTTTAAGTAGTACAGGCGCAGTGTGGAATTTCAGCTTGTTCAACAAAAATGACAACCTTTTTACTCTCGCTATGTTACTGTTTCGAACAGATATCATCCTTGTCAGTATGCTATATAGAAAGATATGATGTTGATTCTTAATCTTGATAATCCATCGCTTTATTTGATATTGGTAAGATCTGCACGACCTTTCTGTGCTTCTATACATTTATCTATCTACCTAAAGGTGGATAGTTTTATCAAAATACTACATTTACGCTTATTTAATACAAGTAACCTTTATTAAGTAAAAAAGAATCATTGTCCTGAATTGAATATTACGCTGAAATTACTTAGAATCTCAGGGCAATTTAAAAATAGGCAATTATTTTAATAGCCTACATGAATGTAAATTTTGATCTTTGGTATTAACATTTCAAACATTCCCAATAACATATATAATCATAACCATCATAATAAGTAAAATCCCCTAGTTATAGAACCTTCTATCTAATTCCCTCAAAACGTTCGCCACAGATTGAACTTCAACCTGCATACCTCTAGTCGTCAACTTCCCAACTAAAGTACCGAAGTCAACAGTATTGAACTTTTTATGTCTCGATAAGGTCTTGTATGCATCTGCACAGGGAATAAATGTTCCAGATTGTGTTAGTGTGCCCAGAGGTGCTGATGAGATACTAGACCTTGAATCAGGTCTCGAATCAGGATTAAGCTCTGATCTAATAGATGATGCATCAGAAGGAGAATCGGTGCCATCCTTCGTCTTGGCCTTACTAGCCACTGTGGTACAGAATAAAGTAGACATAGGATCCATTTGACATTGTTCACAAGTACCTGGATTACCAGTACACCCACTCTTTTTTGAATAGTCAGAATTTTGCTGAGAATCATTGTCAATATTTTCACTAACAATTGAACCATTAGCTCTAGTTGTTGGGGTCAGTACCGTTGGAACTGCACCTGGCGTTAAATTAGTGATTTCACGGATTTCGACTGACGGCCCCGGATGCATAACCGGTAATGCAGCCTTTGCAAAACTATTAGAATTTAATTGAATTGGTGGCAAAGATGTTTTTGATTCCTCATCCATTGGTAAATCGTTATCTAAGGACTCATTCAATCTTGCTGCTTCTCTTGCTGCTTCACGACAAACACATGGCGTATCATCAGTACAAAATCCACAATTTTCTATAGGGGATGATTCATCAAATTCTACAATAGAATCCTTCTTCTTATCATTTATAATTTGAATTTCATTCATTACTGGTTCTTGTTTGAGTTTCTTTAAGTCTGGCATAGACTTCTTCAATGAGAACTTCTTCGTAAAATCAACTTCAGTCTCACTGAACTTTCTCTTCTTATGAAGTGAAACCGCAGGCATTGGCTTAAATGAATTGATTGTTTCCTCTAAGGTTTTAGAAGGATCCGAAGTACCTTTAGTCGTTCTTTCTTTTAATCCAACTTTTTCGCATAGACATTCATTTTTAACACAAACACCACAATCAAAGCTATTCTTGCTATTAAGTTTATCTGGTGAAGTGTTGCTTGAGTCGGGGGTCAAATTGACATTATTCGCATTTGGTCTAAAGGAACCAACAAAAGTAGGAGAATCTGCTGAAGGAGCTGGTGAAACTTGTTGAATTGAATAAGACGAGCTTGCTGGAGAGCCAGCAACTGGATTCAACGGGGAGCCCGCATTATTATAATTCAATTTAAATTGAGGTATATTAAACTGCAGGGTATAAGATGGTGTTTGTATATCCTTCATTGCATTAATTTCACCACGCATTTGTTCAATCGACTTCAATAAAAATTGATTTTCAACTTTTAACTTATTGATTGTATTTACTAACCCCATCTCTTTCACGTCTCTTTCTTTCTCGACCTCAAGCAACTGCTCTTCCAATTCTTGGACCCTTGTTGCTCTTCTTTCTCTGAAAGCCCGTTGTGCAGCTCTATTTTGAGCTTTTCTCTTCGAAGCAGGCGTGTCAATGCTTGGTTTTCTACCCGGCTTCGGTCTTGGTGGTAATACCCATTCCTTGGATGTAATAATCTGTGGAGTAGTTGTCTTAGCGGCACCTCCTCCCTTGACTTCGGTCTTAACTTGAGTTCTTGGAGCCATCATCACTGGCGGAGACCCAGTACTTTCTATCGGAGATGGAGCCAAATTCTGCCGTCTTGGTGCTATTGATGGGTTCTTCGTTGACATCTCGTGTATGCTATTTCTTCTTATGCGTTAGTATATCACTAAGGTATTAACTTCACTTGTAGTGTTTCAAAAAACTTTGAAATGCCAATAATATCTCAGCGTGATTACTAAAATTTCTACTGATGAATCTGATAAAAGGAGAAAATTTTATCTATTTCATCAGTGATGGCGTGCGTGCACCGTTATTGGTATCACAAAACCAACGCCGGTTTACTGTAATCACAGGTCATGATTGGCTAAAGTAAAATACTTACATAGTTAAAATGTTCTTGTCTAGTCTAATCGCCTCTTTGTTTCACACGATTGATGTAGAAGAAGTAAGAGTTACTTTTCACTTAATTTACTTCGGTTTTGCAGTTTTAATTTAGAACTAGAGCAATTCTCAGTGTACTAATGTTGATTATCGAGTTACAAACCACGGACTTTAGGCAATAAAATGTTATAAAAATATCAAGGTCCTTCTAGAATCTCCCTAATTAGATAAGATATGAGTTCTTCAGCCTTCTCTAAGGATCCCAACTATCCTATCCAAATACATAGAATATATTTACAATAAAGCGCTTTTCTGAAGATTCTACAGGACGTGTGCATACAAATTTCCGATATCGGAACTCAGTTCTACTATAATATATACAATTGGAATTTGGAATCTAGCTAAACTATACATATGTGGCAGTCAACAACGTTGAATACTTAAGACAGGCTAATTTCATGTTTTCCAAATTTAGAAACTAAGATTAGACTCTGGGGATTTAATTGCTTGCTGCAGCTCTTTCTGCTTGAACTCTGGCGATGTCTTCGGCAGTCGGAGCACCTTCGGTGATCAACTTGTTCAATGTGACCTTACCAAATTCATCCTTTAACTTTTGTTCTTCCTCCATAAGCTTTGGGGCATTTTCCTTCAAGTATTTTTGGAAATGCTCATATTGCATTTGACCGTGTTCTCTGATGATATCAAGAGGCATCTTTGGTTCTTTATTTATGCTGGATTGAGGAACACCCATTAATTTTGCTAAAAAGTTACCAGCATTTGGTCTATTGGCATTGTCAAACAAATGCTTGTTGTCTTGTCTCCATTTTTCTCTCAATTTTTGTTCTCTTTCGGCAAATTCTTCGACAATATTTGACTTGTCCTTAAAAGAGTTCAAGATTGGCCTGATATCCTTGACTTGTTGAGTTGCTAAGTATTCTAAGAAAGAAATCATCTTGACTAATTGATCATCTGGCTTACCATCCCATGGTTTTAAAGTAATTGCATTTTCTGGTTGTAATGAGACGTGTTCTTCGTTAACATCAATAATAACAGTCTTGGCTAAATCACGGTCTAATAAGGACAAGTCCTTAATGACCTTACCATCTTTGTAACGACAACCTTCTCTGAATAAGGCATAAGAAATGTAAGCATGGTAAGGATCTAATTTGGCAACAGTCTTTTCAGAATACATTTGATAGTTTGAAGCAAAAATAACGATTTCGTAGTAAGTAGAAAGATAACCCAAAAAGTAGTCTAAACCTGGTCTTTTGGCAGTTCTCCAACCGTTCTTCGTATCCCAATCAGAGTGAATCAATAAATCATCCAAAGACAAAACTAAAGTCAATGGTCTACGGTAAGCTTCTGGAGCTGGTGGTGGTAACAATTGTTCAAATGCAGGTTCACTGAAGAAGGTGAACAAAGATCCTAATCTCCTGCTAAGTCTTTCATACATCAAACCTGGAGTGTAACCGTTGTCGATCTTTTGTCCATTTACTTCTTTTTGTTCTTCTTCAGAGTCCCAATCACGAGATAAGTAACCAAGACCTAAAGCACCACCAGCTAAAGTGGAAATGTAAAACCAGTTAGCTGCCTTTTCTCTTTGCTTGTCTTTTGATGTTTGTGCTCTTCTCTTTCTCTTTCTTTGTTCTTTATTGGTCTCTTCTGCTGGCTCTTCAAATCCTGCCTTTGCTAATAAGTCATCTGTCAAAATAGACTTTGGCTCTTCCTTTTTGTCGGATGTTTCACTTTTGTTTTCGTTAGTAGAGTAAAACTTCAACTGATTTGAAGTCAAACTGACTAAACTTGATGGAAGTCTAGCATGACTCAGACGTAACGAATTATTTAAAGTTCTACTAAGTAATCTTGAGCTTCTCAACATTATATCTTTACTTTTATATATTGATTAATCTTCTTCTTTCACGTATGTCAACTTCAAATTTTCAATTAAAAAATCTCACCAAATTTTTTGAAAACTCAATATAACACAAAAATAAGAATGGCATAGAACAATCACTGGGTTAATAAGAGTTCACTCTGGCTAATGATTAGTAGATTCATATATAAAAGAAGTCTAAGCACTTCTTCAAGGGTATTTAACAAGTATGTGAAGCCTAAACCACCTGTATTTCAAAAGTCAGGGAATTTTTTATTGAATACATTAAACTACGTCAAAGATGCCGATAACTACCAAAATGATCTTAATAAAAGTCCAAACCAGATTAAAGTAGAGGAGCTTTTGACCAAAATTGAGGATAGACCAGAATTGCTATATTTATTGTCAAAATTCCACAAAGAATTACTGAAAATTGGCATAAACCAGAATGAAAGAAATGTATCAAACATCAAATATAGAATGTATTTGATGTGGAAAATAGGAAAGCTTCATCACGACTTTTGGGAGGCTTGCCATTTCGAAGAGATAAGTACACATAATCATAAGATAGGTTTGAATACTGAAGATGTAGGGCTCTTGGACCCTCGAAATTTTGCGCCACAAGACTACAACCAATTACAGGATGGTGTATATAATAAAACATCATTTAAGCATTTAGGTATTTAAAGACGTACTGTATTTCTATATATTTATGATTCAAATGAAATAATGAAATTCACAATGCTTGTATTTTTTAATTTTTTAACTCACTATTAGCAATAATCATGGTTTAGGGATATGCAAAGACTTGGAGATTTCAGCACATCCTTGCAAAACAAACCCTACGGAAATTATATTGAATTCTGCAAATGTATCTTTCAATAAAATCTTACCTGGCAAGTTTTCCAAAATCAAACCTTTGGAAACTAAAACTGCCATAAAAACAACCCATATCAAGTTTGAGGGAATTGGCAATCCTTCAAAATATTGGGACTTTCCAGACTGATCCTTTGGAATGTTGTTTGTGCTAATGTTAAATCTTGCTAATCTAGTTAATCCACACAAGACCCAGAAAGTAAGCATCAATACATCAACTGTAGAACGGAACCCAATGGCGAAGGCAATAATTGCTGGACTCACACCAAAGGAAATCAAATCAGCCAACGAATCCAACTCCTGTCCCATCAAAGAACTCTTATTTCTTAATCTAGCTACTCTGCCGTCAAAGAAGTCAAAGAAAAGACCCAAACATATGAAGAAATGCGCTCTTTGGACATAGTGCGTTTGACCAGTCAATCCAAATCTTAAACATGATATAATTGAATAAAACCCAGAAAACCCATTCAAAAGCGTGATGAAATCCGCCATGTGAAGATTTCTTATTAAACTGAAGTGTCTAGTGTCCTCAATGAAGGCGACATATTCTCTCTGGTCCGGCTTAGGCAATAACTCCTTGGAGTTCAAAGAAAAAAGAGAGGAAGATCTTCTTATCGGCTTGATCTCTGGGTTTCCTTCAATGACTTCTGAGTCTGACTCAAAATCAGATGCAATTGCTGACTCGTTCTTTTTAATTCCTGTTGATCTAGCGGACATTTTTCTCTATAAAACCTCTATCACAAGTCCTCGATTTATTTAATGGCAATTGATATGGTAATATTCAATTAAAATTAAATTGCTTGAATGTTACAGAATTCTATACGTGATGGTTGTTATATATATTATTCTGAATGCTAAAAATCGATGATCAGAAATGCACGTGAAAATTTAACCTAATTGGACTGTATATAATACCAGTAGTGTGGTTGCTCATATCAAGTTGTATCTACAGATATATTTAGTTGGGGATTAAATGTTACAATTGGTAGCTAAAGGAAATTTGTAGAACCGGGATGCATTAAGTGTATTCTTGCATAGAAGTCACTTGATCCTTTAAAAATCTTCTTTCAAATTATCTACTCGATTTATTCCTTAGAATTATAGAAGAAATTCTTATTGCAAGATTGCTATAGTTGCTTTCAATAACACTCATTTCTGCCCTTTTTTCAAGCCTTGCTATTGCTATTAGTCTTAATTTGTGGAAACTTTATTTGGTTTGAAGAATTTGCTTCATAATGGTATTTTTGCGTTACAAAACTATTGCTCTATTAGAAGCAATAATTATTTTATTCTATTAAAAGTGTTGTCTATATATATATAAAGTTCAGGATAACTGTTGATATGAGTCTTTTTGAAACTATATCTCAGGATGTAAGTTTAAGATGTTTCATGAATGTACTAGGGTATCTTAATGATTTGTACTTACGTATACTGTAGGAATCTCGCTAGGTGATAGATTGTGCTTTCCTCCATCCTTGTCCTCTGTTAACTCATTAATGTTTCCATCTGAAAGGTTATTGCTATCTAAGGTGAAAACAGTAGGTTTATCGGATCTCGAAAGTAAAGTCTTGTTTCTGTTTATCATATGTTGCACATTGGAAGCTTGAGGCAAGAATGAGTCAGAAGAGGAATTCCTAGAGTGACTAATGTTACTATTGTTCGTGGAGCTTGAAGCACTTGAACTAGAGTTATTTATATCCTGTTTCAAAGACTCTAAATCTTTTTCTTTCTGTTTCAAAACTTCTTTTTGCATCTTCAAATACATTTCATGTTGCTCCTTATGTAATGGATTTGTGATAAGTTCTTCTGTAGGCGTAGTCCTTGGAGATTCGCTTAGAGGATCAATACTTAAAGGATCATTACTTGGTGCAGGAATCCCAGATAAAAACGTCTCAAATGGATTACTCTCTTCTGGAGATTGTACCATCGGAGTCTTAACTCTAGGAGTAAATATAGCGCCCAAAGTGTCTTCTTTTCCAGCAGGTGAAAATTGGAAATTTTCCAAATTCAAACCCGGATTCTTCTTTGAGTTAGCTTGTTCTTTAGTAGTTTTCTTTTCATTTTGTAATCTATCCATGATACTAATCTTTTCCTCTACTAAAGAAAATCTTCTTAAGTGATCATTTCCAAATCTTAATAACTCATTGAGATCAGCGTACCACTGCAAGTAAGATTCCTCTGATATACATTTAAAAGTATATTTTTTCGAAGGATTTGAAATTCTGGTGAGTATAAATTTAAAATTTTTTTCATCTTTTAATTTCAATGAATAGTCATTCAAGTTGTATGATTTAATTGGTATATCATCATGGCTGATATAACCGCCAATTTTACCTTTATCCTTTTTCTTTGTGTGTGCGGTGTTTTCATTCTCGATTTTGAATTCATGTAGATAATTACACGTTAAAATATAAAAGAGGGTGGTGTAGTTTTTTAGAACTTTGGACTTTCGATAAATAATACCAAATCTGATGCATTTGTTGTGAATTGAATTTGAATATGGAAGTACCAAGTTCTTCGAATTTCGGGCCTCCTTTTTAAAACCAGTAGGGGAGTCTTTATACACGTTCAAAAGATTTGTACTGTGGGCAACAAAATGTTCCCACTCTTCTGTTGGGGAGCTCGAAACATGTTTTTTTAGATTCAAATGTACGTTAACTAAACTTTCACCGTTCGTTAAGTAAACAGATTCTGAATCAATCAACTTTCCGAATTTTTCATTAATGATCTTAAGTTCTCTAAGCACAAAAATATATAATTCTTTCGAAATGTTTTGTAAATTGACATAAGATGCAAATGTATAGTTTTCCTTGATCAATTGTTTTTTTACTTGGTAATCAACTTGCAATTTTACCAAAAATGGGTCATCCAACTGACCAATATCCTCTTCGTCGTTTTCATTCCTTGACAGAACCATGACTGGTTTCTGATTGGAATACATTTGAATCGAATTCATGTATCTGTCTAAGACTTTACCAGTTTTACTAACTTCCTTGATTAATTCCGGATTGGCAAATGATTCATTCTTTAAAGAAGACTTAATTTCTTTAATCTTTAACAGTAAGTTTTTGCAAAGTGTTTCTAATCTTGGGATGAGCTTAGTGTTTAATTCCTTCACCAATTTACACTGAGATTGGAAACAACTGACATGATGCTTTAACAAAATTTGGGGTAAGTTGTTAAATAGGGAAGAATCTGGAAAGAAGCTTGGAGGAATTCTAAAATCATTTCCTCCAGTAGAAAAATGGCCCGATGAAATATGGGCCAAACTTGAAACAGAACTATTAGCATGATTTGTAACTTTTGATAAAGAACTTGAAGAAACATTTCTTCTGTGACCAGGCGCATTTTTAAAAAATGTGTTATTCTGCTTATTTTTGAACATGTTTGGACGTTTCTCTGATGGATTGGATGAAATCAGACCAGACCCTGTATTCGAACCCTGGGTAGATAATGATGATCCTGAGAGAGTTCTTTGAAGCTCCTTCACCGGAGTGGTTGACTGGCTCGTTGGAGGACTCAAGCTGTTAAGATCTATAGATTTTATGAACTTATCTGGTAGATCTTTAAAACCAGGAAACTGCACCGAATAAATCAACTGGTAGTTCAAACTGGCCTCGAACTCCTTCACCATGGCTATTTCCTTCAAGTAGAAGATCAAAGACTTGATGAAGTGCTTCCAGCTCTTGAAAAAATGTGCTAACGTGTCTATAGGTTTAGCATCTGCTGGCGGGATATTCACAAAGAATGGCGACCTTGGATCCGATGCTGGAAGTATAGGTTCCTTCTCAAACACATACATTGTTCCAAACACAAAAAAAATCTATCTGATGCAGAATCTGATAAAAAACAAGACTACTTTTATATTAAAATGTTGTAACTTATCAAATCAACAGCATCCCTTTGTATCCGTCTAGAATCATCTCCTTTCCGATTTGTCTCTATGCAGTCGTGGGGTTGGTTCTTTTATTAATAATCGTCGTAGTAACCTGATGTCTGTTGCCCAAACACCCAATAAGGGTTCACCGAAATACTTACAAGAGTCTATTACTTTGTTTACATTGCTATGTTGCTATATATACGTCGAATTAAGGTATATTGTAGAAAGCATATTCCTGGGATTCTCATTTGTATTACTCAAACTCATTGGTTACAAAGATGAATGTACAGCCATCATAAATATCTTGGGATTTGTTTCAATTTTCTACACTGCACCTGGGATATAAAACATCTGAAATACGTTTATCTGGCTTATTCCTGGAGCAAGGCGCCCTACCAGTGGTGACTGCTGAAAAATTGATGATTTCCTCAACACATCGCGGGAAAATAAAATACCATCATAGCTGAAAACAGAAACATTTCCTGAACAATTGCAGGGGCTCAGCTACAGTCTACTGGCCGTAACATTGTAGTACTTATGTCAAAACCAGCGTTGGGTTGTGAATTAGAGCTTGCAAATGTATAAGAAATGAGAGTATCGAACATATGACTAGAAGAGTAGCATCACCTGCGTACTGAAAAAAAGAAAGGTGATCTCTATGTAGTTCCATGCGACCATATCAAGAGCCACCTCACCTTGTCTCAGATGCTCACAGTTTGCGAGATCATTACGGGAGGCGGACAAAAACATTAGCAAGGCAACTTCATAAAGTGACATTATGCAAGTAGGTTGGCAGTGCGATCGCCGAAAACCAAGTCAAGTCGCAATATCATTTCCTGGTACTGGGACTTAGATCATTTGCCTGACATTCAGGTATTCGGATTTATTTACGGTTGAACAAATACAAAGTATTTAAGGTATATAGTTATTATACTTCGTAAATATAATACTCAATAGCAGTGTTTAAAGTACAGACTTAGACTTATACCAAAACATTCTATATCTTGTAGACAGCATTGCCAAGATTTCAGCTAATTTATGGTTCGGAAGTAGTTTATGTTTTAATGTTTCTGTAAGCGAGCTTTATCAAAAAATATGTTTTGCACATACAAATCAAAACATTATTGATGGCCGTTTGTGCTAAAAGCAGATTGCGAAAAAAATAAATCGTGTTTGTATTGCAACCACAAATTAATAGTTTAAGATATGTTTTTCTAAAGACAGAAATAGTCAGTCAAAACAGTTTCTGTGCTATTGGGACCAGCTATCAATATACTTAGCTATCTATAATGACATATTTCCCAACATATATGGGTAAAAAAGCACTTTGCGATACAATTAGCTCGACCAGAAAATTTCTTGGCTTAATAAGCTTAAAGGAAGAAAATAACACCATTGAAAATGAACCTTCTCCTACTATTGATGATTCTGACGATGCTTCTTTATTTGAGGATGAATGTGAACTATTTCGCAGATTTTCAGTAAGTGAGGGCTGGTGCAACAACTTATATACTCAAAGTGAACAGAAACCCCATTCTACATTAGGCTTAGAAATTAATTTTGATCATCCCAGTCTCGAATTTGAAGTTTCTTTGCAGAATGTGATACCAAACGATCCTGAATCAGGTGGTCCACATCAAGAATTTGAGCTTTCTTGGTCATGGGAGAAACAAGGTGAATTTAACATCAATATCTCAAGATATAGAAATATAGTGGATAAGATTAAAGAATTTATTGGTATTTATCCTTTCATGAAGAATGATCCAAATGAAGACAACAATACAGTAAATGTTTCCCCTGTGACCACAATGAAAATACCTATAAACGAGGATGAAGGTGTTTCAAGGGCATTAGACATATCTATATTCTCAGATGATCCAGTTGACGACTCACATTCAACAATAAAATTTCGCCAGTATGCAGATATTTTAGTGTATAACAAAACTGGTCTTGAAAGTAAATCAGGTTCAAATTTTCGTTCAGTTAGGACACTTCGCTCCACTATGCAAAAAACTTCTGAGCAATTACCTACAAGCTACTCTAATTCACATTGCGTACATTCAATTTTAAAGAATAAAGTTAACCATAACTTTTCCGAAGAATTTACAAATGCCAAAATGACTGATTCGATTAATCTAGAACTGTTTCTAAGTAACTTCGAATCCTTTGAAAACGAAAAGTTCCGCAATGCAACTGGATTAAATGAACAAAGACTCGAGCAATTAAGAAACTATTATTCAAATAAATTTGTATAGAATTAATCCTAATCAGTGAATTTTATAATTCTTTTGATTTCAAAGGCATTCTCATAGTACTTTCAAAGTCTCACGTTTGAGACAATTGTCCTCATTAGTCCTCGTTAAAATAACCAGTGTTTTTTATAGCATGTTAGGAAACTTACGAACCTTTAAGTTTAATTTAATCATTCCTACTTAATTGAGCTCTCGAAGGTTAATTATCCAAAAAAAAAGCAATATATTTTATATATAAAGATATATAAATTAGATATATCAGGAAAAACTGGCTTAAAAAAGTAAACAAATGGAATTATATCTTGCACGTGAAGGTACTGTTAGGAAGATAAAGCATAAATAAGGGGCGTGTGGCGTAGTTGGTAGCGCGTTCGCTTAGCATGCGAAAGGTCTCCGGTTCGACTCCGGACTCGTCCATTTTTTTAAAAATTTTAATCCATCTAATAATTAGTCAAGTATTATTTAGGACATATTTTATATTGATCATCTACGAGGTAATTGGTAAAGACTAGAGGCAAAAAAAATGGGAAAGGGGACGGAATATTCCGACATAATTTCTCATCTGCAACATTTACGATCAGATTCATCACTATCAGCGGCAGCACCGTTTGACAAGGCAATGCTGAAACTTTCATTACGGGTGAAAATTAATCTTCCAACAAAAGCTCCTATAATGCAAGAAATTATAATGTAGCCATTGTAGTACATGAATAATAACATAATGATGTATGATAATCCCCATTCTAAAGTGAAAAGTGCTGTTCTTATAATATGTTCCCTAAACAATACGGTGACTTCACGTTCTGAATGGATCGGTTTTATGATCCAATAGTGGGAAATAGCATAAAACAATGGACTCTTAATTGAATTTTCAAGTTGGTTTGAGCTGTTGTTTTCACTGTATGGATCCAGGTCAAACTTTTTGAATGTAAAAAGGTTCTCTTTGTGCTTCCGGATCAAAGCAGCGTCGTATTCTCTGCAAAATCTATGAAGCCATTGGCTAACAAGAACTAAAAAAAATACCAACAAACAACTACCTGCAAATGCTCCCTTACTTTTGACATGCCAAGTTCTACTAATAAAACAAGAGTCGATTGTATACCAATTCCATAGCATAGAGATTTTGCAAGCATTTCCGCTTGAAGTCGACAGAGATGAACTACTCATATCCATCATTAATATTGTAGAGAAGTTATTGATATTTAGTCAAATATTATGTGCCAT
This sequence comes from Schwanniomyces capriottii, assembly GCA_032927745.1. Classification (NCBI taxonomy): domain Eukaryota; kingdom Fungi; phylum Ascomycota; class Pichiomycetes; order Serinales; family Debaryomycetaceae; genus Schwanniomyces; species Schwanniomyces capriottii. The sequence goes on along the minus strand of JAVSEF010000014.1, from coordinate 74,381 downwards.
TGCTTCGAATATTAATTTGATTTATAACACAATTGGGCTTGTGGCACACAACGGTTTGGAATCCATATTGAGAGATGAGCTGAGCAAATTATCTAAAAAAGCTAAATAGTGCAAATATATTGCAAGATGCTGCACTCAACATTAAGAAATCTTTTATATATCTTCTTAACGATTTAGTTAGTGGTTGAGCAAATAAACTCGCTGTCCCCTTTGAATAAAGGACTCCGTCTTCTCAGGAATGGGTTTTTTTTTGCATTTCATACGTTGCAACCATTTTACGATGCAGTTATACTTCTTTTGGCAAGACTATTTTTACTTCCCACCGACCAATCACAGAGGAGCCCCTATTTTTTTATTTTTCTTAACCAGAGTCCTACCTTCACTACCACCATGTCAATTACGAACATTTCACAAATATATCTGCGGTCTTTTCTTCAATTACGAGAAATTCCATGCGCCCGCAATTATCTGTGATAGGATACTACAAATTATCATAATGCAAGTCTTGCAGTATGAACTTGACATTACATTTTTCAAATTCAGTTATATAGGTAAATCGGATGTAAAGGTAAAAAGTTTCGAAATATCATTATCTTTAAATCACTTAAACGTGAATGTGAATTTGAGTATGTTTATGCTTATGTCATGGCGGCATTAATATCACTGATCTTCCAATGTAACATAATATATTCTGCTGTAACCTGCAGCGTTCTTGATATAATGCTTGCAGTGTTAAAATCTCAATGAGGTGAAATATGCGGATTATTGGGGTCGGCAAGAAGTATTTGCATTGCCTGTAATTAATGAATGGGAACAGGACTTGAAAGTTTCAAGTTGAAACAATATTTTCCAATTAGGTCCTTGTACATTTCGAGCAAGGAATTATACTTGACGCAGTATTTTCTTGAGTTAATATTATTCTCGACATCGACAAGATTATTCTTAAATATTTTATATTCGACCGAGGCGACATCGATAGATACGAATTCAGGTTTTTCAACTTGAAGCTTTTCGACTTTGAACCCAAGAAGACTCAGACACACATTACAATACACCCTCTTGATTCTTAGATGGTTTACTGATTCCAGTTCCTGTGCCAACTTGCAATTGACAATGGAACCCACTATCGAATAAGACCCATTTTGGTACGTATCCTCGAATACCAGTAGATGATTGCAACAACGGTTACACACAAGTACCATATCTCTGTGGTCCCCAGCACATTCTGAGATATCTAAATGTTGGGTGTAAATGAATCCCATTTCATTATACTGTGTCAAGAATAGTATGATCAGCAAAATATTTGATGGCAGAAATACTTCTTTAATATATATCTTCGATATGTACGATTATCAGGACTTTTCGTAATTTTCGTATCACTTACTCTTTATTCAATGCCATGGAAATTAGGCTCAACATAAATGAAATACTGCGGTGTTCCGGCACGAAAGCGCTAGATCGGATATCGTTCACTAATGATATGAACCTTATATACGAGCGATAATATCAAGGTAAGGGTCTCTTATGTGGTTGAGATTACATCATCGGAGACAGTGGAATTACAAACTCACTTTGCATAGATATACGGTACCATCTCATCATAATTACGCATAGATATACGGTACTATCTCATCATAATTACGCTTATAAGCTTTGCTATTAAATTATGTCATTGCGTTATATACAAATTGATAGCAATAATCTCTACGTGGTAACCTCACAATACGGTATTTCTTTTTCTCTGTGCTAGGTGCTAACTTTTAACTTTTATCTTTGGGGGGGGGTCCGCCGCTATGTTGTATTCTGATAATTACTGAAAGGAGCTGAATTTTATAGGAGTGCATATAATGTAGATTAGCTCATGTCATGTGCCCTTGATGATGGTCAATGAAGCTAGATGATTATTCAAATCATCTGTATTACAAATACTTCAAATTATAAAATTTATTTATATTGCATATATTATCGCACCCGGTGTCGCTACGTTTAGATTAAGAATCACAAATACTGGCTATTATGACTTCGACTCCCACTTACATTCTCGATAAAGAGTACTTGGAACATTTAAACAAGAAATTGCAAAATTTGTCTCCTCAAGAAATCATAAGATGGGCATCTATAACTTTTCCAAGGTTGTATCAAACCACTGCATTTGGTTTAACTGGATTAGTTACCGTTGATATGATCTCTCGTCTTGAAAAGGAGGAAAAGCATGCTATAGACTTAATTTTCATCGACACGTTGCATCATTTCCCTCAAACGTACGATCTTGTTGATAAAATCAGAGAAAAGTACAATCCAAATATCCATGTATTTACTCCTTTGGATGTTTCTTCAGAACAAGAATTTTCTAAGAAGTATGGTGATGAATTATGGGAGAATAACGAAGACTTGTATGATTACTTGGTAAAGGTCGAACCTGCCCAACGAGCATATAAAGTCCTTGATTTACAGGCCGTTTTGACTGGTAGAAGAAAGTCACAAGGTGGAGCTCGTGGAAGTTTACCTGTTATAGAAGTTGAAGAAGCAAGCGGAATTGTAAAGATCAATCCATTATGTAACTGGGACTTTAGTATGGTCAAGAGTTATGTCGATGAATACAAAGTTCCATACAACGAGCTTCTTGATTTGGGATACAAGTCTATCGGTGACTGGCATTCTACTGCTCCTGTTGCTGAAGGAGAAGACGAAAGAAGTGGTAGATGGAAAGGAAAGGCAAAGACTGAATGCGGAATCCACGAAACTAGTAAATACGCCCAATTTTTACAACAACAAGAGACTGTATCCGCATCTAAATAAGGATATGACTGACATTACTTTTTTAGAGCGATTTGCTTTAATTTGGTGTTAAATGCTCATCAATTATATATTTGCATATTTAATAAAGCGTGGATCTTAATGTTTGGGATATGAAGTCTTTGTGTTGCCGAGCCTTTTATATATTTATTTTAGCGTATAAAAATTAACTCATATAATATTACGTTAACCATTAGTGAATATCTGTGCGGAATCAATTTCCATATCTAGAATGCGGAAAAGATAAGAGCACTATTTAAAAACGAAGATATCCTATTGATCTTAGTTATATATTCATCATAGCAGTAATAATGTTAATAGAAGTAGTTTTATCAGTGAACAAGATAGTAAAATCCTACCCTATCACATCAATTGCAGTGACATGGTTTATTATTGGGGTGTATAACTACTTTATCTTTCCATTATTATTATCACCATTAAGAAAAATTCCTGGTCCTTATTTGCATAGAATATCTTACATTCCATCCTTAAATAAGCAAAGAAGAGCTGAATGGATTCAAATTGTGCATGAGTTGCACTTAAAATACGGTGATGTAGTAATTTTATCTCCTAATGAAATCAGTGTAAATGGAAAGGCGAGATATGTCAGCGATATATACGTTAGGAATTTTCCTAAGTCTAAATTCTATGAAAATTTCAGAAATCATGGGTTTAAGGATAACATATTTGCAAGTTTGGAAAATGATAGACATTTAACTTATAAAAAGATGATAATGAATCTATATAGCAAGAGTGCTATTTTCTCTAAGAACAATAAAACCAGGAATGTAATTATTGAAAAAGTGGCCCAATTGGTAGATCAAGTATACCAGTCCTCTGTTACTGGTAATAAGCCTGACTATATAAATGCAAAATCTGAAGCTAATGAATTTGGAAAGGGTCATAATTTGGATGGTTGGTTTAATCCTTCCAGAAAAGTTTCAAATCTAGGCATTGATGTCTATTCCTTATTTGGATCTTTGGCCTTGGACGTGGTTTCTTCATTCGAGTTAGGAGTTAAAAATTGCACCGACCTTTTAATATCTCCTGAGAAGAGGCACATACTTGTCAGCCATAGATTGGTTGCAAGTATGGTGTTTTGGACAACTTTAATGCCTAGATTTTGGAATTGGGCTGCCTCGAAAGAGATCTTGCAAGCTCTGGAAGATGTTGAAGATTGGCAATTAGGAATATACGAAAAAGCTGAGAATAATATTCCTAAATTTAATCCAGAAGAAAATTTAACCACTTTAGAAGCTTTAAAAGCGAATGGCTTAAAGGAAAAAAATGCTTACTCGTTTTTATCTGATAATATATTTGCAGGACACGAAACAACTGCAATTCAAATGACTTATCTAACATATGAATTGTCTAGACCCGTAAATAAAAATAAAAAATTGCGTTTAATACAGGAACTCAGTGATACTTTTGGAAGACCTGAATCGATATCTGACTTGATAACTGACTTTGAAAAGGTTGATAAATTATGCTATTTAAATGCATTATTTGAAGAAAACTCAAGAGTACATACTTCTATTCCTGGAGCCGAGCCAAGAGTAGTTGATAGATTGTTCAAAGTCACTCTTAGTGATAATGAGGAGATAATAATTCCAAAGGGGACAATCATCTCATGTCAGCCATACTCAATACACCGCGATAAAAGCACATTTCCAGACCCTTATTCCTTTATTCCAGAGAGATGGTTGAAGAATGAACTGGAAACTAATATGGAGTATAAGAGTAGAATCCAACAGCAACAGAAGTTTATGATGCCGTTCGGAAAAGGGATTAGGATGTGCCTTGGGATGCATTTAGCACTAATTGAAATGAAAGTAGCTATTGCAAACTTGTATTGGCATTTCAATTCTGAATTGTGCAAGGATTGGTGCCTGATAACCGAGTACGAGAATGGCAAAGAAAGCGAACCCATAAAAATTGGTGCGATCTACAGCGGCGAAAATGAAACTGATGAAGAAAAAATGGTAATGGTAGATAACTATACCACGCGGCCATACAATGACGAATGCTGGTTAGAATGGTATGAAAATAAAAATTAGATTCTATAATACATTTCTGTTGAATGTAAAATGACTATGTAATTCAAATAAAAGATTGTTTCTACTTTCTATTAATCATTATAAAATAGGAAGAATTAAGGTTGTAATAATCTTTTTATATAAATATGGAATTAAACAGCTAGAATCTTAACTACCGACGTCTGTCGCCAAGGAAGCTTCATTTAGTTGCGAATTTTTTTTTCCTCAACTCAATTATAACAAAAGCAACACATAACCAAGTAAAGAGCCCATTGTCAATTTGGAAACAAACAATGAATTACCAAATCCGGACTCAGTTGATGATTCAGAATCTCCGTTGCTCAGCAAGCTAGTTGAAGAATCATCAGAACCATCAGTACTTGTGGGGTCACTATCTCCAGTAGTTGTACGACTTTCAGTCGTTGTAGTTCCTCTCGAGGTATCGCCATTTCTTTCTGTGCCGATTGATTCAGACTCTGTACCGTTACCGTTGGTAGCTGCTCCACCGCTTCTTGATGTGGTTATTGTTGAAGATCTTGAGGTAGTACTTGATCCTGATCCTGATCCTGACCCGGATCCTGACCCTGATCTTGTGGCTGATGCATCACCCAGATCTGTAGTCCTGGAAGCTATTATGTCTGAACTTCCAAAATCAGAATAAGTACTAAAATCATCGAAGTTATCGGAATAACTGTAATCGTAAGAATAGGAACTGTAATCAAAATCGTAGGAATAGGTGCTACGGAATTCATCTATGTCCTGGGTGTAGTCACTATAGTCATAGGAATAGTAATAGTCTGAATAATCAGCAGTTAAGAGCGATTGGTAGTATGGGTCAGTTGCATATTCGCAATATAAGCTGCTATAATAAGAAGCATCGCTGTAATCGTATCCAGCGCACTTTTCGCAATCCTTGTAATGATCCCAAAAATCTTTATCGGTACAGATACATTCATAAAAGTTTGATTCTTGGTAACACTTATCTTGTATATTCAGGACATCGTAACAGGAATCACAATCGTCCCTTTTTGGAAATTGCAATTTTTGACCAAACGCTAAAGTGAATAATAAGCCCAGAACAAGGAATCTAACATACATATTTTCAATCATAATTAGCATTATAGTTTGATGTTAAGAGCATGAGAGTATTCAAGCTATATATACACCAAATTATTCTGTGTATCTCAGGTAAGTCCTATGGCAATCTGACCTACGGGGGTAATCAGAATAGTCATTTAAGCCGATTCTTTAATTGGAGAACAATGCATACCATGAGATTATTATTTAAACACAGAACTAGCTACTTATTAGCGAATTAAATGAGATTTACTCGAACGTGGATGGCTCATATCTGCAAAGCAGCCTTGCGAAAAAAGACTGATTTGTTCAGAATAATAGGGTCATTTTGTTGTATTATTCGTTCCTGAATCCTGTTCCTGAAGCCAACCGGTACAAATCAGCGTCGATTGTAGTCTACTAGGGACTCGGGGAGTAGACTACATCTCCTGGCATGGTACCTTAATGGAGTGGAGGTTGAAGTGAAGTGGAATTTGCCAGGTTAACGTTCTGCCCACGCACATTACATTGCGAGATTTTTCAGTTGACAAATACGAGGTTCGAAATGGGCTTGTGAAGGACTCGAACTACGATATAACAATAGAGGAGTTATTCTTTTGTGCAAATCATTTAAAATTGGTGACTTCGTGGCCGTTTAAGGTTAAAATTAGAGTCTGATTCGCTAATTACGACATGCCTTAAAATTACGGAGACGCACTATACATCCAAATAAGAATCTGTGGGGTTATTTGTATGCAGATGACCAGTTAGGGATAATCTTGCGTGGTCGTAATCACCGACCAGAATTTTAAAGGAAACATATATAAGACTGTGGAAAATTGAAACCAGTGACGTAGCGCAGTCGAGAATGTGAGTTTTAGAATTCGAGCGATTTCTTTCTGTTGATTGCCAATATCTTTTACATAAATGTTCTTGGCAAGGCGATTTACATCTATACTATCGTATCTTAAACGCTTTAAACCACTCAGCCATACATCCTCTTTCCTTTATATTATTTTTATAATTTTCTATTTGAAAAAGATCTTATTTTAAACATAAAAATGATTATATAAAATTATTTGAAATACAAAATAAATTAAGATATTTAAGAAATAAACATAAAGAAATTTAATAATATTTTTAACGTAATCTGAATGTAGCTACATTAGGCAATGTCATTAAGTTACGAGATTGCTAGTAAGGTGTTTGATGTAATTGACGGCGTGTGTGTGTGGGGATGCTATTCTTGGCACAGGACCCACTGGAAGCTGGAAGCTCCATCTTCTTTAAACCTAAGAAACCTAAGAAACCTAAGAAAATCGTTTGTTCTTTAAGATCTAAAAAATAGATTAGGTTGACAATTTTTTTTTCTGCATTCTGTCTATGACTGAGTCTAGATGGTTGCAAAATATCAACAACCCCTGAGAACCAGTGGCACAGCATATTGGCCTTTGATTACATCAGGCTATTTGAAGATTTTTAGTTTGGGCCAATTATCATGTAATTGCATATAGACACATATCTCAGATTGAAAGTAGATCTATGTAGGAATGGCATTTCAGTGTTCATTTATTCGATTTTGTCCTTTTGTCCGACCTACAGACTCCAGTCAAAAAAAAAAGCTCTTATGCAATCGCCTGCAAACTGCCTTTCTAGGCACGTATATCCTCTACTCGCACTTGACACTTCTGGTGTTTTTTCTTTGGGCTCCAGGACGCCAGGTTCACCAATCTAGTTTCTTGACACTACGATTATTTTGTAGAGATATTGTATAATAATGGCTTTAAATAACTTCAGTTAAATACTACGTAAAACACTATCTACATTTCTTTTCACATGCAATACCATTTTTACAAACCAATTCTTGCTCAGACATGTTGAACTTTCTTTATTGTGTGAAGTAGTCTATAGGTCTTCATCATTCTGCTCTACACATCTCTAGCACGTATATCCACAAGAAACCGTAGCGTTTAATGGTATCACAAAATCTTCTACTAGCTTTATTCTTAATCACGTTGTGGGTTTCCACGACCGGCCCATCCGATCAGCTAATCTCAATCTCTCCATTATTTTAACATCTACTGATTGATTTCTTTCAGTTCTGATTTACTTCAAGGTACTGACATTCTGCACTGATAGAGTTTACATTTTCTAGAGATGCTTCCTTATGCAATTCCATATCCTCCCGAACAAGATGACGGATTCTGGGGAATTCCAACTTCTACGATCGACTGGTGTGAAGAAAACTACGTTGTATCAAGCTACGTAGCCGAAGCCTTGAATACTATCACAAACTCCATATTCATTTTATTGGCAAGTTTTGCCATTTTCCATGCATACAAGAACAAGTTGGAGCCTAGATTTGTTTTCACTGCCTTAGGGTTTCTTATGGTTGGTGTTGGATCATGGTTGTTCCACATGACATTAAGATATCAATTTCAGTTACTTGATGAGTTACCCATGATATATGCTACTTGTATTCCATTTTGGTCTGTTTTCAGTGAGTTTAAAACTAAGAAACAATCGATATTTGTGGCGATATTCATATTTATGGCGGCAAACTTATTAACCGCAATCTACTTATATTTCAAGGACCCATCTATCCATCAAGCTGGCTATGCTATCTTAAATGTCTTAATTATTGTTAAATCTGTATTATTAACTAGAGAATTTGTTCATGATCAAGCTGCTAAAAAACAATTATATAGAGTTATGGTGTTTGGTGTTACCATTTTCTTGTTGGGATATTTCTTATGGAATTTGGACATTCATTTCTGCTCTCAGGTTAGAGCTAAGAGAAGAGACTGGGGAATGCCATATGGCTTCGTTTTAGAAGGACATGGCTGGTGGCACATTTTCACTGGTACTGGTGTTTATTTCTATTTGGTTTACGAAGAATATTTAAGATGTTTCTTACAAGGTACCAACAATTTTTATAAGTTCAAGTGGATATATGGTTTACCGACTGTTTATTGTGTTGATGCAGCAGGTTTGGATAGATTTAACTCCGTTAAGAAATTGGCAGAAGAGGATTCTAAGTTTTTAGAAGAGGAATCTAAAAAGAATATCTAATTCTTTCTACCTAATTTACTCATTTATATAGCAAATACATTTCGCATGACTCTTTCTCATAACATTGTTAATATTTCACTGATGAATGCATCATTTTTTACTACATCAGCATATTCGTTTGTAACCATATCTTTTAACTTATTCACGGCTGCTTCTGGGTTCGTATTACTTTCTTGTCCACTAACACTGGATTTCCATTCCTTTAGTATCTTCTTTAATTTTTCAACCCCTTCATGAATTTCTGCAGCAGAACATTTGGACTTCTTGTTTTGAATGTAACAGTCTTCTTCGTTAGCATTAGAATCTTGTAATTCTGATGCCTTCCTTTTCGCCATGTTAATAATCTTGGATGGAAACTTAACTAATTCGGCAACATGAATACCAAATGACTTGTCGGATATACCAGGTTCAACTTTGTACATTAATGTAATATCATCTTCTTTGTCTTCATCTTTTTCAACATGAGCAACAACATGCAAGTTTTGAACCTTATTGTCATATTTAGCCGATAATTGTGTTAATTCATGGAAATGTGTGGCAAATAAAGTGAAGCACTTCTTCTCACTTATTAAATGTTCCAGAATGGACCATGCTAAACCAAAACCATCGTATGTAGAAGTTCCTCTTCCCAACTCATCAATAATAATCAACGAATTGTGGCTTGCTGTAGCAAGAATTGATGAGGTTTCCAACATTTCAATCATAAAAGTAGACAACCCCTTCAACTGAGAATCACCAGCTCCGACTCTAGATAGTATAGCATCAAATATTGGCAACTCGGGTCTGAAATTGTCTTCCCCAGCAGGAATAAAAGATCCCACTTGACTCATTAAAGATATTACACCAACTTGCCTTATATACGTGGATTTACCACCCATATTAGGACCAGTAATGATTGTAAATGAGTTTCCTTTATCCTCTGAATTATTAGACAAATAAACATCATTTGATATAAAGTTTACATCATCTTGTAATTCTAATACTGGATGTCTAGCATCTTCAAGTTTAATTTTTCTATTTTGGAACTCTGTTAAATTTGACAGTTCAGTTAAAGGATGCAAAACGGGCATGACATACGGAATGGGTGCAAATATAGCAACGTTGGCAAAACTTGCTAATACATCCAAATGAGCTAAAACTAGGCTTAATGAAGCGTATACCAGTTGATAAGTTAAAGTGATTGATAAAATCTCTTTTATCAACTCACGTTGTTTCAGGTTATATTCTGAATTTAATTCTTGATATTCTTGTGATAATGACGATAAGTCTCTTGTGGAGAAATAAACACCTGCTTTTACGGTCTGTAACTGATTATACTTGTTTCCAGTGTTTCTTAATACGGTAGAATCATTTCTTGTAACTCTAAAGCACCAGCCATGTTGTTGATGGTTTTCAAGTTTCAATTTCTTATCCAATTCCATATTTAAATTCTCACCTACGTCGATATGGATTTGTTTAATTTGGGAAGAAGTAGTTTGTAATTTTTTGTTGATTTCGACAAGGGAATCATCAAATTCAGGTTTGATATTAAATTCTGTATGCAACAAGTCATAAGCTGAGTCGCTTTCTAATGGAGACAAATCGATTGTTGTTTCAATTAATTCTTTAAATTTAATAAGTGGTTGATACTTTTCGTTAATTTGCAGAAGCCAGTATTTCTTAACTAATTGAGAGACTTCGTTGTTATCTGTTTCTTCCACTACAAGGTTAAGCATTTGTTGTAATTCAGGTAGAACCAAAACTAATTGGTATAATCTTATAACGTCTTCTAACTTTTTGTTTTCATTACCAATAGTTCTTTTCAAACCATTAGATATTTTTTTAAGCAACCTCTTGACATCAGGAACCTTACCTAACCAGTCTTGGGTAACAAAAACTCTGAAGTTGGTGTCCTCAATCAAGAAATTTACCAAATTTTGTCTTTCCCTGATTAAAGTCAAATTTGTCAATGGTTGTTTGAGCCATTGAGATAAGAGTCTTGCACCTGAAGCAGTCTTACATTTGTTTAAAAGTTCAAATATAGAACTAACATTTGCTGATTTACTCATTATCATGTTAGTAGAATTGTTCGATGAAGGGAAAATATTCAAAGCCTTAACTGTAGATGAATCCAATTTCATGTAGGCTGTAAGATTATATTGGTCGATCGTAAAACTACTTGCATCTTCTGCAAGTAAGTCCAAATAATTAATCAAAGCATTGCAACAGGATAATGATAAGGAATGATCAGTCGTATTGATACCCTTGGATGCCAATACTAATTCAATATTTGTCTCTTCTCCTTCTTTTTCGTGTTCCAGAACTACCAACTTCGAAAGGTCTTGTTCGATGTCTTTACTAGTAAAAAATGAAGACTTTACTGTACTAATAACCAAGTTACCAGTCCTTTCAAGAACTTGATATAACTTAATAATTTCTGTGTTAGCTTCCTGTGGGTCATAGTTTGATGGGAGTATTACCTCCTTTACACCCAATTGCAAAAGTAAGCTCTCCAAGTTGGAATAGAGATCATTATCCTCGAACTCAGACACTTTGATATTAGAGTTCAGCAAATCAATCAAACATACCCCAATCTTTCTACTTTGCCCCGTCTGTTGAAACTTTACACCTGCAATCATTGGCGTCGAACAATCATTGAACATCCCCTCTAAATTGACTCCGTATTCACCACTCAAACTCTCTAAGTTACCTGGTGTAGCCATACATATCAATTCAAACGTTTTATTGTTATATATTTCAATCTTCAAGTGCTTATCTATAAGACAAAACTTCAAAACATTATTGGTGAACACCGGCTGGGAAATAGTCACGTATCTGATGTTCTTGTTGTGGTTATATTTGATGACAGATTGTGTCTTGTATATACTATCGGCTATCATGTCTGCATCATCGTCCAATACTGTAAAATAATCCTTGTTATTGTGGTCAATTATACGAATAGTCGATGCGTCCTTTGGCGGTAAACTGGAATATTTCCTGAAATACAGTCTTTCATCAACATTATCTGAGAACTTGAGATCAGGCTTAGTGCTGGACATTATCTTCTGCTAGTACTAGGTTCTAATGATGGCGTATAATATAAAAAGTAAAGAGAAATATATTATGAATATTTAAATCTGACGCGTACAATAAATATCGCGATTTGAGATGTTTAATACTGAGATCATTTGTTAATCACTGATTACGACTTCTGTGAATAATTACTAACATCACTTTCTTTACCATATGATGTTCAGTGACATCTTATTCTTAAATGATAAGCAAAGATCGTAGTATTGATTTTAATTGCTAACTATGTTATTTATAGAGATGACTTATTATACTTTACATACGTTCTATATGTTCTCTATGTTCCTGGAAATGAAATTTCTTGCAATTGAATGATATTTGTTGTCAATACCAAGGTAGTAGCATTGAGCCTCTTAAAGTGAAAATAGAATCATTGTACTTAGTATCTGTATCTGTCAGAATTGTACTCAAATTGAGGTTGGGTGTTTGGGTGCCACTCATTTTGTCCGCCATAGTGGTTATCGTAGTTTTGTTGGGTGTATTCAGAAGCTTGTTCCCTGGCTCTTCTTTGGTCTAAGTAATCTAATCCCTTGGTTTCAAATAACTTGTCGACTTCGGCACCAGCAATACCAGCTAAAACCTCCTTGGCAAAGGCATGAGAGACAGGTTTACCTTCCCTCCTTTGTCTGTCTTCAAACACCTTGGTAGCAGTAAAAGCGGCACCACCAGCTAAAAGCTCGTGGGTGAATTTACCTTCATGCTCTCCTCCATAGACCTTTTGGTGACTTTCTTCTAGGAATCCAAACATGATTTATCTAATAATTAACTATAACTGTTCTCTCTCAAGATCTCACAAACTACAGATAAATCACTCTTATTTATACTCCAGAGTTTGAGGCGACACATTCCATTGTGCGGTGTGATGATGGAGAAAGTATTTTCGTGTGCTGTTTTCTAAAAATAATTTCCGTCAACGAATGTGTCAAATACATCACGTACCCGAATTGAAACAAACAAACCAGGGCTATGGCCGTCACATCATAGAATATGTTTCACTCAATGGCACTACAATACGACACTTGTCTTCTAACATGGCCCGTACCTAAGAAGCTGGATGACATGCTTTCTACGAGCCATGAGGTTTTAGCGAATGCGCCTGTGTCATATACTACATGAAACGACGTCAAAATTTTTGATACTCGTTTGAAAATGGAATTAACATATTTACGTAAACCATTTACCTGTTTCATTTAGCAAAAGATAGGAAGTTGGAACCTGCTAGTACTACTAATATGAGGTATTTCCGTGTTACATTGTTTCATTAAGTGGGTAAACACAGTATTCTTCATTGATTCAGGAGGCCGTAGTAGATTTAATTCGGTATTTATAGGTACGAAAATTATTTTTCTAAAACCAATATAGTTCTGAAATGGATAATTTAGCTTTTCGATTATCTTCTAGTTCCAAAACCTCTGGCCCTTGCACCCATCGAAATACTTATCAATGATTTTCTTGTATGCAGATCGATGAGTTGGTCGGAGTCAATTTATTGAGAACGTTTATTAAGGGCCATAATCAATAGGTTGAATATTCTTTCAAATTAGTTTATTCTTCTTAATAACACTTAAATAAGCTATGAGTTCATTGCACACTACCCAGTTGGATGGTATTTTACCATTGATTGCTAAAGGAAAGGTCAGAGATATTTACGAAGTCGATGACGAAACTCTTTTATTCGTTGCTTCTGACAGAATTTCTGCCTACGATGTCATTATGGAAAACGGAATCTCATCTAAGGGTAAAATCTTAACCCAATTATCAGAATTCTGGTTTCACTATTTATCTGATAATATTGCCAATCACTTGGTTTTAGAAAAGAGTGATGATGAGCACTTGTTCGCCAAGTTACCAAAGGAATTATCTGAACCAAAGTATAAGCAGCAGTTGTCCGGAAGATCTTTGTTGGTGAAGAAAATGAAATTGATTCCGTTAGAAGTCATTGTTAGAGGTTACATCACAGGGTCTGCTTGGAAGGAATACAAGAAATCTAAGACAGTTCACGGTTTAACTATAAATCAAAAAGATTTGCAAGAATCCCAAGAATTCGATACTCCTATTTTCACCCCATCTACTAAGGCTGAACAAGGTGAACATGACGAAAACATTTCTCCAGCTCAAGCTGCTGAAATTGTTGGTCAGGAATTATGTGATAAGGTTGCTGCTAAGGCTATTGAATTATACTCCAAGGCTAAGGAATTTGCTAAGAAAAATGGTATCATCATTGCTGATACTAAGTTTGAATTTGGTTTGGATAAAGATGATAACTTAGTTTTAGTAGACGAGGTTTTGACTCCAGATTCATCTAGATTCTGGAATGCCGCTAAGTATGAAATTGGTAAATCTCAAGACTCCTACGACAAGCAATTCTTAAGAGATTGGTTAACTTCTAATGGTTTGGCTGGAAAAGATGGTGTTTCTATGGAAGAAAAAATCATCACCAAGTCTAAAGAAAAGTATATTGAAGCTTATGAAGCTTTGACCGGTAGTAAATGGGTAGATTAGATATTTTCAATTTATTGTTATAATTCTACGTATTCTTGTATGTAAATTAATTATATTTTATTAGAACATAGTATTTAAAGTATATTTTTGTATTAATCCATTAATTTTTATCATGCCATATATTCTAATCATGCAATGTATTATATCAGATCATTCAAGGTCTGATGTTCTTTCTGAAATAAAAATCCTCATATTCCGGAGTATTCCTTTTTTCCAATGATAACCTTTCTAATCCATCAGTGATTCTCTTTTTGTTCATGTGGTACCTTTGGGGTGACTGGTCATATTGAAGTTTGTGTTGCTGGTTAGTGGTAGAATCGTAATCAAAATTAATTCTATCTTTCAAAGGATAGCCTCTATTCGAATCGTCAAATAATTCTTTTGGCCCCTTGGGTTTAGGCAGTGCCTTCGCATCATTACTGTAATATTGAGGACTTTGGTAGGCAGTTGTTCTCTGGTTAGGTTGAGGTGATTTTGGATGAAATGGCTCTGTTTTTTCCCTTTGTAATGCATTCTGCTTCGATAATATATCCTTGAGTCTTTGCTGAACTTCCTGCTCTACGACCATTCTAAATTCTCGTTGATAGCCTAATCTTACCTCTTTTGCCTCTTGATCCATAGATTTCTTTCTCATTTCAAACTCTTCTATTAATTCCTCCTCGATCTTTTTCTTTTGAGTATTTAATTTACTTTGAATATTTCTGAATTCTTCTTCCAACTCTTTCTCTCGAAGCAAGTTCTTTCTTTCTGCATTGTTTAAATAAGTCTCTTTCTGATTGAGAACATCGTTTTTTATTAACAATTGCTTTTGAAATTCATTTAAGTTCAAAGATACTTCTTTTAATTCCATCTCTTTTCTTAAGAATCTAATTGCAAGCGTTTCTAATAATTCATAACAAGAAGGTCTCGCTTGTGGATCCACTGTAATACACTCCTTAATTATCGATTTTAGTTGGGACGAGTATACATTATTCAATTCAGGTATAATACCCTTCTTTATTTTCTGTTGTAACTGTAAATGGGTTTTGGCTTGGAAAGGAGGTTGTAAGTTACATAATTCAAAGAGAACACATCCTAATGACCAAATATCACACACGGGTGAATAAGGATTATCCATCAAAACCTCGGGAGACATATAATACGGAGTGCCCACGTATGTTTTAGCAAAATCGTTCAGAGAAGTAATCATCTTTGCCAATCCAAAGTCTCCCAATTTTATCGTCTTTCCCTCATTCAAGATAAATATATTCTCTGGTTTGATATCTCTATGGATGACTACTGTCTCTGAATTGATGGAGGGTTCTGACTCTCTATCGCCAGAAAACAAGTTAACTTTCTTGGCGTCAATACCATAATGGCATCTATAAAGTGCCAATAGAGTTTGCACTAACACCTGCCATATAAACTCTTCTGGGACTTCGTCCTTATTCTTCTTAAAATTTGAGATTACTTGTGCAAGGTCACCTCCATCACAATATTCCATATAGATGTGGATAGACTTCCTGTCAATGATGTGATCGTGAGCAAAATACTTAACAATATTGGGGTGGTTCAACTCCCTTAATATCCTCAACTCGGAGATCAATTGGTTCTTCTCATGTTTATTCATTGACGTGTACTCGATCTCTTTCCTTACAAGTATTTGTCCGTTAGATTTCTGTCGAACCTTTCGTACCGTTCCATAAGATCCCTTTCCAATAATCTCTAGTGCATCGTAATCCTGTTGTATTTCTTTCGAAGACATTATACTCTAGGCGTAAACTACTTATTTGATCTTTGATCTGTGATTATCTGTGATCCCTTTAAGAAAAATATATTTCTATTACTACAATACTTAAGTTTTGATAGTAATTTTCTTGAAGCATAACAATGAGCTGATAATAAGCCCGATTAGTTTGTTCAATGTTAAAATATGATAATATATCTGTATATTTTATGTGTTAAGTATATTTCTATATTTACATAATTTCCTAATTAGTCGATTTTTCTCACGTACACGCATTGTGTCTTAACCTTCTATTCTTCATTGCATGTTACGACAGGTTTAATTTGATAACTGAGTATATTAAGGCATCTATGGGGAATTTTAACCTATTTTAGGAATAGTTAGTAAGGTCATTACCATAAACTTTAAATCTTGAGGAGAATATTTTTATTTCAACGAAAATTTGCAAAATATTTGTAAATATGTACATTCTCTCGTCTATTTGCTAATCATTATTATAATTTCCCACAACTTGACCCATGCATAGTGTATTTCATGAAATGGACTTTACAATATCGACTTTAGTAGGTATACCTTCAAATTCATTAAACAAGTTGGTTGCAGTCTCGTTAACTGCGAAAAGTTGGAAAATGTATCTGTGGACGCCATGTCCAGGAGGAGGTCCGGGGCAGAAGTAGCCAATTTTCTTGAAAGTATCGTATCCAAACTTAAAGGTTGCCGGATCATGTTCTTCCACGTAGTTGAATTCCCCTAGCTTAGACACTTGTTTCAGGGGCCGAAGATTTTAGGCAAGCAAATGGGTGATCGGATGGAAAAGAGGAGGATCTATATCTTGACATACCAAAACTAGGGATTTAATGGCCTCATTCAACTGTGTCGTAAATTCGAAAGATGGAGACTTTGTCTTCCCCTTCTGGAGCGGTCACCTTAGTCAAGAATCCATCTTGAATCTCCTTGTTCGTAATAGAGATGCTCATCGGCACATCCTTAAAGGAATCCAAGTTGATGATTAATTTCGCATCACCAGCCCTAATACCAGATAGCATCAAGCCCAAGGCTTTCATAAGGTAGTATAACATTGTTGATAAGTTTCTATATAGTTTATTAAGTGTAAATAAATTAGAGAGATATCATAATCTTTATATAGTGTGGGTGTAGGAGATAAATTTAGGAGATAAGGTAGAGATAGTCGGACTTTGATAAAAAATAATGACTTGTCATGTCCCATCGTAGAAACCAAGGTCATTATCTGCCAAATTAAAACGATATCTGTCCACTCTCCAGCTGATGTTTCTCTCGAAGTATGACTTCCAACTCCATCTATCGGTGAACTTCTTATCTAGAATGCCTTCAATTCTTTGACAAATGTAAGAACCAATGGTAGGCAAGAACTTGTAGGCATGGCCAGAGTCGCCAGTAGCTACGTAAACACCTTTCAAATATGGTATTTTGTCAATTAAAAAGTCAGAATTTCCAGTATCACTAATCCAGCAGATTTTTGAATCAAATACAGCATGGTCAGCTAAATCGGGCAATGTTTTTGATAGTAATTTTTTTATATCACCCACATACTTGGTTGGAACCGTATCCAGTGGATATTGCGTTTTGTAACGTGGTAGAGAGAGAATATTTCCAAACTGATCATGTACTTCATTAAATGCTTCGACTGTTGAGATGCATATTTTCATAATTCTGGTTTCAGGGTCTGGGGGGAAAAAGTATCCTTCTTCTGCACTGAAAATAATTGGGATATTCTTGTACTTGCTAAACTCTTCTTCGGACAATCTAATATGATTAACAAAAAGACCAGTCGAGGTAGTTTGCTTGTTCAAATTAACTATAGTAGGGGTGGAGGCTCCCGCTGAAATAAGTATTCTTTCAGCTGTATATTCAGAACCATCCTTTGTCACCACATATGACTTATTATCCTTTTCTAAAACCTTCATTGCATGTCCAGAATCCCCAAAAATGAACCTGGCTCCAAGATTCTTAGCCCTTTTCATCATTGTTTCAAGACTTTTGGATCCATGTCCCAATCCACATTCCGGATTATAGGTGAACAGTGTAGACGATTCATATTTATTCTGAATAAACAATTTAAATTTTTTACCAAATTCATTACCCCCAGTGAAATTTTCTATTTTACTTCCCTCACCTAAGAGCTTTAAGTTATCCCTACCTTTAGCTTCATACTCAATTCTTCCTTTGTGACGGCTAGGCGTTATAGAAACTCTTCCACATTCACTGTAAGTCTCTTTCAAGTCAGGATCTGTTCTCCAAGCATGCATAGCTTCTAGCGAAAGTTTGGTGTACAAAAGATCACTATATTCAGATCTGATGATTTTATTATAGTCAGCAGCAGCAGACCAGGGGGAGGGGACAGAATGGGCATCAATGGCGAGAACCTCATATCCTTTACTTGCCATATCTACAGCAGTAGATAAACCAAATACACCACACCCAACAATTAAAACAGATTCTTTCATTTATCATAGATATAGTATTGATTCCTCGAGAATAACGAAGATTTTATCATTGATAACGTCATTACAATATACAGGAGCCAGATAAGGTAGATCCATCACTCAAAACATAGTGATAAGAATTAAGATTCAAACTCAAAAACATATCTTAGTATTCACCTAAATGCTTATGAATGATTTATATAGTTCAATGTACTATAATTTATAATTGGAAAGTAGATTCAAAGAAAAAATTTATACACTTCCGTATTATTTGCTATAAAATCTTATAGCTACTGATGGTAGATTATAAGATTAATGATCTCAATTTAAAAAGGGAAGAAGATGTTGGTAAATCAGATCTCAGTGGCGTTGTGGAAGAGAGCAGACCTAATCCCGATAATGAACCAGAAGAAGTAAGTGATACTAACAATGAAAATTCTAGGGAAACTGATTATTTGACATTATCAAAAAGTAGGGGGTTTGATATTTCAGATATTAGAAATGGTATCTAAGGTTATATGTTTCGTCTCTAATCTTCGTTAGCAAATAATCCAGCAAATCCTTGACCAGTAGATGTACACATAGAAATTACACCTAATTCTTTATTTTGCAGTCTAAGACCATTTATCAAAGTACTGATAGCTCTTCCACCAGTAGCACCCAAAGGATGACCTAAAGCAATAGCTCCACCGTAAGGATTAACTTTAACGTGGTCTAATTTCAATTTTTCAATACAATAAAGAGATTGAGAAGCAAATGCTTCGTTCAACTCATAGATATCACTATCGTTAACATTAAGAGAAAATCTGTTTAAAAGCTGTGGGATAGCCTCAGAAGGACCAATTCCCATCAAGCTAGATGGTACACCAGCAACAGATGAGCCCAAGAACCTTGCAATAGGCTTTTTATTAATCTTCTCCGCGTACTCTCTTGTAGTCAAGATTACTGCTGAAGCACCATCAGATATTTGGGAAGAATTTCCTGCAGTGGTTGTTCCATCTTCCGAAAATACAGGCTTTAAAGTTTGAAGCCTCTCAAAAGTCGAGTTGGCTCTAACACAATCATCTATTGTTATTTCCTTTAACTTATCTGCACCTTCTTCATTATTTTCTCTAGCAATAACAGGAATGATTTCTTTGGCAAAATGTCCGGTATGAATTGCATCAGCAGCCTTCCTGTGAGATTCCACGGCAAATTTGTCTTGATCACTTCTGCATATTCCGTAATTCAGCGCAGCATTTTAACTCGTAATACCCATTGGCATTAAAACATTACGAGCTTCATCATCTGCACCGTTGAAAAATGGCTCGTAAATTCTAGTTGGAATACCTCTATGCGGGAAATAGTCATGTGTCATTGATTCAACACCAGCAGCAATTGTAAGCTTGTTTTCACCAGTAATTAAGGTGGAAAAAGAATATGATACCGCTTGGGCAGAAGATGCACATTGACGATTCACAGTGTTCATAGTTGTTTTCACAGGAAAGCCTACCTTCTTTGCAGCAAGTGCTGAAGCTTTCTGTCCTCCAAGAGTCTGCAACACCGTACCAACTAATATATCATCAACCAATTCTGGCGATATTTCGGCTTTGTTAATAGTACCTTTGAGCACTTGGTAGAGTAATTCCTCTGGGTACATAGCAGCAAGCCCACCCTTGATACATTTAGTCAAGGGTGTCCTGTTTGCGGCTAAAATCACTATATCCGAACCAGATTTTTTTAGCAATTGTTTAATTGGGCTCATTCTATTGATTAAAGAGTTGGGAATTTTTCAACTCCAGGCTTCCAGATATCATTCATATATACGGCGCAGATATGTTAATGCGGAAAATACAGACTTATGGAAATAGGAGATTATGTTGGTGTTCTAGCTTAAAATAAAAGATAGTGCGCGACACAAAATCTATAACAAAGTTGAATTGATGCAAAAGTAATCAAGGCATCTGGATGATGATGAAGAGTCATTTCACAGACAATTCGGCACCAGCATGAATGTATTAAATGAATGCCAGAGGTATTTGAAGATCATATCCAATAGCTGAATGAATTCTAATCAGCTCATCACTGTTTTCACGGCACTGGTAAAATTTTCACTATGAATCATCACCAGAATTGTCTATAAATATGAGCTAGTTTGTATAGATTCTGTTTATGATTTAGATTGAGCGAATTACAATAAACATTGTACCCGAATTAGTATTTAACTAAGTACTATCCAATATAGTACACTATCGCTTGTTCTCCATGCTTGGCTGCTTTTGCATATTTTTCCGCAATAGCCAGCTTTTTAGGAATATAATATACTTGTAAAAATTAAACCACCGACAATAACATAAACTAATGACCCGGAATCTACTCATAGCTCAAGAAAACTTAGGCAAAATGGAAAATCTTAATTCCGCTTCAGTAGTGCAAAAGCCTTATACTACTGTATTTACAATAAATATTATGCTCTTTTGAATCTACAGGATATTGATTTTGCAGTTGAGCTCGACTGAAAGCTGATTGTGATCCCCTTATATTTAATCGTAGTGTCATTATGTCATTTTCGGTAGGGTTGCAGCAAATTTATCCGTACTTCCCATCTTGGAAAACGACTATCAAGCGATAATGTCAGTTAGTTTATTAACTTCCTATCCTTTTGATCCATTCTTTCATTTTTTGTTCTCTCTCATTTTCACTCATTGATAGCACTATACTATATTGGATAGTACTTAGTTAAATACTAATTCGGGTACAATTGTTTATTGTAATTCGCTCAGAGTAAAATTACTCCTAAAATACATACTAAAAACTACCCTATTTATAGAAAAACTTGGTGACAATATTATAGAAAAATTCTACCTTGATGCCGTGCAATTAGCGATGAGCTACCAAGGTCTTTCCATGCTATTGGATGATATTTTCATATGTTCCATTATTCATCTAATAGCCTCAAACTGGTGCTAGTGTCCGAAAAATGAATCTTCATCATCGTCCAGATGATTATTTTGCATCAATTCAATATTCGATATTAACATTTGTGTCTCGCACTATCTTTTATTTTAAGCTAGAACACCAACATATTATATAATTTGATAAATCTTTATTTAGAGAAAAAGATTATTTAAGCCTAAGAATAATTATTCTTCCGATCTAAGATTTATAAACTTTAACTAATTGGATTAGGTTACTTGAAACCAATTTATGTAAATTATGGACCTTCGAGAAGGGCACATGCAAATATTATATAAAATTTAAGCTAGAATTTGTATCAAATAGTGCAAACTATAGAGTTCTACTCTAAATAATCAGTACCGCCTGTTCACCTATTAAGTTTTGCAGCTACTGCTAGTGAAATTAAAATACTTAGCTATGGGTATGGACTATGACATACTTGTCTACGAATTACGGGACATCTTGACCAATATATTTGTATCTAATGATGCTGATCTCTATGTCAAGTATGGAATATGTAAGTCCTAGTGCTTGTTTTAAAATAATTCCACCTATGCCCACTCTGTAATTATGCAGCCTAAATGATATTTCACTAAAAGCTTCTAAAATGCCAGGAGTTCCAAAAGACAGCTGCAAGAAACAAGTTCTACTTTGTCTTATAAAACACATTATAAACACGGATGACCTAACAGGTAACCAGTACTCTCTATAATTCAGATTACGAAATGTAAAAGAAAGAGTCCCGAAGCCTGGAAGCCTGGAAGTGGAAGTCTAGACCAATTTGTGCATTAATCCGAAATGATGGGTATTTGCAATGGAGATGGAAAACTGTTACTTAGCCCAAGTAATGACTAGAAGCTACAATTCTCAATATTATCGTAATAAAAATATTAATGACACAGGCAATACTGAAAGTAGCGTTATGTTGGAAGTACAATCAGCTATCCAGTGGCAGAGTATCAACTGTGTGGCTGTGTGTTAATATGTTTATCCTGCACACGCTTTTCGGAGAATTACTCTGAACCCCGAAAAAAAACCTGTGCAGAAATCCTTGAGATGCCATGGAAATCTGCCAAAACAAGCAATTCCCTGGATTTATGCCCCAGATTTTCGGATATGTTCGCCAATCGTCCTTACTCATATTTTATTAATGAATTTACTCCACATCGTGTATACTACATTTTAAAACAAGTAAATAATGGCTGATATATAAAAGCAATCAATTGCGCCCATTGGTTGTTATATAGGAAGTTTATCTTTCAATATTAATTCGTAATGACATTAGAATCAAAAATAAAAATATCCAAGACAGACGTTCTTATAATAGGTGCAGGTCCATCAGGTTTGATGGCAGCGTTATGGCTTGCTCGTACCGGTACTCCATTTAGAATAATCGACAAGAGAGGAGACGACTTGTTCCATGGACAAGCAGATGGGTTGGAATCAGAACAACTCTCTATTTTCAAATCATTTTCTCATAATCTTCTGAATGTACAAGGTTTGGACAACGCCTGGAAGAAATCAAACCATATTGTTGAGGTTTGTTTCTGGTCTCCTAGAGAGGATGGTGTTTTAGCAAGAAAAACCAGAAAGGCTGATACTATTCCTGGCATTGCTCGTTACCAACAAGTAGTTCTTCATCAGAGCTACATTGAAAACTACTTCTTAAATTCTATTAAGGAATTCTCTGACGGAGAAGCAAAGATTGAAAGACCTCTTCTTCCATTAAATATTGATGTTGATGAATCAAAAGTCGATGATGCCGATGCTCACCCAGTCAAGGTTCTTGTGAAGAACTTGTCAAATGATATTGCCAAAGGACAAGGAAAAACTGAGCAATTTGGATCTAAGGTTGCCAACGGTCTTTACAGACAATTCGATGGTGATCAAGAACAATACTACAAGAATTTGAGTAAGGACATCGAAAAAGATGAAAATGTTGATACAGATGATTTTGAAATCATCGAATGTAAATACGTTATTGGTTCAGATGGTGCACATAGTTGGGTCAGAAAGCAATTGGGAATTGAAATGGAAGGTGAATCTACTGATTACGTTTGGGGTGTCATAGATATGGTACCAATTACTGATTTCCCAGATATTAGAAACCGTTGTGCTATTCACTCTTTGGATGCTGGATCTGTCATGATTATTCCAAGAGAAAAAGGACTTGTCAGACTTTATATTCAACTTAAGGAAGTTGACAGAGATCCAAACACTAAATCAAATTCTGAATTTGTAGGAACCGAAGATGCTGCAACAAAGAGAAAGGGTAGAATTGACCGTTCTAAGATTACCCCAGAAATGATCCTTAAAACCGCTCAAGATATCTTCAAGCCTTACAAGCTTGAAATGACAGACTTAGATTGGTTTACAGGATATCAAATTGGACAAAGAGTTGCAAAGGACTTTTCAAAGCATAACAGAATATTTATTAGTGGAGATGCTTGTCATACTGTAAGTATATGATATTAACTAAAAGGTAATTTTGAATTGTACTAACAAATATTTAGCACTCACCAAAGGCAGGCCAAGGTATGAATGTTTCAATGGCTGACACTTACAATCTTGGATGGAAGCTCGCACTTGTATGTAAGAACCTTGCATCTAGAGATATTTTAAGTACTTATACTACTGAAAGACAAACTGTTGCAAATAACTTAATTGAATTTGACCATAAATTATCTAGAATGTTTAGCGGTAAACCAATGATTCCTAACTCTGGTGCCAATGGTATTGACATGAAAGAATTTGAGGATATCTTTACCAAGGGTAAGGTGTTTGCATCTGGTACAAATGTTGATTATCAATCTTCTCTGTTAGTTAAGAAACCAGAAGTTACTAAAGGAGATCGCTACTTTTCTGATTACGCTAAAAATATGGCTATTGGAAAGAGATTCAGAACCACCAAAGTTGTCTACCAATCAGATGCTAGACCAGAAGAACTTGAAGATAAGGTGTTAAGTGATGGTAGATTTAGAGTCTTAGTTTTCGCTGGTGATGTCAAGAACAACCCAGAAAACTTTGAAACCTTGGATGAAATTCAAAAGTTCTTAGATAGCAGTGATTCTTTCGTAAAGAAGTACACTCCAAAAAATGCCAACGAAGATTCTGTCTTCGAAATTGTCACTATCCATTCTTCTAACAGAACAGATCTTGAATTAATCGATTTCCCAGAATTCTGTAGACCAAGGGACTACAAGAAACGTATGGACTACTGGAAATTGTTTGCGGGTGTTGAAGAAACATACCACGAAGGCAAGGTTGACGCATACGAGCATTACGGAATTGACAAGACCAAGGGAGCAATTGCGGTTCTTCGTCCAGATGGATACGTTTCTACAGTAGCAGACTTTAGTTCAAAGAGTTTTGCTGATATCAGCAAATACTTCGAAGGATTTATGATTGACCAAAGTGGTAACGTGTTACCAGAAAAGGATACTTCATGTGACGACTCCGAAAGATTCTTAAAACCTTTGTTAGCTATTTAGTTTCCATATGAATAAATAGTATGTATATGATAAAATCAGTATTCACTGTTAAGTATGAAATCATTCGCTCCAAAATTGTACATAAAAACACTAAAATCATCTTTTTGTTGTGGATCCTCACTGTCGAGAGACAGTACAGATGGTACGAAATAGTTCTGAAAATGCTGCATGCTAGATAGATCGTGATCAAGTAGGCCACTATTAAGGAATTCAATTGAGTTATTTTTAGGTGATGTTCCTAATGCTTCAATCATGTAAGTTATAATCACACTATATCTCTTTGATATTTCATTAAAAGTACCATAATATGACAATATCATATTTGCCTTCTCAATTACTCTCATTAAATATGGCACTTTAAAGGTAGAGTTAAAGTTAGTCTTTTTCAAATGAACTACCGTCATCCCTAAAACTAATGCTGAAATAAAGCAACAGTTAAAACTTATGTACAGTTCGACTCTTTTTGTTCTTGTATTTAGGTAAAATGAAAGAAGTTGTATAGTTAACACAGCTGACTTCACCGACGATTCATAAAAATTTGTCAACTGAGAGTTTTCAATATCAGTTTTAATAGAATTCTTAACTGCATACAATAAGAATGGTTTAGTAAGTAAACAAATACCATACATTTGAGACAAATGCATAAATATGAATGAATATGGACATGGCTTGTCTCTTTCTTCTAGAACTCTATTTATTTGTAGCATTGGTCTTAAATTGTTTGACCACGATTTGAGTTCTCCTGCTAATTTCTCAGCAGTACTACCATCAGCAACACCATTCATGTAAAAATCTTGAACAATTTTACCATTGATCCTTGCAGCTTTAGTTGTTTCAAGCAAACAAATTGAATCTAAATCATTTAGGTTTATTCCAAAATTATCGCTATAATCATCCCAATCATAATCGTATATAATAAATGGACGCCCAAGTAAAATCGAAGAAGCCTTTTCACAAATATACAAACTCATCCATAATTTTCTTCTATGTATTACATATTCTTTATCAGAAAATGACTCGTTCACATACTTTCGATGTAGACCCAATGTTTGGGCATGACGTATTGCAGATCCTAATGCAAACCAAGATGGGTTCCTTTTGTTTGAAGTTTGAAGATAAAAGTAAGCAAGGAAATAAGACTCAGTCACCCAAAGTGCGGTGTCGTCTATCAGGTCTTTTACGTATTTGTATCCTTCCTGAAAAAAACATTCGGGCGTTATATCACCACCATCTATATGAGAAGTGCCAAATGAAGATTCTTTAAATAACAATCCCAATGCTAAAACCAAATAAAGCAAAGACATGTGGTTCTTTTTTGCCCTTAAAGGATTATTATATACAAAATCCACAATTCCAGTTTTAAAATGACTAATATTCACAATATAAAAAGTCTGATTAACATTTTCATCGAATAAATTCACCAATTCTAAACAAACCAGTTTCGTTGGAAGATTGACAGGATTAGAATTTGAAAATGACGTTTGCTTCTCCACGATATGCATTCTCTCTGGATCTTCTGTAAACTTGCATTTACCTACTTCTTCACGAAATATATCTCTACAGACAGTAAGTAAAGACAACGGGCTACTATCTCCAATATAACAAAACGACCCTACAGAATCAAACAAAATTCTAGAATTTTGCTCGGAGTAAATTGTTTGAATCTCTTCCTCTTTTTCCTTTGTTGATTGATTTCCAAGCCAAAATTGTAATTCTTTCTTTTTCTTCAGATTCTCTAATGACTTTTCTAAATCATTTGGACTGAAATCATTGATCTCCTCTATTTCAAACGTAGATAATCCCTGAAGCGCAATATCTTCCTGTACATCCGAGTTTTTGCGCTTTTTCTTGGAGATTGGTATCCTATCCAAAGATGGCGATTTAACATTACCATCATTAAAGCCTAATATCGTATCCTTTTCCGTATCCTTGCTTCTATGTGTTTTTGACAATTTCCGTTTATCGATATTTGAAAATAAGCATTCTACATTTTGTTTTTTACATAATTGACAAGGATTTATTCCACTGCACTAACAAATAGATTAGTATGTATTAATCGTTAATATCGAAAAAAATGAACTTACTTTGTACTTTCTTCGTTTACAGTTGTCGCATGCTTTTGATACCCTTCGTATTTTTCTTTTCTTTCCTAATGTATCTCCTTCCATTTTGAGATTTAGGTTCAAATAGATCATGTTTAATATCAATTTCCGAGAAATTTACCCCAGAAGAAAAAGTGTCACAAAACTGTTCCTTCTTAAATTGACCACATTTGATATTTTTCAACATTTATTGGCTAATTTATTTTTTACTCTGCTTGTAGATATTACATAAAATAACTAATTAAAATAATTAGCCGCATAATAGGCGAATTTATGATTATGTCATAGTTTTCAAATCAGGGGAAGAAGCTTCTGTGACTTCTTTCAATTCATCAACAGTTATATTTTCATCGATTTCAATTAGAACTAATCCTTCCTCGTTGACGTCAAAAACGGCAAGATCGGTTATAATTCTGGAAACACATTTAGCACCTGTGAGAGGGAAAGTGCACTCCTTCAAAAATTTTGGCCTGTTCTTTTTATCAGCATGTTCCATGACAACTACTGCTTTCGTCTTCAGGGGATTGGAGACTAAATCCATAGCTCCTCCCATACACTTTATTCTACCTGGAAGATCCCAGTTAGCTAAATCACCAGTTTGTGAAACCTGTAATCCTCCCAAAATAGTCAAACTAATTCTTCCTGATCTAATCATAGCAAAAGATTCCTCAGACCCAAAGAGAGAGGCACCTGGATTCAATGTTACAGTTTCCTTACCGGCGTTGATTAAGTCAGGATCAAGCTCATGTTCCACAGGATATTCACCTAGTCCTAATAATCCATTTTCTGATTGAAGATTGACCTCAATTCCTGGAGGTAAAAAGCTTGGGGCCAAAGTTGGCATACCAATTCCTAAGTTTACAAAATTTCCATCTTGAAGTTCCTTGGCTGCTCTTTTAACAATTTTTTCTCTCTTAATCTCAGAAGCAGACTTACTAGAACTCTCTGTGTCGCTCTTGCTTTTCTTAACCTTCACAATTTCGATGTCTTTTGGAGAAGAAGATTGCATTATACGTGAAACATAAATTCCTGGAAGATGTACATTTTCTGGATCAATCTCTCCAGCTTCAACAATATTCTCAGCTTCGACGATTGTTAAATCTGCAGCTCTTCCAAAGACAGAGTTGAAATTGTTTGCAGAACCTTTAAACCAACAGTTACCCTTTGTATCCACCTTGTATGCTTTTATAAAAGCTACATTACCTCTAATAGCCTCTTCCAAAAGGAACTCTTTGTTTCCAAACGTTCTTTTCTCTCTTGGTTTACTGCATTTCAAAACCTTACCATCGGATGAATACTTTAAAGGTAATTTTCCTTCTTCTAGCCAGGTTCCAACTCCGGCGGATGAATAATATGCCGGTATACCAGCTGCACCAGCCCTACATCTTTCGGCTAAATTACCTTGGGGGCTTAATTCAAGCTCTATTTTTCCTTCCAAATACATTCTTTCAAATGTCTTATTGTTCCCAATGTAGGAACTCACCATTTTCGTAATCTGGCCTGACTCAAGAAGCTTACTTAAGCCTCTTCCATCAATACCTGCATTATTCGATACTGCAGTGATGTTAGTAATTTCAGATTTCTTCAACAAACCATCGATAAGTGTTTCTGGTAATCCACAAATACCAAACCCCCCCCTGAAAGTAACGTAATATTGGATTGGATTCCCTTCAATGCATCTTCAACTGTTTTAACTATTTTGGAGTCATTTTTAACAGTCAGTGAGAATGATCTACGACAAGATTCGACTAACCTATAATTACTGAGACTGTAGGTGAACCCAATTACTTTAGTTTTGATCATTATAAATTAATTAACCGAATAGCAAATTTCAATATTTACCACCATCATTTTTGAAGTATATAAATAGATATATCAACACGATATATCGGAAATGTATCATTATATATCCGCTTCCTTGAGGTGTTAAGAAGGAAGTTGATTTGATTTCCGTACATTGCGGATTTGTATTTTCCATAATCAAAAGAACTTTTTCCGAATGCCTTGCAACTTAACTCGATATACCCGTATGTTGCTTTTCCGAATGTAATGATTTCCTACTACAATTCCTTATACGAATGTAATGATTTCCTGCTACAATTCCTGCAAAAATATGAGGTAATCTTAGTAAAATTTCAATGATCAATATTATTTACGGTCTATATGTAACTATATGTCTAAAACCATTTTGGTTCATCGTAACCATTTGGCCTACTAACATTACGGAAACCAACTTCAGTGTGTTCAAATTCCGGCACTGGTTTCAAAACTCTAACATCTCCGTTGAAACCTTCAGAGTACATCTTTACAAAATATTTCAGTTCAGTCTTGGAAGGATCTTCAACTAAATCTAAGTCTTTGTTGAGCTCTTTCATTGATTTCAAAGCTGTTTTAGAAATCTTATCCACTGAGTCGTAGTATCTATATCTTTATCCAGCTTTTTCATTAATTCATCCCAAAGGAAGTTAGGGTATCTTACTTGAGCTAATAAGAACAAATCATACTAGACAAGGGAAGATCTACACCAGTAACTACTTCCAAATTTAGCTCTCTTGTATAAACCAAGTAATACAGCAATAGAAACCATACATCCGGTACCATAGTCACTAATTGGAAATGGTGGAACCATTGGCTCGTTAAGATTCAAAGATTCACCTTGTGCCCATGCTATACCACTTACACAGTCTGCAATTTGTTGCCAGCCTGCCCTTCCGGCCCACTCACCATGAGAATCCGAAGCAATTCTCTGATGCATAAATATAACCCTTTCCCCTTTCTTTTGCAAGTTCCTTCATTTTGGTAGGACCGTATCCCAATTTTTCAATAGCATTGGGTCTGTAACCGTCAATAACAACATCTGCATCTTTTAACAAATCTTCAAAAATCTTTCTATCGGTTTCATTTTTCAAATCCAAATCAGTTGTGTGTTTTCCCATATTAGAATCAACTTGGAAAAATGGGACATCTGGCAAATTTGGGGAGGTTACTTTGATAACAGTAGCACCATATTCAGCTAAAGTTCTACCAATAGTAGGACCAGCAATAATACGGCACAATTCTAATACTTTTACCCCCTCAAGAATGTTAAGGGACTTTTCATTTGTAGGAGCAAATGATGCTTTAGGAGTTTCAGTTTCAAGATCATCAATTTCAAATATTGGTTTCTTTTGTAAGACTTTACCATGGTTTGTTTCCAAAAAAGTTTCGTACTTTAAAGCTTCTACACCAGCTTGTCTGTTTTTTAAATTAACTTCTTCAAGTTCATCGCATGTAAACTTCGATACTGCTTTCTTAATTGTTTCAACTACCTCGTCATATTCTGTCATCTCTGGTGCATATGCTGGAAGTCCAATCATGTTTAAGGTAGTTGAAGCTTCCAAAGAACCGTGTATACGATAATATCTTTCATCTTTAGTCTTGTAAAGATTTGCTGACATTCTTCTATAAGTGATAGACTGGGCTTCATTCAAATCTGTTGGCTTAAGTTTCAGGATAACATTCTTATCTTGTTTAGTCATCAAATCAACAGAAGATAAGTATGTCAGCATCAATGCAAATAAAGCATGTACCAAGTCAATTTTAGCATTGTCATTTATATCATATCTGAGTTTGGCTAATGCTAAAGCAACAGTTGCCTCTAACCCTTTTAATGCAGATTCAACTTCACATTGTTTCAATGGACAAGGAATAATGATCTTTTCAGGACTATTATAAAATGAGATATTCTTAGAGTAATTCTTGATTTCCTCTGGTAAGTCTAACAATTCGTTCTCAATAAGTGAGCTTAATAATCTTTTGGTTTCTTCTAATTGTGAATACGTCATCTTTCTGATTCTGATTTTCGCACCCAACATGGTTTTCTAATCTGGGAAAGGCAAAAAGTTCTTTATTTAAATGTTTCAATTGCGGATAATGAAATATCATGATTTCCGCTACGGAGAATGATGAGTGCTCGATTTTTATTAAAAACTATGTAGTAAATGTTTGTCAATTAATCAGATAAGGCAGCTATCATTGGAGCTGAATCTAAGTATACTTGGTAGAATTTCATTTTCTGAAACTCATCATCCTCAAAAATAGCATGGGCTGCCCAGCAATTCTTTAAAGACTTCCCGTTAATTAAATCATACTCAACATATCCATTGAGCAATAAATCGTTTGTGGCAACTGAAGCAACATTTTCAACTACATGATGTCTTTTTGTCACCTTAGTCCACATATTTTGTCTTAATTCAGCAACTTCTTGTTCACCATTAACTTCTTTGGAACCCATAATAAGGGTTGCAGTATTTGTAAAAAACGACAAATATGGGTCATTTTCCTTTGGTGGTTTACTATCAGATTGCTTGTAAAAAGCGTCTAAGAATGATTTTAACTCTTTACTTGATTGTAATTCTTTACTGATTAATGTCATTATTTGATCAATTTCTCAATTGTATTTTACCGATTTCTTCTAAGGTATATTTGGAAATAGACGGGATGTATTTTTATGTACTATTCTCAATTGATAGATGGGTTGAAATAATCCTTAATAGAATTTCACACTGAATCCGAAAAAAGGAGAACGGAAAACTATAGAAGTAAGCTGCCGGAAAGTTTGAATTCCGAATTGAGGAATCCCTGACTTCAGTCTAGTAGCAGAAGGAGAAGAAGGAGAAACATTTGAAAATTTATTGATTAAGAATCTTAACTTCCGATTGGGCTCCATTGGCTGTGTTGAAATAGGCCTCTTCCTTCCAAAAAAAAGATGATATAAATATCAATCTTCCAAATTAGTGTAGTTTAAGAACCATTTTTAATGAAGTATATAGAATTCATAAGTCCTTAGGTACAGAAGTTTCTTATCTACCTTCTTGATATTATGGAACGTTTTCTGGATTCATTTCGCAAATAGAAAATAAATAATGACATAGATTTGATGATATAAAAACTGTAAATTTGACCGATTCTCTAATACTTGCGTTTTTCAGTTAAATAAATTGAGATTACTAACATCTTATTCCTGTAACCTATAAAGTTGATCGAATTTCAACTATGAATTATATTATTCTAATTGGTCACAGCAAAGAAAGAGAAAGCTTATCATATATTGTGATCGTAAAACTCAGAAGCATGATAAGGATATTTCTAGTATTGTAAATGATGAGGTTTCGGATTACCTAAGTTGGTAAAAATAATTCAAAGATAATTAGGTCATATCTATTAAATTTCATTATAAAAATAATTTTCTTTCGTATATATCTCTTGATACCCTTAGTGGTATTTATTTAATCTCATACGGATTTCTACCTCTACTTCTCCGATATTGTCAACTATGCGAGCCATCTCGAATCTTTCCTATTCGGATAGATAGACGGAATGTTGGCTAATACCAAGAATAATTAGTTATCTATTACACCTGCTCCCTGCAACACAGTATTGCCAGAATTCAATATAAGTCAATGGTTTTATTTATTATTTCTTAATTGATTCTAATCAAAGTAAAGTAGAGATAAATATGGATTCAGCTAGTGAAAAATTAAAAAACTACGAAATTGATGTTTCCCCTGCAGATGAAAGCAAGCTTTATAATGCTCTTTCCACAACTTCTAGTATAAGAGATCAAATTCACGACAATGATGTTGTGGGGTTAGATTTGTTTGAAAAAGCACAGGAAATATCTTCTGAAGAAAAAGAGAACGAATATAAAAGAATAGTGAGAAAAATAGATACTAGACTTTTGCCAATCCTATGCATTACATATACATTGCAATTTTTAGATAAATTATCATTAAATTACGCAGCCGCATACTCATTGAAAGATGATCTTAATTTGGTTGGTCAAAGATACTCATGGGTTGCAGCAATTTTCAATTTTGGTTATATGTTTTGGGCAATGCCATCTAATTATATCATTCAGAAGGTTCCAGTTGCGAAGTATACAGGTATAACTATTTTCATGTGGGCGATTATATTAATTGGACACATTGGATGTACCAATTACGGAGGAATGTTGGCAATAAGGTTTATCCTAGGAATGTTTGAAGCTGGTATATCCCCATCCTGTATGGCTATCTGTTCTCTTTTCTACACCCGTGACGAACAACCTTTTAGAATGTGTACATTTTTATCATGTAATGGAATAGCGACAATTGTGGGAGCTTTACTTGGTTATGGACTTGGACATGCTACTGAGGCATCATTAAAGCCTTGGAAATTGATATTTTTAGTTATAGGATTAATGAACTTAGTATGGTCAGTCATATTTATTTGGCTTTGCCCTGATTCCCCCACAAATGCCAAGTTCTTAACTGAAAAAGAGAAGGCTATTGTAGTTGAAAGAATATCTAGGAATAACATTGGTATTAAGCAGAAGAAATTCAAAAAGCTGCAAGTAATCGAAGCATTTACTGATATAACTGTGTGTATTATAACCATCATGGGTTTAGGTATTGGTGTAATCAATGGTGGTGTTACAAACTTTCAATCTTCTTTAATTACTGGATATGGATTCTCAGGTATAAATGCAACGGCATTGCAATTACCCACAGGTGCCATTGAATTCATTTTTGTATTTGCTTGTGGTATAATAGCGTTGAAAGTGAAAGACACTAGATGCTATCTCTTTGTCCTCTATTGTATACCGGGATTAGCTGGTTTAATAGGTATACATACAATAAGCTTAGATCATAAGTGGGCATTGGTTGGCTGTACTTGGCTTCAATATTTAATCGGTGGCCCAGCGATCTTATCTTGGATTTTCTTGACTGCAAATATAGGTGGACATTCAAAAAGAACTATCGCGAATGGTTTATGGTTCACATTTTATGCTTCAGGTAACATTATTGGAGCAAATATATTCTTCACCAACCAATCACCAAAGTACTACAGTGCAATGATTGGTTTAATGACTTCTTATTGCGGGTTGATGGTGCTAGGTATTTCCTATCGTGGGCTTCTTATGCGTAGAAATGCAATAAGAAATAAGGAACAAGGTGAATATTCTGAAGAAATTGCAAAACAAGCTGTAATTGATGGTTTCAAGGACTTGACTGATTTTGAAAATAGAGGGTTTAGATATGCTCTATAATTTTGATAGAAGAGTTTGTGATAATATAAACTATTCTGAAAAATATCTAAAACTTTCGATTTTTTAAATTTTTCAAAATAATTGATTAGAGACATCTATGTCAGAAGTTAATTATTATTTTGTAGTAATTTATGCATGGTTTAGTTGAAAAGCTTTATACCATTCGTATATAATTACTAATACAGACTTTTAAAATTCGATATATGCAAGTAGATATTGCATTGCGTATGAGACATCTTTACGGGACTAATTCACAAATTATCTACGAATGCACAAATACCTGGGTGAGATTATTAGTAATCATTGGTTGCTTAATAATAAGAGAACTATATGGGAGTATAAATAGAGTATTATAAGAGAATGGTAAACGTGCTGTGATACGTGAGAGCCCTCTAAGAGTACAACACATCATACCACTACCATAAGGAACAATATAAGGAACTAGACTAAGAAGACATAGTTAGGTATGAATAGGACTAGCTAAGTATTTAGATAGTATTGATAATAACTATAAATCACTTAGACTCACTTAAACTGCCAACACAACTACAAAAAATGTAAGGAAACTGGGTTTTAATTAGGTAATTCTTATAAATCTCCGTTCTATATACCTTCTTTTGTTGTATAGAACCTTTACTGGCTTTGTTGATTAACTTATTTACTTATTTATAACTAATTATTACTCTAACTAGTTCTTAATTTCCTTGCTTCTTTTCTCTCAAGACTCAAGGATTAACTACTCTTATTTATAGTACACATATGTTTTTCTCAAGACTCAAGGATTAACTACTCTCATTTATAGTACACATATGTTTTTCTCAAGACTCAAGGATTAACTACTCTTATTTATAGTACACATATGTTTCTAATATGTTTCATCATTGTAACATCACATGTGTGTCCTTGTATTCTCTTACAAAAATACGTCGGCGCAAATGGTTTAGTGGTAAAATCCAACGTTGCCATCGTTGGGCCCCCGGTTCGATTCCGGGTTTGCGCATTTTTTTAGTTGTATTAAAAGTAGGAATTTTTTTATTCCTTTTGCAGATGATATCATATAGAGTCACTTTATAAGTAGAGAATTTTACAATTTTACAATTTTATAACTTTTCTAAGAGTTTTTATTTTAGTTCAATCATTTTTTGTTAGGTTTTTTTTCCCTTAACTTATAATTGATATTACCTTTCAATCAATTTCTTAAGACAAAAAATGTCAACATTTTTTAAAAAAATAAGAGAAATAACCATCCACAATGTTACAGAGTGAGAAAAGGGGTTCTTAAAAAAATTGAATTGAACTCCCGTTCTGTATTGGAGGTTGCAAACGGCTAATTCGAGGAGCTGCAAAATGCCATCCTTTGTTGAAGATTTCAATCTTGTCAGCTTTCATAACTATTTCACTAGTTACCATGTTGCATGTAAAGTTTTGGATACGGGCATGGATGTTGGCATTGTCGTTGAAGAATATTTAGATTAGTTCAATAGATTATGGGGCAATAACTTATCTAAAAGATACCAGATATTTATACAAAAAAGAATTTGATGATAATCACGTTGACTCAATTCAGAAATGTTTAATTTTCAATTCTGGAAAATATTTCCAACTATACTGTTAATTCATATTCTAATTAAAGTAAATATAATCTGTCACTTAATCACCCTGAATTTTGCATCTTTGTGATAAGCGCTCCTCTAAAGCCGCACCATTTAAGCGGCCCATCGCAATTATTTGCACTAGTGAGGATATAAAAACCTTTGTCTCCCTTATGCCTTACGATACGAGATACAAAATTAAATACATGTCGAATTTAAATAGAAAGATATAGAATGACTTGGGTGAATTTTAAACCAACAGGGGCATAATGAGGAAAGCGGTTAAGTTCTTGAAAGACAAATGGAAAGATAGAGTTATTAGAAAACTGCAATGCTGGAATGATTAATAGCACCACAGATAAAAAGATAGATGAAAAGATCTAGATTAGACTTTAGGAGTCCGAAAGCATTGTTAGTCAGAACCTGTTTTCGCACAGAAAACTACAAAATAGGCAAATTCAAATGATTGGCATCGGTGGAACAATTGGAACAGCCTTATTTGTGTCAATAGGATCAGCATTGAATGAAGGAAGTACATTCAACCTACTTCTTGGTTTTGGAATTTGGTGAGTCCCAATATTATAGGTCACGGCTAGTTATACAGAAATGGTTTCCCATATGCCAATCTCATCACCTTTTATAATAATGGCATAAAAGTATGTTGATGAGGCATTAGAAGATACAGTAGGCTGGAATTTTTGTTTTCTTGAGTGCTCATTCATCCCTTTTGAGGTTGTTGCTTTCAATACTATTTTACATTTTTGGATAGATAACTATTTTCCAGTATTACCATTGGTTCTTGAGGTATTTCTTTACTTCATGATCAATGTTTTAGCAGTAAGCTTTTACAGTGAGGTCGAATTTTGGTTAGTCATAGGTAAAGTGATGTTAGCTGTAGGATTAATAAGTTTTACATTTATTACAATGGTAGGCGGAAATTCACCTCATGATGCTTATGGGTTTAGAAATTGGAGAGAAGCAGATCCAATGACAGAGCACGTCTCTACAGGAGTTTTGGGGAGAGTTGAAGGGTTTTTGGATCGTTTGTACAAGCCTGCTTCACTATTGCCGGTCACAGAATATGTTCCTATGACCGCTGGAGAACTTATCAATCCCCTAAAAAAATGCTTAGGGCATACAATCAAGTTGCTTATAGATTAACTTTTTTCTTTTTAGGTGGTTGTTTATGTGTCGTCATAGTTTTGTGCCTACAATGACCCATTATTAGTTCAAGCAATTGCTGAGGGAAGACCAGGTGCGGTAGTAGTCCTTATATTGCATATGTGACTAATTTGAATATCCAGGTATTACCACATATAGTGAATGTCTTATTGTTGACCTCTTCATTTTCAGGGGTAACTCATACACATTTTGTTACTTTGTATGGATTAGCTGTAGATGGAAAGGCACCAAGAATATTCACACGTTGTACCAAGTCTGGTGTGCCATTACATTGTATATTGATTTCAAATTGTTGGGCATTGCCTTCGTTTCTCCAACTAAACGAAAAAGTTCTCTACAGTTCTCGATCGTTAACTTGGTGACTTGTTCACAATAGATAAAGTTCTTATTTATTTGTACTATATATACGAATTTTTATAATGCAATGAAACCCCATGGGCTTGACCTTGATTCCTCTTCATTTAAAGGATGATATTAGCCTTACATTTCCTATTTCGCTGACACCGCTATATTTCATCATAGGTGGCAGTGGATATACTATTTTCTTACCTGGAAATTGGTCTGTGAAAACATTCCTTTTAAACTATTTGATCCTTTTTGTTGATATTGCCATTTTCATAGTCTGGAAAATAAAGAAAAGAACGTTACATGTCAACCCCAACGAAGCTGACTAAAAGGTCCCAATTGCAGAAATAGAAGAATACGAGAGTGAATACTATGCTTTAAAAGCAAAAAGGTTGAGTAATAGGATAAGAGTCTCCCTAAAAGGATTGGCGATAGAATATCTCATTCTCTTTTTGGAGATTCTTGATCTATTTATTAGTGAATATGGAAAGTTGTTATTTTTTAGTTCTCGTGAAGTATTTAATTAAAGTTTTATATATGAAATTAAGTCTCTGTTAATATAGCATAAGTTTCTTATCTCTAAATTTGTCGCACACAGCAGAAACGATTGGTATAACATAGAAGTCCATACTTGAAAAAAAAAAAATCAAATATTTCTGATACCACAAAGTCTTCGTTAAAATCATATTTATAAAGATTGAAAGCATTAAACACCCGCATTTCATTGCCTACTCCGATTAATCGAAGGAAGCAAAAATATATGCAGTAAGAGGTGACTTACAAATATTACCTTTTCATTGTAGACGACTGGAATTTCCACCTTGTAATTGGAAATAAATACAAAATAGCCACGGAAATAGCGAACTATTTCTTATCCGGAGACAAGTACGATCCCAATGTAGATTATGATTTTTTAATCAGCGGACTTCGCTGATGAGGAGAGTATATATTATACAGTGTGAATGCTTGTAAAACATTTAATATAAGTTATAGTGCAATTTCTATCCTAATTGATTAAGCCGAAGCAGACTTCAGGGAAGAATTTCTTCAGCCGACCTTGTATAATATTGAATTAGCCTTCCAGATATATCGTGGCTAAATTAGAACTATTATTGTTATTTAACAAGAAGAGATAATGATAAATTTCACTTATCAGAACTGCAATCTTTATGCATTGAGACTCACATGACTATATAAACAGCAATTTAGATTATTATCAGAATTATAGAGCACATTTCGTTAGTTAGTTACCTTCTTTCGTTGGGTGTGAATTTTTTAATTTATCAAGACGGAGGTTTTTGGGCTGATCCCGATCTGAAAAATCGACTATACCTAATATTGTAAGAGTCCATAAAATATAATTATGAATGAGAAAAAAAAAGAGAAGAAGAATGGTCGAAGATAATAAAAAAATAACCAGAATAAGGAAGAAAGTTCCTTTGGAACTGAGAAAAAGAGCAGTTGTAGCGTAAGTTTTAGCAATTTGAAATTATTTGTGGAGTATTTCTAACCGTCCTAGCTGTGATCGATGTCGTAAGCAACGAACAAAATGCATGGGTGGCTATCCATGTGAGAAGTGCAACGTCCGTAAAGTGAAGTGTGAGATATCAACCAAATTGAATGAAGATGTAGATAACTTTGACTTAAAGTGAGTAGTTTTTTTAATGCCCTTAATCGATAGAATTTACTAACAAGAACTAGTGAAAAGTATTCTAGGTCACGGTTATATGCTTGTAAACTAGAAAGAATACTTCAAGCTATACATCCTGAAATTTCCTTGGATTACTTAAGAAACAACCTTGATAAACTAGAAAAGAAACTTGAAACTAGAAGCTCTCTCCAAAGAAATGCTAAGTTAGATATACCTATTGATACGTCTCTTTCGGACATAGTTCGGAAAAGTTCCCAGGAGGACTCTGTGCTAAATAATGTTACTTCAAAAATGGCTTCAACTACAGATGAGAGCTTTATTAGCTTTATTGAAAATGATGAAGAAAAATACCAAAATTTTGAATCCTCCGAAAGTCAAAGCTATGAATCTTATCAGAATAAATCAGTAGCAACAATGTTCTCGAAACAGAAACAAGAGATCAAATCAGTCCCACATTGGATGTTGCAAGAGCCTTTATCGATAATTCCACCTAGAAAAAATGTGTCGAGATTGATAGATGTATTTATAAATATATGTGAGACTAATTTTTTCTATATTCATCCTCAGAACTTTCGTAAAGAAATAAATTGGTTCTTAGATAAGAAAGAAGAACAGGATATTGAATATTTACATAGAAATTGGAATGTTTTAGTAATTCTTTTAGGAGTTTTATCAATTTCTACATGTTATGAGTATATCCAGAACGAAGATGGAATTCCTATTGAGGAACCTAAGAACAGCTGGGAAGATCCCGGGCATAGTTATTATTTACGTATGTTACCTTTTATAGGTATATTACTAAATAACAACAATATTGGAAGTATCCAAGTATTTCAATTAATAGGTGTTTATATGACAACAAAGAAGGCAGATATTATCTCTGTATCCATAGACCATGGATACAAGTATATGTATTTATCAGTTGAAATTGCGATATCAAACAACCTCCATATGTACGATGATTCTAAAGGTAGAAGTGATGAAGAGAAAGAATTTAGAAAGAGATTGTGGTGGTCATGTTATACATTAGAGAGAAGATTAGGAATGAATTTCGGAAAGACAAGTCCTATAAGGTTTGAAGATATTACTGTTGGTCTTCCAATAGATTTAGTAAACTTAAGGCATATTGACGGGACTTCTAATTATCTAAATCAGAATGCAATGATTCATATTATCTACATATTTGGAAAGATATCTGCATTGGTTTATAACCAAAATTTCCGCACGGAGAATGAAGGCTTATTGTCTATAGAATCTAAAACAATTAGAGACATTTCTAATGAGTTAGATATGTGGAAATCAAGCTTGCCAGCGGATTGTCAATTGGAACATCTAGATCCTCACAAAAATTTATATAGGGCCAATAAGCATTTGATTTTATTCTATTATTTAGGTAAAATTTACCTTGGAAAGCCATTTTTGTTATTTCAAGTGGAAAACTATAAGAAACCTATGCAAAATATTGATCAAAATGTATCTATTTTTATTAACTATCTAACATCTGTTTGTATTGATTCTGCATTTAATGTTTTTAAGATACTTTCGACAATGAAGGATAACGGAAAACTTGGAATTTATTCTTCAACTGATCTTAACTTTTGTAACATTAGCTTGTTTGTTGTAATAGCATTCTTAAAAATTGATCAATCTCATAGCACAAAGCTCTTTTTGAAGATGGGTTTAGAGATTCTTGAGTCACTATCTAAAGGATGCTCAAGCGCCAAAGTGAACCTTTCTCGATTTAAGAAGATTGAGAGCAAGTTGTCAGAAGAGATGGGAGAGGATTACAATCTAATAGATAATTCATCAACGGTGTTTCCAGATATGGATATTAACTTATACGCTCACAATTTCCAACTTTCTGCGATGGACAGTATGGTACTACCAAATCCAATCTCATCAGGTAGTAATATAAGCAACAGAAATACGAACTCCAATGTAGCTACGGTTAACAATGGCGATGACTATCAACTGAGTGAAGATTTCTTTGTGAACTACTTATCGCACGATCTAAATTGGATTCAAGAAATAGATGTTGAGAAATTTATATAAGATTTAATGAGCATGAATTATTTATTAACGAAGTATATTTATTCAAGAAGCCATTCAAATGAAGGGAGATCTGATTTAGACTCAATATGAGCAAGATAATAATATGCTTTTGAAGATGATGTTGACGGGTACATGTACCCAGATAGCGGAATTGAGAAAGGGTACAAGTACCCGATCTTTAGAACGAATGTTGCAATTGGGGTTAATATAAATAGTTTAATCTTTGCTTTTGAACCAATGTCTTTAATTATTTGCTATATCTTAAAATGGGCTACGAAAATTTTGATGTTAACGAGAGAGTCAACAAAGACTTTAAAAAATTGATGAAACCATGGGCGCTTCCTACTCCTAAAAAGTATTGTTTTAAGAATGCTAATGTCATAGACGTATTGAACAATAAAGTTATTGAACATGCAATAGTATGCACCGAAGGAGGAATAATTACATCCATATCTGTCGAACCTATTACGAACGGCGCTGATAGTGTAATTGTTGATTGTGATGGAAATTGTGAAGAACATGAAATTATCGATTGTGAAGGAAAATTCTTATGTCCTGGATTAATAGATAACCACGTTCATGTCCTGAGTGTTCCTGGTGAGACAGACTTATCAAAATCATTGCTTATGTCAAAAACTACTGCAATCACTAGAATGGGCAAAGTTTGTAAGGATATGTTAGAAAGAGGATTTACCACTTTGCGTGATTGTGGTGGAACAGAAGCTTATATTAAGAATGCTATTAGTGATGGGTCTATACATGGACCTAGATTACTTATTGCGGGACATGCGATTTCTCAAACTGGGGGACATGGTGATATGATGCCAGGTGATTTGCCAGGTGGATCATTTGATAGTTGTTCTTGTCATATGAATTTACTTGGTAAAGTCGCTGATGGAGTCGATGAATGTTATAAGGCAGCAAGAGAAGAATTAAGGAGAGGTGCAGACTTTATTAAGATGATGGGTAGCGGCGGTGTTGCTTCACCAACCGATAAAATCACTAATATTCAATATTGCGATGACGAAATCCAAGCACTTGTAAGGATAGCTAAGTCTTATGGAACTTACGTAACAGCACATGCATATACACCAGAATCTATTCAACATTGTATTAAAAATGGTGTCAAAGGAATAGAACATGGAAATTTATTAGATGAAGAAACAGCCAAGATAATGGCAGAAAATGAGGTCTACTTAACTCCAACTTTAGTGACTTATAAAGTGATGGCTTCAGATCAATTTACGTCCTTTTTCAGTGAAGAAACGAAGAGTAAAAATATTCAAGTTCTTTATAAGGGCCTTGAATCCATAAAAATTGCAAAGAAACAAAATGTAAAGATTTGCTATGGATCAGATCTACTTGGTCCACTTGGCGGGTATCAAACACAGGAGTTCTTTATAAGAGGTAAGATATTAAATGCTCATGATGTTTTGCTTTCTGCCACAGTTACTCCTGCTGAAATGAATGGACTTCAAAGTAAGCTCGGTCAAATTCAAGAAGGTTTTATTGCTGATATTATTATGTTAGAAAAGAATCCTTTGGAAGATATTTCAATTCTTGATGAACCTGAAAAGAACTTGAAATTTGTTATGAAGGAAGGATTGGTATACTCTAGCAACTTTCCTAAAATACAAACTGATTTTATATAATTTTTAAATAGTATAAATAAAATAGATATCATTATAAAATCCTAAACTTTTATGTATTGCTTTTAATACTAATAATTTAAAATATTAATATGAAGCTTTAGAAATGGTTGTATGCATTGACCGATTAATATTAAAAATTTACACAACAATCAAAATATCAAATTTAAATTAATTATTAAAAGCCAAATATAACAATTAAATACCTATCAGTAACTATATCTATGATGTAAATCTTCCCTATCAGTTAAATCAATATTTGGATCATAATCAGGAATTTTTCCTGCTTCTTGTAATTTGTCCCTTCTAGAGTTTTCACGGATACACATATATCTATAACCAATCATTAATACTTCAAGAACCGCCCAAAAAGCAACATTGCATGATAATCCAACTCTGTAAGTGGGATCCTTACTATAATCCCACCATTGTGGATAGACAACTGCAGCTAAGCAATATCCAACGAAGAATATGTTATTAACAATAGCCTTCCTTGTATTACCTCTAGTATTCGAAGCATTCAATGATAGTAAGATACACAT
The DNA here is from genome assembly GCA_032927745.1 of Schwanniomyces capriottii. Lineage (NCBI taxonomy): Eukaryota > Fungi > Ascomycota > Pichiomycetes > Serinales > Debaryomycetaceae > Schwanniomyces > Schwanniomyces capriottii. Next base: position 31,047 of record JAVSEF010000014.1, on the reverse strand, counting down.
AAAGCTTGTTATACAACTACCAAGCCAAGCACCAATAATACCACCCCAATGATTAGAGGAAGGTAAAGCAAGAAGTACAATATTACCTACCAAAGGTACCAAGATTAATAACATTACTACAAAACATCTCTCTTTAGGGAAAAAATAAGTTAAAAGTGCACCAACCCAAATTACAACAAATTGAAGAGCCCCAGAAGGTGAACCATATTCAACCACTTTAAAACTGTCGAATCCCATATTTTGTAAATACAAGGAAGAGAAAATAATTGGTCCCGACGTAGCAGTAATTAAAAACCCAAATAAGAATGAAGAGATATTAATCCAATCAAATTTGAATGAATCAAGAATTTGATGGAAACTAAATGATTGTCTTTCACCTCTATCACTTTCAGCCACTAATCTGTTTACTGCAATATGTCTCTCTCTCTCATTTAAAAACCACGCGTTTGAAGGGGAAAATGGAATTAAGAAATAGAATATGGCACCAACTACAATTGTTATTGCACCACAAATCAAAAAAGTGACTCTCCATGGCGCAATTGCAATTCTGCTATTCTTTGCAATTCCATAAACCAAAAAGTTCCCAATTACTTGAGCAAGGGCATTAAATGATACCCATGCGGCCGTTCTTAGATGATGTTCCGACTTCTTATAGTATACAGATGTAATTATAACAAAAGATGGAGAAACTGCACCCTCGAAGAAACCTAACAAGGCCCTAACAGCGACAAAACCAGCAAAGTTATTAGGAGCGGCTAAGCACATACAAAGTGCTCCCCATACAAAGATGGAAATCCCTGTTACGGTCTTTATTGGGAATTTACTTAAAGCAAAAGTATTCCAAAATTGAGAAGCCAATTGTGCAATATAAAATGCAGATGTAAGCCAGGAATACTGATTCCCAGTTAAATCCAAATCTGTCTTTAATCCGAAAACAGCAGTATAAGATAACACCTGTTTATCTAAATATTGACAGAAGTAGACCAAGCACATGATTGGCAAAATTATTTTATCGAGTTTTCTAACGAGCGCCTTTTCTTCTTCTGGACTGAAATCAATCAAGTCAGAAGTGGTGTGAACATGCTTTATACTTTCTATAGTATTTATAGCCTTTTCACCTTTTGATGTCAACGTAGAAATTTGTACAATATCTGAGTCAGGGCTCATCTCAAAACTTTATAGCGATAATATATGTAAAATAAAGGTAACTTATTTTAAAGTTGCTTGAAAGTAGAAGAATATTTGATGCAGATTTCCTACATTTATATCTTTAAGATACTCCATTAACAACCGTAGTAACAATCTCATTAAAGCTTGAGGGCTCTGAGTGATTCATTCAACGGAAATTCCGATAAACGAAGCGGTCTCCAACATGTCGGTTACATGTACCCGATGTAAATCTAATGCGAAAATGTTGATAATGCTATACAGGATATGATCCTGTTATCAGCTCCGTAAGCAGTAGTTTTTTCCAAGTGGTTTTATAGATACATATCGCTTGTAATAAACTAAGAAACGTAATATTGAATTAATATATTCGTTTCTTTCTTAGATTTTAATGGAATTTTGTTAATCTTGTTGAAGTACCCTAAAAAACGGTTGGCTTATTAAATGTGGGGATATTTAGTAACGAGACTTTAAATAATCAGGGTACATGGACCCGTTCTAACACATGTTTGCAAAATTATACAGAATATCAATGCCATGGTCCGATCAGTAATCACTTTTCCTACAAGATCAAGAAAAAGCTAGCATAGTATATGTAGTAGATGAAATTACGAGATATGATAAGGCTGTACAATGAAAGGTTTAGAATTGTGCATTTTGGAAATAGGACACCTTTGAATTTATCGGAAATTGAAAATCCACTAATATTTTTATTTACTTCTTACTTTCTATCGTCTTTAAATTTAAAACTAAATCTGGAGTATAATTTTCGACAATAAAGAAATGTAAGATTTTTTTCTGGACGCCAGCAATAACAAAAAGGAGTCTACGAACTACAATAAAAGTTACATTTTATAATAGCTATTGAATATCCGAACATTCGCTCATTACATCATATTTTAACTAAAATCATCTAAATAGACAAGAAATTGTCTAAGGGGTCAAATGTAAAATCATCAATCGTACCAAGTAGGCCATTTCCATCATCTTGATCTAGGTAAATTAACGACTCCAAAGCACGGTCAAGATTTGAAAAATCAAAGTCAAAGCTGATATCAAAATCCATTGGACTAGTTTTATCGGTATCTAACATAGGACGTGAATAAGGCTTACTCTTAAGTGTGGAAATGTAAATGTCATTAAGCTGCTTTAAAAAATCAGGCGTATAACATACTTTTCCCAACTGGCAAATTCCCAAAGTAGTTGTGTACAACTCGCCTCTGTCAATAACTCGTATATATAAATCTAGTATTTTTTTTGTCATTATTTTTTTATAATAGCTTCCCGCAAGACGATCCATAGAAGTCATTGAAGACATAATGCACTCTTTCAACCTACCAATCACTTTTTCAAGAAGAGACCGAACTGGTTCTTTGTCTTTCAAACACAGGTATATAACATCTAGATTATTCAAATGATACTTTAGTCTGTAAAGCACGGCTATATTTACCACAACAGACCTATACATAAATTCAAAAAAGTAGGAATTAAAAAAATAATACACCACTAGGTCCAAACGTTTCTTTCAAGTTATCTGAAAGATAGAATAAAATAGACATCATATCTCCTAATGTAAGACTTTGTATCTTTAATTGGTAAAGTAGCATTGAATTTTGATCGCCTTTATTCTCATAATAAAACATTAAGTGTAAGTATAAAGATAAGAAAAATGTACTTGAAACTAATATCAATTTTAAATCAGTTTACGAGTGTGGAACTGGTTGCCAATGCATGTACTCATCATCATTACAAGAACAATGTAAAATTTCTGGTTCAGCTATTCTTGAAAACTTAGGTTATGACAGATATGACTATGGTCTTTGGATTGGTGTTACTTTAGCCATCGTATTTGTAATGAAATTCGGAACTTACATTGTTTTAAAAATAAAGTTTTAATTGCAAAATATCTTTATAATTAAGCAAGCTATATTTTTTTTCTTATAATTACTACTAGGTAAATTCTAAATTATTATTGTATTTATGCTTTTATGTTTCTTGATCACTTTAACACAGTTCTGATAATATTTTCTATTCCTTTTAGAGTAAAGATTTTATTATTAAGTTATTTGTGCTAAATCTAAGAAAATTAGGTCCAATGATTACGATTATAAATATAAACTTATGGTATATTCAGGAAAATGCAGTAGAAGAAATTCAACATGTGTAAATAAATAATGATCTAAGTGAGAAGAAGGTCATTTTAACTTAATTCTGTCTAAAAATTCCAATTTAACTTTCAATAGCGTAATGAAAGTAATTATTTTTTATCGAAGGGTAAATCTATTAGAGTACGAAGCACTGGGTATGACAATGGTTTTAGCTAGATACTATTGTACTATAAGGTGAGGCATGAAAAGAAAAATTAAACTAAATCTAAAGCCACATCACTTAATTGTAATAAGTATTTGGTACTTGCCATTTAAGTTGCATTTAAATGCTTGGCTAAAAGGGATAAGAGTTATTAAATTCAAAACCTGTGACTCGGATTTTCTATTCTAGGAAAAACTGGTCCCTAGAAAGTAAATTTGTGGAGTTTACAACAAATGCAAATTTAAAGTAAAGGTTGCACGTGCAGGTACTGATAGGAACATATCTAAACAAAATTTATGTAAGAGTTGTGTTGGGGTTTAAATGAGTCTAAGTGATTTATAGTTATTATCAATACTATCTAAATACTTAGCTAGTCCTATTCATACCTAACTACGTCTACTTAGTCTAGTTCCTTATATTGTTCCTCATGGTAGTAGTATGATGTGTCATACTCCTAGAGTGCTCTCACGTGTCACGGCACGTTTACCATTCTCTTATAACATCTTGATCTCTAACAATTTATGAAATCCGTGATAGTTTAGTGGCTAGAATTACCGTTTGTCGCATGGTAGACCGGGGTTCAATTCCCCGTCGCGGAGCTCATTAGCGCAAATGGTTTAGTGGTAAAATCCAACGTTGCCATCGTTGGGCCCCCGGTTCGATTCCGGGTTTGCGCAATTGTTTAACTTTTTATCTTATTGATGGTAGTAACGACGAAGTAACATTGTAGATACTCTTATACAACGACCATGTTTATTTTTGAATGTTGTTACATTTCACTGAAGGGTGGTCATAGAATGCACGCATGGAACAAGGAAGCAGACTTGAAGAGATGATAAAGCTGTTGACATGAGGAAGTAAGTAAAGACTATACAAATATTACGATACTATGTACAAATGCAAATGAAAATATTATTACATATACTTATTCTAAAACACCTGTCCTTCACCATATCGTTAATTAGATAATGTTTACTCTAAAATAACTCATAGAATAAGAATGCATGTTAGTATATTATCATCACCTCGATTACCAGAAGAATTCAAATTTTCTCCATCAGGAGAATTTAAAGAAATGCATTCTATGATTATACTGGTTTTTTTAGTCAAAATTTTTAAACAAGATTAATTTTTTGATAATAAGAAAATAAAAAATAAAAAATAAAAAATAAAAGATAAAAAATAAAAGATAAAAAATAAAAGATAAAAAATAAAATAAAACAATATCATTATTACCATTTAACTTAATAATAATGTAAAATTTTGAATATTTAAGAAGTAAACCATACAAAGATCTCTCTTATGCCATAATTGCGATAATATATGCCGGAAATAGATACGCCGGAAATAGAGACTAGAATATCAGTGTAACTCAGAATTATAACAGACCAACTAGTCGTAAAATAGCCAAACTTAATGTTCACATAAAGAGAATTTCTAGTAAGAGCCAGTAAATCTTTTCACATTCCTCATCTGATCATGGAATAGACCTTTCAGACATTAATTGTACTCTAATGTTCTTTGCCTCATCGAGACTTTGTGGTATAAATGATTCTTTTAATTTTTTAAAAATCAAATCAGAGAATGTATTATCTTTCCACCAATGCTCTTGCTGTGGTGGAACCAGATCAGTTGCAAGTACTTTATCATTAAAAGGATCTATTATAAAGAAACAGAGAATCTTCCTATACACATTCTTAGTCGAATCAAACAAATCAAATGAAACAACATGATGTTGAGAGGTGTTGGGAAAGATTACCATCCTACTTTGTTTAGCTTCAATACTTCCCATATTTTCAAATAAGTCATCCTCATCATCAAGGTCATAAAGGTATTTACAATAAAAGTCGTCATTTTGCTCATATAATGGATCTTCAGTAGCCTTTCTGAAGGACAAGTATGATTCTGATATATTTTCCATATCATAATAATAAATAACAGTAGAGATTATATCTTCATTTATAGTTCCCTCTGGATGACATGTTCCTCCTTTATAATGAGGGTTTTCTGGAGTCAATTCAATATTTGCAAGTTTTACTATAACTTTCAAATCATTCATACTTTTTAAATCAAAATCATTTGCGATTGGATCTCCCTTGTACCTCACTTCGATATTTTTCACAGAATTACTTCTGCTATTATAGAATTCATCAAGCTTTGAAAAGTCTTCTTCTCCTTCCTGTAATAAGTCCCACTTCTTCTTAAATTCATCAGTATATACATCCTTATATTCCGGCACTTTGATTCTTATCTACTGTTAGGAAGATGCTCTAGAAAGACTAAGATTTAGACCCGGTAAAGCTGAAGTGAAGACATTAGCAATCGAATCATAAAGATCCACAAATTCAACAGGATGTAAATTATTAATGTAAGAAGAAAATTCATATTGTTCTTTTTTTTTATTGTAACTTATGATTGAGGGTAGGTAACCACGGAATTTTCTTGACACACCAAATTCTGCAATATTACCCTTGACTTTACTAATTTCATTGTCAAATTGTATAACATCAAACCCTTTGGATGATTTTATAGGAGTTCTTCCGTATTAAAGAAGATGGGTGAACCAAATCAATGACTTATTCATTTAAATTAGGATGATAATCTAGGTTATCACCAAACAGATTGTACAATTCTTTACTTTCCAGGATTAACTTAAATCTCAAGTCTTCATTAATTGAAGAGTCACTGGAAACAAGCCCTTCATCGCTTACAAACGAGAAGCCAGACCCAAGAAATCCATCGGTTGTATCTTCTAAATTTTTGTACTATTCAAGTTCTTCGAATACGTACTCAATTATGACACTAATATTCTTTGTTTTGTCTCTTATTTGCTCTTTTATTTCATTGTTCCATTTTTGTATTATTTCTTCATTTTTGTACTTCGTTTTCCAGTTTGCTTCGATCTAATCAGTTTACTCTCTCTCTTATTAGTAATTCATCTCTACTGTTTGGTTTCGGACCATAGTCACTAAATGCCTCCCAGAATGGATGCTTGAAAAAGCTCTTAGTTATGCTTGCTGGCATAATTATACTTACATTTTCAAGTGAGTCAAAAATATGTATAGTTTTGGTTTACGAATTTCAACTTTACGAATTCTATTTGCCCAGATATCTGGGCACGGCGTACAAAAGACGAACAAATTTTTTACTGTTGCAAAACATTGTTATGTATGCAACTTAAAGTGATAAATTCTCGTAAACAACTACATCGGCAACCAGAAAATAATCTAACATTCCTTCAAATTATAGGAAATTTTTATTGAAAATTAGACTACTTTAGTAATGAGAATCCCATTGTAAAGGTTTCGAATGTTAGGTTAAGTTACATAATTTAGTACTTTAAAAATTTCCGGTAATAATAAGCATAAGAGGTATTTAGATGTTTTTCTTCAGCTCTTTCCCCAAATTTAAGTAGATGACGTAAATCCATCACCATTTACTTGAATGATAAAATTTTTTATTACAGTATTTAATTGATAAATGAGAGTTATGTATCGTAATATTCTGATACTTGTGAACAATGGCTAAGCGGAATATACTGTATTATATTCCAATGTACTATATCTGTTCAACAAGAATACAACCTATATTTAGTAAATTTAAGACGAGTGTGATAAAGCTTTCTCTCCGATAATTTATTCATTGATTGCTTTGAAGTTTTGTATATGCCTATCTATAATCGACAATATTTGCAATGACTTCTTCATGTGGATCACAAAGAATTTGTCATATATAAATTATAATTCTTGAAGAAATTTAATACCCATAATTCTTCGCTCTTAAAGCCATCACTTTAAAAGCTTTTACATCAGAAATATTGATATATTTTTAATCCCACATCTTGAACCTGTTTAGATTCTCAAATTTGCTAGGTCTAATTCATAAGGATAGATATTTGGAGACATGCTTCAATACAAAAGTATATAATGGAAAAAAAAATAAACTCTTGAATTAATATAGAAATAACTTCACTCATTTGAAAAATAATAGAGAATTGAAGGTACACATACAATTCTAGAACATTCATTGAATTAGTTCCTGATTTAAAGGAGAAGATCTAAAAGGACCAGCAGAATGGATCTTTCCTTCATAAATTATAACTTGATATAGATGGGATATAAAGAATAACTATTCCAACCCTTTTTTTTAGAAAGAATTTTCATAATTTGTAACTCATTACGTAGTTTCCCAGACACACCAAGAAATTAAAAATTCCTTATTTGGGAATTAATTCATACAAAAACCAGGTTTTATTGGCTACTTGCATCCCTCGCTTGCTTTTCTTGATCTTTATGTCTCTTAAGCACGAGTGCAAGACATATATTTACTAACGTTTGAATATCTATCGAATGGACACTTTCGTTATTTATGTGCTCATTAATAAACTTTTGCGGAGTTATTAATGTTGCAGTTTGTCGATATGAGCCCATAAAAAGATCCAGTAAACGCCTTAACTCGGCAATTTGGAAATCGGAGTAATATTCTTTCTTAGGAGTCCTAGCATTGAACGAGAAGAAATTCTTCAAGGAATTCTTCATCAAAGGATTATTTTTATTAGGTAACTTCTTTTGCACGTCGATATCATCTGTCATACTTATTTGATCATAGTTTAATTCAAATAGAATATAGCTGTATTGAAAATCAATAAAGCTGCTCTCACAGATCCATCTATATTTACGACCTTGGTATAAAAAGTCCACTATTGGTAAAGAATGATGTCTAAACATATCGATTCCAAAAGTTTTACTCAAGTCTCCAGGAACAGGGTCAAACTTTAACATATACTTATGACAACGTTTATGCCACGTATGTGTAACATTACAGAACACAAATCTATCGACTTTCGAATCGAATTTTTTACCAATCTCTGGCTGCTTAAATTTATAAATGGTCAAAAATTTGGAATTAAACGGTAGGTTACTTCCGTTGGCTTTCAATAATGGTATTCCAATTCCGTCTCGTTGAAGTTCATTTATATTCAGTTGCATTTGCCCATTCAGGTTCTTCTTGAATGCTTTATATTTGTCTAAAGAGTCTTTGGAAACAAAAACTTCTAAATTGCTAGTGAATGCACTATTAAAAATAACAAACTCCCAGTTATTCAAATTCTGTTCTTGATAAATCGGGGTATTAGGCTCCATTCTCTCTTGGATTGAATGTTTCTCACTCACATTAGAACGTAATTGACTTGGGTCTTTGAAGTCTGAATTTTTGTAGCCTTCTTCATACTTTGGGGGATCCATTGGAGTTTAGGATTTCTGTGCAGATCGCTATTTAAAGATATTATCGTACTACTGTGTCTATTTATGCTTGCGAAGTAAACCAATTTCCAGAAGATCACGTGCTACAATTGATTCGAAAATCGACTACGTCATTCACAAAATATTGTTTGCGCCACTTAGTTATTTCCCATTTTGTTAAAGAAGATGTAGAACCGTTTACAGTTTTTTTTGCCTATGCCACTATGCACTGAATTAGCTAGCATTATAATATTACTCTGTCATTTATTTGAAAGGAAGCTGGGAGTATATTCTCTTAAAAAATTGGAAATCAATGAAACCTTTATTGGACTAAAATTTGCGATATGCAACTAAGCTTCGCTTTTAGAGATCATGAAGGCGCGAAAAACTATTATTTTGTGGCTATTGAGATCTTTACTGGGCACCAAATCTGAAATGACCATATTAAGTTTTTGGCTACATATTGTTTCAATGAGTTAGCTGGTTATGTTATCAATTCTCTCCCGTCACTGGCTATTTCAAAGGCTCAAAATTTTATCAAGGCTTTTTTTAATCATTAAGTTAATTTGAGCATTTCAATTTTTCTTAAATGCGTATATATTATGAGTAATATCACTTATCAGCCCTGATAGTTTAATCTTCGATCAATATAATGAATTGTTCATTACCCCGTAAGGGTTACAGTCCTTAGACCCCATGCGTTAAGACGGGTAATCACATCATGTATGCTCTACCCTTAACGGAAATAATGATACTAAAATAGACATATATTTTAAACTATATATAGGATTTTATTTGATGGAGATACAGCAGGTAGATGCTACGGCCGAAAATTATTTCATTAACTCCGCATACGTCTATTTAAATGTCAAGCGCGCAGATCAGTTAGAAGTTCCTAATATTGCATTAACAAGATGAAAGTGCTTGTCACTGGAGGTACTGGTTTTGTGGGGACGCAAGTTGTCCGCGAGCTTATAGGTGCTGACCACGAAGTCAGTGCATTAGTGAGGTCTGATTCGTCTCAAGATAAATTGGAGAAAATATCCGTGGTGACCTTAACGACTTGGATATCCTTAGGAAGGGTGCTGCAGAGTCTGATGGTGTGATACATTTGGGATATATTCACGATAAAAAAAAGGATTTTGAAGAAAGTTGTCAGACTGATCGAAAGGCATTGGATAGCATGTTTCAAGTTCTTGAAGGCTCGAATCGACCATTTATTTATAGTAGCGGCACTCTTATGTTGCCGAAGGGCAGAGTGGCAACTGAAGAAGTTAAAGCGATCCAAAGGAGGGTTTACTCGTGCAGCAACGGAAGAAATAACTTTGGCCTATAAAGATAAGGGCGTCCGAGCTATGGCTATAAGATTGGCTCCAACTATCCATGGGGAAGGAGACCACGGTTTCATAGCGAGCCTCATGAAAACAGCGAAATCAAAAGGTTTATCAGGTTTTATAGGCGATGGTCAAAACTCTTGGCCAGCAGCTCACAAATCAGATATTGCAAATTTGTATCGTCTTGCCCTCGAAAAAGGTGTAGCAGGACGTGCATATCATGGTGCAGCAGAAGCGAGTGTAAAAACCCAAGATATTGCCATAGCCATTGGAAAGCTCTTAATGTTTCTGTGGAGTCTATATCTCCAGATACGGCCCAAGAATACTTTGGATTCACAGGTATATTTTTCGGATTTGATAATCGAGCTTCTAACTCGATAACTCGTCAGGAATTAGAATGGGAACCAAAAAATATCACACTTCTAAAAGAAGTTTTGACAGAACACTACATTAATTGTGCCGGTAACTCTTAATAAGACACTATATTACGCTGATATGGTTTTGCATTTATTCAGTAACTAGCCATTAACGAGCCAGAATAATATAATGTATAGATATTTGAAAGTTGCGACTGCAATTTATGAGTAGATATACTTGATAGTAACATGGCAGTAGTAGGAATTGATGAACCACTTATTATACGTATTTAATGGACTCTTCTATTGGTAGAATTTAGAATACAAGGTGTCAAATTTACAATGAGATTGTATTAAGATATCACTTATTCATACTATTCCAAGCGAGAAGATGTAATATTTAATCAAATTTATCAGAATTAGGGGAATTAGTTATACATTTACTTTTATAAAACGGCTGATATGATATTTATAACTATTAATCATTTGGAAAGATTTCATTGAATATCCTTAGGAATAATTTTTCAGAAACAGAATAACAGCCTGAGCCAAATTCTACTTCCTTTCCCTAGGTAATTTTATTATTGCTCTGGAGTTAAGGGGAATTTCAATGGCTAAAGTAAATTGGTTAGCAGTTATTTTCCAGTCACTTTGGATTTTTCCGTATGGAGAAATGTGATAAGTAGAACATGATTGAATCTCTGATCCTGGATTAGGTGCAATTAAGAATTTCTTGTATCCCGTCTCAATCATTTAATTCCACCAATAATTTCATGCATAAAATTAGCAATACTTCCTAACGAGTAATGATTAAAAGAAACCATATCTCCTGGATTGATAGTTCCATCAGGTAACATACTATCCCAACGTTCCCAAATAGTTGTTGCTTCCATAGAGACAGGATAGAGCCAAGAAGGACACTCCTCTTGAAGTAACATCGAATAGGCCACGTCTAAATGTCCAGTTTTGTATAATGCATGCGTTCCAAACGGAGTTCCTGCAAAGCCGGTACTGATCTTATATTTATTGGAACGAACAATTTCAGCAAGCCTATCACCAGCTCTATGTAATTGTTTTTCATTATCAATTAATTCAAAACAAATACTTAAAGCATAAGCAGTTTGTGAATCACTGACAACTCTTCCAGATGGTGTTAGATATTCGTCTTGAAAAATCTTTCTTACACTGGCTCATCATTTTTTCATACTTTTGTAAATCTTCCTTGTAGTCTAAAATATCGCAAATTCTGACAATATAAACCAAAATTCTAAATAAAAAAGCATCAGAAACCAATAAGCTATCTATCATTGCTTTGAATGGCTCATTTGGTGGTGCTGATGGATCTAACCAATCACCAAACTGATGACCTACTGCATCCCAACGAACCTAATTTCTATTAAAGGAATACATTCAATCCATTTAGTCATACTAAGGTATTGATCTTTGAGGAGATCCTTAGATGCGAATGAGTCATATAGTACCATGGGGACAATAACCGTACAATCTTGCCATATTGAAGTTACAATATCGCCAAAATCGTTTGGAATCCCTTTCAAGATATGAATTGTAATTGGTGGTAAATATGGAAAATCTTTGTAATCTTTGTTCAAAACCTGTTCCTCCCAGATATCCTTGAGCCAATTTGAAAGCATTGGAATAGTATTAAATAAGTAATTTGCTCTTGGAGCAAAAACGGTTAAATATCCAGTCCACCCTAACCTTTCATCTCTTTGGGGGCAATCAGTTGGGATACTCAAGAAGTTTCCCCTTGTACTTCTAATAACATTGGAATGAAGCTTATTTAAAGATTCCAAATTACATTTAAAGTCACCCGTTGGTTTTAAATTTGTAGACATAAAGAGAGCAGTTGCATTGGAAATGTAATCATAATTGTCATCTAACCCCTCTATTTGACAGTATCTAGACCCATGAAAAGTAAATCTTGGGCAGTATTTTTCCCTTTCTTTATCACCTTTAAATGCATATATATCTGTACATTTGGCTTCTCTCAATGGTCTAGTTCCCAAGTCATCGTTTTCAAGTACTTCGGCAAATTTCCTAACTAACTTATCACCTTTTTTTACCAGTTAGGTTAAATTGGATAGAACTTAGTTAAATACTAATTCGGGTACAATTGTTTATTGTAATTCTCTCAGAGTAAAATTACTCCTAAAATACATACTGAAAACTACCCTATTTATAGAAAAACTTGGTGACAATATTATAGAAAAATTTTACCTTGATGCCGTGCAATTAGCGATGAGCTACCAAGGTCTTTCCATGCTATTGGATGATATTTTCATATGTTCCATTATTCATCTAATAGCCTCAAACTGGTGCTAAGTGTCCGAAAAATGAATCTTCATCATCGTCCAGATGATTATTTTGCATCAATTCAATATTCGATATTAACATTTGTGTCTCGCACTATCTTTTATTTTAAGCTAGAACACCAACAACCTACTATATTACTGAATAAATTTATACATATGAACCTTCTTTCTGATCTTTACTGTGAGATAATTTAATAAGGCAGTACTAGATGTCTATTAGGATTCAAAAAAAAGAGTATTATTTACTTAGACCAACTGCACAAAATTAGCCATAAGAACAAGGAAAGATATAATAGATTGTCGTACCTGATGTGCTTGTCAGTGGAATTAAGTACGGCAGAAAATCTTTTATAACGAAATGAGTTAAAAACGTGTCTACTAAAGTATCTAGTCTGGTAATTCATGAACATGTTGTAATACTTCCAAATGAATTAATAATTGAAGAAAGTCATAGTAGCAGAGCTCTTTATTTATCTGATTACAGAAAAAATTGGAGAGACCAAATAATTCGAAACGCAACTCAAATGCTAGATCGATTTGCGGGAAACTCTTGAAGTGGAAAATAACACACTTATTTGATAGATCCACGATGAACACTGGAACCTCATTATCATTTGGTTTGCAATATCAATAAGACTTCTCATAACTGATGCAACACTCACAAGGGTGCTTTAGGGAAGCAAACGTTATATCATATTTAGCACTCATATTTGGCATTCCATTCCTACTGTAATATTATACAAAATTTCTGAATAGAATGCTCTTTATTGTAGTACAAATATATTAAAATTGTCGACCTAAGTACTTTCAGTAAACATTACATGTATAACTATCTTCGTAGTTCACCAATAACTGAAGATTTTTACCTCTCTTTGAGGGCATTAATTTTTACTCCATGTCCGCCAGCACCCAAACAACCGTTCTGTCAACAGTGTGTGATAACCAAGTAGTGTGATCTGGCCTATTAAAATGCAAGATTTCCACTGAAAATCGAATAATTATCTATACTAGCAGAATAGAGAATTTGCTATCATTCCTATAGTTAATTGGAAAAGAAATGTGCTAAGTACAGCAAATTCCTGATATTTTTCACCGAAATAAATGTTCTGTGAAGTCAAAGACTATTTTACATTTCAGCTATCATCACAACGTCCTATTCAAATAATAAGAAAGCAAGACTAGTATTATATCGTATATCATACTAAATATAAACTGCTAATTTCCATTCCACTCTTCCTGCATAATCAACCATTTTTAGTTTTATACATGATGTTAGATTATAGAGAAATTGTTCTTTTCGTGTACAATTGTTTATTGTAATTCGCTCGGAGTAAAATTACTCCTAAAATACATACTAAAAACAACCCTATTTATAGAAAACCTTGGTGACAATATTATAGAAAAATTTTACCTTGATGCCGTGCAATTAGCGATGAGCTACCAAGATCATTCCATGCTATTCTAATATCATACTTTATCATTCAATTCGCCTAATGTCAATGCCGAATAGTTGTAAAGTGGTTCTATTCACTTTAGAGTGAATTTGCATCACAATTTTGTTGCACAAAATTGTGTGGTGCACTTACATTTAACTAGCGTAACCAACAGTCTCTCTAACTTCTGAGCTAGTTTCAGGGTTAAAATCTGGAAGATAACGTGAATATGCCTTGCCATAATAATCTTCTACTCTGATATATCTTAAGAATTGGCCTTCAGACTTATCACGTTCACGTCCTTTAACTAACTTATCCACCACAATATCATCTTCCTGCACCTCCCTTCTATACAAATAGGAATTTCCTTTCTTCAAATTAGGAATAGAATAACCTCTGGTGGTTATCGTATATTGGGAAAAGCATTCGGTTACACCATGACTATCCCGAAGATGACGAGAATTAGAAGACTTTGAACAATGATTATAACACTTTTCACAAACAAATAATTTACTATCTTTCACTCGAGGTAGCTCCTCATCAGAATTTATAGGAATTACTCCATTGACTTTCATGATGCTTCTTAGGTTTCTCTTCAAAATGGTTCAATATTTCGGTAACAGTATCTTCATTTCCAATATTATTGCTTAGATATCTAAACCTAAATTCACTTCCAAATGGATTGACAATTTTAGTATTTAAAGTGACTACTTGAACGCCTCCAATTACGTTTATATAGATGCCATGATTCCCCATCATTCAAGATAAACAAGCAACGCACGCTCGACGAAAAAAAAAATAATATCAATGTTAAATATTGGATACTTGTTCGAGATCGAGAAAGGTCCAAGGTTCGACTTTTACCAAGAGTTTAATTTTAACATAGGTTCTACTTTCCTTTTTAAGAACACTTTTTCCAGGATCGACTTTCCTCTTTAAGAATATTATACTTTTTTGTTCACACACTAGCCTATCTTTTTATAAACTCACCATGTTTAAAATTTTATATAGGCACTGCTTCTAATTTTAGATTATCTTCTGACTATTTAAGAAAATTAATTTTTTACGCAGCCGGCAAGATTACGAAAATTACATACAATCCGCAAGAGCCAATACACGTCCCTATCTACTGTTTGAGCATTGCATTCACATGTACATTATCAATTTATGTAATCTATGATAATTTAATCTAAATATTGATCAATTATCTCATCATGATCAATTAAGCTTACTATTTTTCTTCATAGACATGAATTTGGGGATTGTTTTTGTTCTCAAAATAGGAATAAGTTAGATGTCTGCTCTCAATTGGACCATATCTAGCATGATCCACAAAGACGTAAATACAATCAGCAATATATTCGGTTATTGTTGTAATATCTTTTTGTATTAACAGTTTCATTCCAACAAAAGATAACGTATATATTAGCCCAATCACATAACGGGTCATAAGTGCAGCAATTATAATTGTTTTGAAGCTCGGAACATATCCTTTATACCTTAATGGTTCTTCTTCTAAAGAAATTACTTTTCTCAAGGTAGTTATATTAGCAAAACCCAAAAATTTTCCATTCACCACGATTTCTTCAACATTCTCTGGTAATAAAAGTTCACAGTCATCAATATTTTTATCTTTAGTTTCAACTAAAACGGCACGAGAATTATACAATATTATTTCTTCCCTATTATTTTCTTTGTTGATAACCTTTATAATATCATGTAAAATTATTTCGACATTTCTATTGCTATCGAAGATGGTCTCCTTATTGAAGGAATGTTGACATAAGTTTAATAATTTTGAATTACTAATTTCAAGATTCATAGACAAACATGAGAGAGCAAACGAAATTATTAGGAATATAAATATTAAAGATTTCATAAGGAACTACAGTTCGAAGTATAGATTAGTTTCAAAATATGATGGAGGAGGAAATTTATACTTTATATATGTATTTTTATTGAATGCTCAAACTTAAAAACCGGGTAACTTTTGTTGAGAAGATTATAGCAATCACATAATATATTGGATAGTACTTAGTTAAATACTAATTCGGGTACAATGTTTATTGTAATTCGCTCATTCTAAATCATAAACAGAATCTATACTAGCTCATATTTATAGACAATTCTGGTGATGATTCATAGTGAAAATTTTACCAGTGCCGTGAAAACAGCGATGAGCTGATTAGAATTCATTCAGCTATTGGATATGATCTTCGAATACCTATGGCATTCATTTAATACATTCATGCTAGTGCCGAGTGTCTGTGAAATGACTCTTCATCATCATCCAGATGCCTTGATGATTACTTTTGCATCAATTCAACTTTGTTATAGATTTTGTGTCGCGCACTATCTTTTATTTTAAGCTAGAACACCAACATATTTTAAGCTAGAACACCAACAGAGTATTTCCAATATTATAGTCATTAGTTGTTAGACCCAAGTCCCCCAACATATTGTCAGATAACGCCTGCAGAAATATTTCTTCTATCGAAGTCCAATGCCGTAGACATTAAAAATGCCCAGAATGTGACATACCAATCATTTTTCCAGATTACCTTTCTTTCCTCTTTCGTCCAGATAATTTCTGGATCAAAGTGATTTCTGCACTCATATTGTCATTTCTCATAGACATTTCTACAGTGCTCAACTACTGCTGGGTCCTGGAATATATGTTCGTATTCCTTAGATGAGATGGATTACAAATCAATAACATTAATCATTCAAATATATATATATATATTCTCCTTGATTGAAAAAAAAATTATCCTTTGCGATATGTCGTCAATTATTGCTAATTTCGCGTACTTCGTTTAGCAACCACAGGAGCGTCAATTTCCCATATCAGGCAAACGATATATAAGCCAGGACTTTAATAAACTTTCGTAAAACCCTTCAAAATTACTCCCAAAATCTATATCTTGTCTTATTGGCGGTTGCCATAAGCAGTAAGATATGAAATATGACTTGATGAGGTTGGATAGATCTTCTTTATTATTACTATTTTAGAAGCTCAAGTATTTGTTTCATTTGCGAAAAGTTACAAACCGTCAACTCTAGAGGTGTGTGGTTCATGGTTTCGCAGTCGATCACTTTGAAATTTAGATTCAATGTAGACGAATAAAATCGCATGTTACAAACATACCGTTATATTTATTGAAATCTTCAATATCTTTAACAGATATTTTGAATTTAGAAGCGTAAAACAGAAGATAGTGAAAGATAACATGAAATGAGAAAGAAACATCTACTTTCATGTTTTTCAATTAGTTTTAAACACATTTTAATTTTAAACACATTTTAATTTACAGAAAAAAATTCAACGTGAGAAAAGGATCTCAAATCATTTTTCATGTTGCATTTCACCAGTGAATTTCGGAGAAATATTAGCATGTAAAAATTGATAAAACAGGCGATATTTCCAGTTTTTAGACTTTCTCTCATTTTCTCGTGACATTTTATTGAGCGGTAATTTGTTCCATAATATATTTACCTTATATTTCTATGCAGTTCTTTGACACGTAATTTAATTCAAATACAGCACTTGTACTTTCTAATCAAACTATCGGTTCGGAATTATTCATGCCACCGGTTTAGAATTTCTCAAACCAATAGCAAGAAAACTTTCATACCATCAGCAACAATACCTCAAACTATTGTCAAACTATTCATATCATTGTGGTGCAATAATAACTACTATTCTAATATTAATATTACCTCTGAAGTTAACTTTAGATACAATACTCATTATTTGATATATATTTTACTAATCACATAGATGGTATGAGAAATTTTGCAGATTGGTTTGAGAAATTACGGGTCGGAAGTATGAGGGAATTTTGACGGATGGTATGAATAATTTGAAACCGGAAGTATGAGTGGATTATGAAAATACTGTATCTGATTAGTAAAACCAAATTTCTTGCTTTTACGAATAAAATTGGACCCGACCCTCTATATGCAACTGCATTTGTCAAACTCGTTGAAGTTTGCTTGGAATTAACGGATTTATGATATTTGGATTAATTTACTCTTCTCTAAAAGGGGTTAACGGTTATTTGTACTGTATATATATTATCTTTGGATTTAGCGGTGTATTGTACTGTATTCAGAGGTATGAAGGACATTACGGTTTTAGATACTGCATTTAATGGAACATTTTTTGTTGGATCGGTTCGGAAAATTACTGGAACTAATTTCATGAAGTTTACTACTGTTGCCCCTTATGAGCCATTGAGTATAAAAGCTAGAGATTTCCGTTCTTCTGGAATGGGTTATATTACATCAATTTTAAAATGTCTTATAAAGTTTGGTTTATTACCGGTTGTTCCCGTGGTCTCGGTTTCGAGTTAGCAAAAGAATTATTGTTAGCCGGCCAAAAAGTTGTTGCCACCGCTAGAAATGTAAAGTCCTTGGAGTTGTTAGAACAATATACCAATGGTAAGGATAATCTCAAAGTGGTAAAGCTAGATGTCACCAAAGATGATGAAATTGTAGCAGCTATCAAAGAAGCAACAGAATACTTCGGTAGAGTTGATGTTCTAGTTAATAATGCTGGGTATGCTATATTTGGGGAACTTGAGTCAAACACGCTTGACACAATCGATGATCAATTGAACGTCTGCTTGAATGCACCAATTAATGTTACTAGACATTTCCTAGAATTGTTCAGATCCCAAAGCGTGAACAAGATTACTAAACACGGTGGTGGTACTATCATGCAAGTCACTAGCATGGGTGCCTTTGTAGTCTCTCCAGGTTTGTCAGTATATCAAGCGGCCAAGGCTGGTTTAGACCACTTTTCTGAAGCAGTTCGTTTGGAATTAGATCCAACCTGGGGTATCAACATTCTTACTATCAGACCAGCTGGGTTCCGTACTGACTGGGGTGGAAGTTCCATGCAATTTACTGAATCAATTCCGGCATACAATGAGACAGTGAAACAATTTAGAGAAGTGATAACCTCTGGGAATTCCTTAAATGACCCCAACAAGTTTGGTAAAGTTTTTGCCAAATTGAATGCTCAGGCTATAGAGAAGGAAAAGGACTCCGAATCAGTTAACGGCTGGGGTGAAATTATCAAAGAAATTTGTCCTAACGGAGTTGGCACAGGTATTGGTGGATTGATTCTTGGTCCAGAGGGTTATGCACTTATCAAGAGAAGATTTGATCTCTCCGCTAATAACTTGCATGTGCAAAAGGAATTAGCTGGCTCCACTGTTGCTGATGATGCAGACGTCAACGCTACAATGTCCTATTTAGAAAGTTTGTTCGGTAAGCTTGACTGGGAATAGAAAGTTTTTATATAGATATGTAAAGAAGGTCGTATATTTGTATTCCCATCTTTTCATTCTCATCTTTTCATTCTCATCTTGTCATTTCCATCTTTATATAATTCAAATGTTTATAAATAATAAGAGGTTGTATGTATTACTTTATTGTAGACGGAGCATGCGTTACATTATCATGCTTAAAGTTGACCATATTAAAGCATTTCATTTGTGAGTTAATTTTTAGATATATTCCGAGTTGAAATATATGTTGATATTTATAATGGGGTTTTAAATCCTTCTTGTCCAATTGTGAAATGGGAACTAAGCTTGTATCTGTAACACTGTTTTGATCCGGGCATATAAAAGTGGAATTAACAAGAAATCTGATATATACTAGCATATTTGATTACTTTCTTATCTGAAAAAAGAAGGAAGGAATATTAAATGTCTTTTTTCAATAAGAATCAATGTATTTATATGTTATCTTTATCAGTTTGTGGGTCTCCCAGAGAACCACTTGTTGACATTTATACCTATTTAAACTCATTTGGTGAATCCAAAGTAATTGGTTATTAGATGAAGTTAGTAAATTAGATTTTTATATTTGAATTAATAACCTAATCTGATAATACAAATCTTAACAACATATCAATAACAAATGAAACAATACATCATATATGAAGAATCTCAACTTAGAGTCAAATTATCACACAGTTCAGGATATCTTTAAATATTTTTCTTCGAGTTCCACGAATTAATACCTTTTATATACTCAATTATGATCGGGGTTTACTAGCGTTTAAATATAAACAAGAGAAATACATTCCTGATACAATAGAGCCATCATATTTTATTCATTCCGTAACAAATCTCTCTTTTGATTTAAACCATTTATAATTTCAGGTTCAAAACTAGTACTTACGAGTATCTTTCTTTAAGTAACCCCATAGCTTTTCACCATTGCCATTTGAAAAACTATCTTTCACAACCTCTCTTAAATCACCTATGACCCCCCAGAGAATAATATAAATTCCGTTATCTCTTGATGTCAAAGAAGGAGTCAACAGAACAAATAATTGATAATAAGCACCATATTTGGAGTCAGATAATACATGTCTCGTGAGCCACTGAAAAATAGCTGGGAAATCATTAGTTAAATCTGAATTAAGTAATCCTCGTAATGTACTTTATGTTGGTGTTCTAGCTTAAAATAAAAGATAGTGCGCGACACAAAATCTATAACAAAGTTGAATTGATGCAAAAGTAATCATCAAGGCATCTGGATGATGATGAAGAGTCATTTCACAGACACTCGGCACTAGCATGAATGTATTAAATGAATGCCATAGGTATTCGAAGATCATATCCAATAGCTGAATGAATTCTAATCAGCTCATCGCTGTTTTCACGGCACTGGTAAAATTTTCACTATGAATCATCACCAGAATTGTCTATAAATATGAGCTAGTATAGATTCTGTTTATGATTTAGAATGAGCGAATTACAATAAACATTGTACCCGAATTAGTATTTAACTAAGTACTATCCAATACTAGCTAAACGTTAATGCACAGCGCAATTTTGTGCAACAAAATTGGATTGATGCAAGTTCACTCTAAAGTGAATAGAGCCACTTTACCACTATTTGGCATTGACATAAGGCGAATTGAATGATAAAGTATGATATTGGAATAGCATCAAATAGCATGGAAAGATCTTGGTAGCTCATCGCTAATTGCACGGCATCAAGGTAAAATTTTTCTATAATATTGTCACGAAGTTTTTCTATAAATAGGGTAGTTTTTAGTATGTATTTTAGGAGTAATTTTACTCTGAGCGAACTACAATAAACAACTGTACCCGAAAAGAACATTTCTCTATAATCTAACATAACTACATAATAGAAATCACAGCACTTTAAATAAGTCCTGATTTTTCAAGATCATCGAGACGACTTTTGCCATTAGGATCAAGATAAGGACGTTCACCAATTCCAACAGTTCTAACACCAGTTCTATCGTTATCGGTATTAAAGTAATCATTAGTAGCAGTATGATAAACAGATCTATTATCCCAGATTGCAATATCATTCCTATTCCATTTGAATCTCACCTGAATATCATGGCTGGCTTGAAGAAGCTCTAAAAGGTAGTTTCTAAGAAGACGACTTTCACTTTCATCAAGTTCATTGAAAGAAGTAAAATGCTGGCCAATACTGAAAACTGAATTCCATCCGGTAACTGGGTTCGTACGGATAATTGGATGCACAGCAGTTAATTCGTCACCAATGTTCTCAGGGGCGCCTCTAATGTCAGAGAAAATATCAAATTTTCCTTCTGCCGCCTTTTTAAAACCAGGTTGAGCATATTCACCAGTTAATGTCTCAAGATATTTACGTAATGATGGGGATAACTTTTCATATAACGCATATCCGCTAGCCCAAAGAGTATCACCACCAGTAGAAATTGGCTCGACAATTTTAAGAATTGAATAATCAGAGGGAACTGGCTCGAAGGTAATATCACTGTGCCATCCTTCTCCTTCTCTTCTATTTCTGTATCTGTTGAAATACAATTCTTTATTAAGCTTTGAAGAAATAATAGACACTTCTGGATCAGTTTCTCCAGGTCCATCCTCTTTGACAAAACCGCCAGCAGGAGCAATAGGATGGATATGAAGCCCAGAAGAACTTGGTTTTCCTGTTAATTTTCCAAGCTGTTCAGCAAGAGTTTTTTGTTCCAATACTGTTAAATCTTGATTTCTAAAGAATACTACCCCACGTCGAGATACGTTAATAGCAAGATCGCGGAGCTTCTCCTCATCTTGAAGAATATCTCTGATTTGAGCTTCAGGATATTCTCTACCTATTTGTGGAGTAACTTCAACAAAATCATAAGCTTCATCAAGTTTTCCGGAAGGTTTAAGATTGAATGTTTTTGGTTGATAAGATGGACCTTCTTTTAATTTTTCCGCGTGTGGGGAAGGACCTGAATATGTGTTCGCAGCTTTCAAAGAGCCTTTCTCAAGGATTTTATACTTGGGGACGGTAGTGGTTGCAGAAGGCGTTTCAGAATTAATAATTGTAGGAGCCATTGTTAGTTTTATTTAGCTTTCCAATGTAGAAGATTAGGTAATTGTCTATCTTGATTAAAGGATATGAATGATCTTAAATATTGTTTCATAGGGATTACAAGGGATCATAATTGTGGTGAATCGCATCATTGCGTAAGTTCATACTATTATATTTGAGATCAATCACGAGATGAACTGTGGATTCATGATTTGTAAATCAATGTACCACGATATGAGAAATGTGGTACAATTAGGCATGAGTAGATAGTATACAGTATTTTCGTAACCCACTCATACTTCCGGTTTCAAATTATTTATACCATCCGGCAAAATTCCCTCATACTTCCGACCCGTAATTTCTCAAACCAATCTGCAAAATTTCTCATACCATCTATGTGATTAGTAAAATATATATCAAATAATGAGTATTGTATCTAAAGTTAACTTCAGAGGTAATATTAATATTAGAATAGTAGTTATTACTTCACCACAATGATATGAATAGCTTGACAATAGTTTGCGGTATTGTTGCTGATGGTATGAAAGTTTTCTTACTATTGGTATGAGAAATTCTAAACCGGTGGTATGAATAATTCCGAACCGATAGTTTGATTAGGAAGTACAAATGCTGTAATAAGATCCACAATAACGTAATCATTGCTGAGTAAGCATTTGTAATGTCACAAAATGAAGTCAGATGCTGAGTAATATTACATAGCTGTCCTCCCCACCCCACTTAGTAAGGTGACATATCCAGCAGCCTGCTAATTCATTCCTGTATTGCTATATAAGCTTGCGACGATGACCGTTATCATCCTTGAAGCCATTATCTATCTACAAATTGCATTTGCAAGATTAAACACTTTTTAAACACAATAATAATAATATAATAATGTCTAAACCAACTGTTGCAGTTATCGGATTATCAGGTTTCTTGGGTAAGCCTACCTTGGAAGCTTTTGAATCAGACGTATTTGCTGATAAATTTCAATTTCCTATCAAGGCATTGACCAGATCAGAAAAGGCATCTACTGGAAAGGTTAAATACATCACTGGGGACTTATCAAACGCAGAAAAGGTTGCTGAACAAATCAAAGGAATCGATGTTGTTATCTCTTTAATTGGTCCTGATCCTGCAGCATACTCCTCAATTGAGTCCATCCTCAATGTTGTTAGGCCAAAATTGTATATTCCATCCCAATTTGGTACCGATATAGACTCTGTTGACAAGTACGCTCCAGGATTTTTAGCATTGAAGTCCCAACATTCAGATACTGTCAGGGCAACTGGTATCAAGGTTGTTGATATCATCACTTCTTTGTTTGCTGCTCCAGGTGCTTTCCTTTATGAGATCGTTGGACATGTCGGTATTGACCCGGAAGCAGGAACTGTCATATACAGAGGAGATCCATCTAGCAAGTTAGCCATTAGTGCCTTGGGTGATATTGGTAGATCCATTGCTGCAGTTGCTGCTAAGGATCCAATCGAACTACCAGACAAGGTCAGAACTTTTTCAGAAGTGGTTACTTACAAGGATGTCGTTGGATACTACGAAAAGACTCACAATGTTAAATTGATCGTCAGTCAAGTCTCAGCTGAAGAAACTAAGAAAGAATTCCAAGATAAATTGAGCAAGGGGTTCAATCCAAACGATTTCTTATTCTACTTGAACGCAATTATTGCTCAAGGTGTAGATGCTGGATTATTATTCAGTGAAGACGAAAGAGAACTTCTCAATCCAAAGGAATCCTTATGGAAATGGGAAAGAAAAAATTTCGCTTAATTACATTCGCTAGTTTATAAGCATTTATATATGTTTTAATATAATTGCTGTTTAATGAATCTATCTTTGAAAGCATGATGTGAAGAACTATATAAAAAATATGACACTAGCTAGGTCACGTTTTAAACATTGCCTCGTTCGGCTAAACTGTATTTTTTACTATTCTTCACTTTTGCAGCCAGTTTCATACATATCAGTATCGTACAGTATCATACTATCCTACAAAAAAAAACTGTTATCTTTATGGAACTTTATATGCTTCTACGGATTATTTATATACTAATTATATTTATATATTCATCCAAATACGATAAATTTTCATCTGTTCTGATACTGATAATCTTTTATTCAACTTATCAAATAATTCCTCCTTAAATTTTCAAACAAATTCTAGTATTCTATTGTAGTTGAAAGTGTATTCTTTTATTTGCTTCAAATGTTTATATATATATTTTCTCATCCACTTCTATCACGAATTTTAGGATCATTGAATAGGGTGATTCTCTCTATTATATTTTTACAAGACCCCTTGAAGACGCAGAATCAGACTATGAAATTGAATCGTTATTGAATATTATATTGAAGTATGTTTTAATGACATAACTCAAACATATATTGGTGTCAGATATAGTGCCCAAGCTTCCTTCTTCATGATCGGTTATACTCCCCCGTTCTTTATCAAATTCCCTTATATCTAGTTTATTTGCAGCTTGTGTTCATAAATCCATATTTATCAATTGCTTCCAGATAAGCATCTTGTTCAAATACGGATATTTTTCTAAGGGTTTCATATTGCCTAAAGCAAATCTTCATATATGGAAAATTTTGTGAACTTGATCGCTAATTACACTCGGATAAAAATATGTATATGCATTCTTTAACACATCCCTGAAAGTTTCGGATAGATTTACCAACCCAATCTTAAGTACTTCATCTACCAAATGTCCACCCTGATTCTAAAAATGACTGCTTTCACATCTATCTCCGCATTCTGGCGTGAAGCCTAGTTATAGAATTTTCTACTTTAAAACGAATCTAATAAATTGTTATTGTAGTTGCTAAATTCATTAAGGAGTGAAATTAGGAGGCTCTGTTAGATTATAGAAAAAATTGTTCTTTTCGGGTACAATTGTTTATTGTAGTTCGCCCAGAGTAAAATTACTCCTAAAATACATACTAAAAACTACCCTATTTATAGAAAAACTACGTGACAATATTATAGAAAAATTTTACCTGGATACCGTGCAATTAGCGATGAGCTACCAAGATCTTTTATTTTAAGCTAGAACACCAACATAGTATAATTGGATTGGTGATCGACCAGGAATCATTAGTACTGGCAATTACCAATCCAAGGATTACCAATTTACTTGCGGTACGCATGTCGGTGTGACAAGGTGCGTCAGCTGTTCAAAGATATATTTAAACACCAATGTGTATTTAAAGATATTAAAGAAGCAGCTTACCAAAAACTTCAATTTGTTAATAGTAATCTTGGACAAAATGTCAAAATATAGTCCTACTTAGAATGGATAATTAGAATATCTTGTAAAATATGGAACTATTGAACAACCAAAAAACGTTGTAGCACTGGATAGTGATATTCCTCAAGAACACCACCATGAATATGTTAAAAAGATCATGACAGAAAGGGCATCCACCACAGTTATCAAAGCCTTTAATAGTGCTAGAAATGATTTGCAACAAGTATCTCAAATCAAGAGACTTAAAAAGTGTTTAGCATTAATGATGGTTCTCGTTGGAGCCAATGTTAATAATATCAATGTCACTAGATTGGATGTGGTGAAGAACATGAATAGAATAACCAAATCGACTAATTTCCGATTACTACGTACATATAGTAATGTTGAACAATATTCTGATCAAATGGCAAAACTATTACACCTCGTTATGATTCGACTTCGAGATGATGAATTGACACGGAGGTTACGTGAAGCGATCCACACAACATTTGATGACCACGGAAAATTCCTCTCTAGGGGACAAGAGGAATATGATAAATTTTCTAGCAATACAGCGGAAGTCAGTCATGAACAGCGTGGTCGATTAGTAGCAGGTATATATAATTACACATCATTTACAACACTTTCATTATTGGAGATTGAGTTTAGGTGATGTATTAAAAAACCATTTACTAGTCTTGCGCTAGCAGATCCTTCTGGGCAACGGATTGATGATAGCATTGGTGAGTATAACGAAACTGATAATGATGGACCGAATACGTGGATATCACCGGAGATATTATCAAGACGAACCGCGCTTCACATGGGTGATTTTGGCATGCTGGAAAAACAGACGAAATTTTCGCAGCAGGCAAAATAGTGGCGGGGATCATGACACCCCTACTGGGAATGATACTGCAGTCGAGCAACGCAGATCGAATGATTTTATACTATTCTCTGCAGGATTGGCGATATGCATGCCAGTTAGCGCGTACCTTTGAGCTATTGGAATAAATTATTGTCTCAAATCGTGTATTCTTACGGATATATTAATGAAAGCCTAAATGGGTGAGCATCAAAGAAATGACGACTTATCCCTTGGACTTCAGGACTTTGAAGATGTATTTATATGTCAGGAGAATAACTACTGTATGATTCTACTGTTGGTACACTTTTATGTGTTGTGTTCTCAACGAGCATCTGTTAATAAGCATAGCCGGTATGAACTTACCTTCAACGAATACGGCAGAAGCAGTAACGGCTCGTCATATGAATATGATTGGCATAAGCATGCGTTGAACCGGGAATATTTTGATGTGAGGGGCCAAATCGAAGGGCACAGAGATGTTGAAATAATGGTAGAAGAGCTCGGATCGCCATTCGAAGACGTTGTAACTCTGGATCAAGATGGAAGCTCATATGACGAGGAATCATCATCTTCTGGGGAAGGAGGAGTAGATTTCAGTCATATTGATCTACCAAGTTTTGTCGAAATAACCCAAGTTGATGCTATTATAAGTTCAAATTCTTATCAGGATTATGAAGTTTATTAGGCGAGCAGTCATCTGAGGATTATGCTGAAACTGGGGATGACAACGGATCACCTTCAGGTGATGATGGATCATCAAGGGGAAGAGGAAATGGAGCCGGGGAAGATTTTGGTCAAGTTGACCCACCAAATCCTATTATCAGTCCCCAATCGAATCCACCATTGACCATAGATTCATAATCTGGCCAATGTGTCAAATACGTTATATCCAGATCAAAGTAATATTCGCAGTCGATCTTCAAACATATTCACCAATACCATTAACCTTTATAAAGATCGCGGAAAATCTCTTCCAAGCAGAAGTAAATCAATTAGTTTGAGTCCACGAAGTGCCTTACCTAATGAATACCGGAATCATAGATCTCAATCAGAATCAATAATTGGTCAGAAATGGTGTTCGGGTTTAGATCATTTGTTTTCCCAAATTCAAGTGAAGAAAGAAAATTCCGTAGCAGATTCAACGATAGCTAATGATGAACGTGTAGAAATAGTTGTTATTCCTAGTGATGATGAGGAAATACGAGTGATTATGAAAATGCCCTCAAAAAAGAAACCGAGACCGAGATCGGCATCGAGAACGGAATCAAGATCGAGAATGTGAGCTAGAACACCAGAATCTCGTGGTAATGCTAGAAACACCACATTAGACCTATTGACGCCTCCAGCTTTGACGAAGAAACGCAAACGGGTCTAGTATATGGCCAAATTTATAGTGAAAAGATTGGAGCAATGGTGATGAACGATTGATAATCACGAGGTAATGCGAGCCAATAGTCAAAGAGATCCTTATCTACCCTTAATTAATATACCTAAATAAGGACAAGGGGTGATAAATTAGGGGGGGGATCTTCATCAAGGGATTTTAAAATTAGAGTGAGTTAAGTGTGAAATATACGTTTACCAGAGATTATTATATAATCAAAGATGTATTTATTGATATGCGAAAATGTATTTATTGATAAACAAAGTTGTATTGATGAGTAAAGATGTATTTATTGATGAGCAAAGAATGATTGCATACGTTGAATATTAACCTTGATTTTAGTAGGATCATGATAAATGAGATTCATTTACCTATATGGAAAAGTAAAAAATGAACAGATAAAATAGATGCAGGGGATATTAATAAATTATAAGTTATAAAGGATAAATATACCAGGCGAAGGGGATTGATAATGTTTATAATGATATGAGGGAGATAACTGAGAAAGGATCTTATGGTTAGGTTTCAGTTTAATATTATTGTATATAATCTTTGATCTTTAAAGATTGATAGAAAAATTGAGTATAAAAATTTAGTAATAGTATAAATGTGTGAATATTGTAATTAGTAGGGTTAATGTGGAAAATTCATAAATTATCAGAAGAGCAAACTTATATGCAGTGAGCTTAGGGGTGGTGATTTAGGGCCCCGTCCTTTAGATGAAAATAGAAGCTGGTGCAAATGTAGTTGTATTTTTATAATCTTGGACAGAAGGAGATTATAAATATGTAAATATTATTATCAGAAAGAGATAATGTGGAATTCTATTTACATATTAAAAGAGAAGGTCTTATATGCAAACCGCTTAGGGGTGGTATTTTGGGCCCTATGAAATTTGATTAAAGTTGAAGCTAGAGCAAAGGTAATTGTATTTTTAGAATCTGGAGGAAGAGGAGATTCAGAATTCATAGTGAGTATGATCAGAAATAGGTAATTAGGGATATTTAAATTAGTAGAATAGTAGTCTTATATGCAGACCGCTTAGGGGTGGTGATTTAGGCCCTATTGATTTGGATCAAAATAGAAGCTGGTGTAAAGGTAATTATATTTAAATAATCTAAGAGAGAAGGAGATTTAGAACTCATAGTTAGTGTGATCAGGAAGAGATAATGTGGAAATTCATTTAAATTATTAGAATAGTAATCTTATATGCAGACCGCTTAGGGGTGGTGATTTGGGCCCTTCCAATTTGGGTGAAAATTGGCGTTTCAGAAAAAGTATTGCTAATTTTATAGTCTTGAAGAAAGGGAGATTCTGAATTGCTAGTTAGCATGATCAGAAATAGGTAATTGGGGGTATTTAAATTAGTAGAATTTTAGTCTTATATGCAGACCGCTTAGGGGTAGTATTTTGGAACCTTTTGATTTGGGTGAAAATTGACGTTTGAGAAAAAGTATTGTTACTTTTATAATCTTGAAGGAGAGGAGATTATAAAAATGTAGATATTTTAGTCAAGGAGAGATTATGTGGAAATTTAATTAAATTATTAGAAGGAAGTATTATATGCAGAGCGCTTAGGGGTGGTAAGTTGGGGCCTCGTCATTTAGATGAAAATAGAAGCTGGTGCAAATGTAATTATATTTTTATAATCTAAGAGCGAAGGAGATTCTGAATATGTAAATATTATTATCAGGAAGAGATTATGTGGAAATTTATTTAAATTATTAAAACAGATGGATTTGTATGCAGACCGCTTAGGGGTGGTGATTTGCTCCCTATTGATTTGGGTGAAAAAGGAAGTTGGAACAAAGGTAATTGTATTTTTGAAATCTGGAAGAAGAGGAGATTCTGAATATATAGATATTTTGGTCAAGGAGAGGAAATGGGGGATATTAAATTTATTGGAAAGATAGTATTATATGCAGACCGCTTAGGGGTGGTATTTAGGCGCTTTAAATTTCAGGAAAGGTGAAGATTTTAAAAAGTTAGGTATATCATATTAGTTATTCAGGCAATTAGATATTAATTTTTTGCTTAGAGAGGGAATATAAAAATATTTAGTGATTTATGATGGTATATTCGAAGGGTAATTTTCGACTTGGAAGACGCTAAGCGATGTAAATGTGGGATAATTAGTAGTAAAAGTAGAATTCAGGAAGAACAAATTGATGGAGTTGAAATTGATGGAGCTAGATTTGATGGATTTCTGATTATAGACGGAGAATTAATTTAAAAAAAGTTGTATGATAATAATGGAGAGTATAAATATTAATGGATTTAATGAAATTAGATGGACAGAGCAAATGGGGAACGTTTAAAGAATAAAGAAAGGAGAAAAAGAGAAAAACGCGAAAAGAGCGAGCTCATAATCAGAAGGAAAAATTCAAAATGCAATGTGCGGGTGAAAGCGGGTAAATTAAGGAGTGTGGGAACCGAGTATAGAAAGGAGAGTAGGAAGCGAGTATAGAAAGGAGAGTAGGAACCGAGTGTAGGATGGAGTGTAGGATGGAGTGTAGGATGGAGTGTAGGATGGAGTGTAGGATGGAGTGTGGGATGGAGTGTAGGATGGTGTGTAGGATGGTGTGTAGGATGGTGTGTAGGATGGTGTGTAGGATGGTGTGTAGGATGGTGTGTAGGATGGTGTGTAGGATGGTGTGTAGGATGGTGTGTAGGATGGTGTGTAGGATGGTGTGTAGGATGGTGTGTAGGATGGTGTGTAGGATGGTGTGTAGGATGGTGTGTAGGATGGTGTGTAGGATGGTGTGTAGGATGGTGTGTAGGATGGTGTGTAGGATGGTGTGTAGGATGGTGTGTAGGATGGTGTGTAGGATGGTGTGTAGGATGGTGTGTAGGATGGTGTGTAGGATGGTGTGTAGGATGGTGTGTAGGATGGTGTGTAGGATGGTGTGTAGGATGGTGTGTAGGATGGTGTGTAGGATGGTGTGTAGGATGGTGTGTAGGATGGTGTGTAGGATGGTGTGTAGGATGGTGTGTAGGATGGTGTGTAGGATGGTGTGTAGGATGGTGT